>JAFBJU010000216.1:1055553-1217625 GCA_016785305.1 Colistium nudipinnis
TAAGTCATAATATAATACACCCAAAACCTTTGGGTGTATTCATTCCAAGGTACCGTCAGTGAGACCTACCTAAATTATTGAGCCATACTAATATTTGTATATAAGTTAATGAGTTATGTGACATTGCCAGGTATGACAAGGTCGCCCTCTAAATATTTGACTTCCATTGTTACCTGCCCAGGTTAACTAACTTCCTGTGTTTCTTCTATAAGATGAAATATGCCACATCCTGTGTGCCCCCGAGTTCCCCTCAAGAAACACTTCCCTGACACTGGGTGTTTACCCCAAGAAAATAAACCAGCCTTTTTCTCTCACTTAAGCTCATGTGAATGAATTTTGCTGGAGGAGTCCACATCATGTCATCATGTTGTGTGTGTTGACTGGACAGGAGAATGGGAAGAGTCGCCTGCAGCAGACCCAGGAGGACGTGGAGGATGTGAGAGTCATCATGCTGGACAATCTGAACAAGGCTGAGGAGAGATCTGGTAAACTGGGAGAGCTGGAGGACAGGGCCGATGTGTTGCTTGAAAAGGTATGCATTGGGATTTCAGAGAATCGGTCTAAGTGAAAAGAGTACAACACTATTTCATCTAAGTGGAAGTCTCTGGGCTGGGTAGGATAAAGTGAATGACTGAAGCATGTGGCACAAACACAGCATTTCCATAGGCGTTAAGTTTTGGAAACCAGGAAATGTCATATTGATGTCTATAAATATAGCTTAGGTGGAGCTGAAGAGGAAAACAAATGTCCAATTTACATCCTGATGTGTTTTATGGTGCTATTTTTAGAAAGGTATTTCCTATTGTTTCCAAAGATGAATGAAGTGAGCTGGTCTCCCTGGGTATGACAGAGTGAGTCCAGGACATGCCACGGGACAAATGTCCGTCCGGGGGTCAAAAAGCAGGTCACATCATTCCCACGTTGCCCAGCTGGTTTGTGTTACATCACGTTGTTGAGCCATTCTCTAAAACAGCAAATGCATATTCATGAAGCACTCTTAGGCACTTTCGGATACCATGGGTTAGGAACAACCACGCAGACCGGGAGAACAGCCCTCAAGCTTAAGTTCAGTTCACTTTCACTAACGAGACCATAGATATATGGCATCATGATGACACTCAAAGTTTAGTTTTATATCACTAACAATGGATTAAGGGTTGGGTTAAATATGATGTCAAAAAGGGTGAATTCCACACAGCATCTTTACGTGCACTGTAATTCATCTCTCTGCACATTTATTTGTGGGTGCTGCGCATGTTTTATTTTTTCACCAGCAGAGGGCTCTCATAGAAACAAACATTAGTTCAAAATAAATCCATCATTTCCTTGCAGCATAAGTTATAAACACAACATGTACAGTATAACTCCTAAACAACACCTTGTTGTTGACAGTTTTTAAAAATCACTATTTAGACTACCTTTTGTGAACATTTGATAAATTCAAGTGTAAAAATGTACACTTCTTTTAGTTCTGTTTGTTTATCTCTCCAAATATTCACCAGGGTAACATTGGTTTTTGCTCATAATAAGTGTTGCAGCAGGTTGTATCTGTAAAATTGTATGCACCACCTGCCTGTTTCATTGTATTAGTTATCTAAGAGCTAAACGAAGTGTGTAACACAGGCCAGTGGGCCTATGCTAAAATGTTCTGACCTGATTATTTCTGTCGGCTTTAGGTTTATTCAGCCCATTAAAGACATGCAATAGAATGTATGTAATATATAATTGTAATATAACCGTTTTCATCTTTTTTTCCTCCAGAGTAAGGCTTTTGAAAAGAGCTGCAACCAGGTGAAGCAAAAGAAAATGTGGGAGAACAAGAAGATGAAATTTGTGTTTATTGGTGTTGGCGTGGTAGTAGCACTTATCATCATCGGGGTCATCATCTATGCCAGTATTGGCTAGCACATTTGGACAGTAGCTCCTTGGTGATCTCCTGAACCAAGGAAAAAAATGGAGATATAAAGTGACTGATACGGGACAAAGATAAAATGTCCATGAAAAGAAGCAGTCCAAACTATGGGACTCTGGCCTATTTCTCTTTTTTTTGTATATTTCTGAGATATTTATGGGAGTAAACACAAGTGTCTTCAAAATATATGGTACCGCTGATTGCTCGGCTGCTTGTTTTCTTCATTTTAACTTTTTCAAAGTCATGTCTACACAGGAGGAACAAACCAGTTCATACATGGATTTGAAGTCTTTAAATCACTCGAATGCCCACCCTGTAAAAGCTCACTCTTTTTGGTTTGTTAAAATTAGATCTAAAAAAGGACTCTGACATCACCCCTCCTCTAAACCATAAACTAATAATTACTAATATTTGTAATCATATACTTATGCTTCAACTGTTAAGCGATTTGTGGAGAGACAAGCATTGGTGCAAAAGAACAGAGGAAGAGATCGAACAGATGACAAATTTGGTAAATATTTACAAATATTTGTTTTAAATAAAACAAATAATTAACTTATATAACATAATTATTTTTATAACGTTTACATCATTAAAAGGTGTTATTTTGAATGATTTACTGATTTTACCTGTGATTATTTCTCATCTATCATCTCTAAAAAACACAACATCATATCGGATATTTCTTAGTGCACTCTAAAATCAAATTTAACATACAAGGCACAAACATTGGGTTGATACGTATAACTGCACAGGCCGGGGTTGATACGATAACGTATAGCCAATGAATGAACATAATTTGACACCAAGCCATAATCCACATTATAACAAATATAACGTTTGTACATTTTCCTTGAGCAGCATAGAAGAAAGTCCTTGCCTGGAATATTCAGTTCTCAAATTTCTATTGAATACTATTTCCTCTGTTTTAGCTGGGAACTAAACCCTTGAGAACACATAAGCCATCTGATTGGAACTTAATGATTACATACAAAATCATGACAAAAACTGATGAATAAATATATTTCAAAACACCAATAGTGTATTTTCTTCAACTATATATTTTTAAATTTTTGTCCCATTATTTGTGTTATTAACCGTTTAACCGTTGGTTCAATTCATGTCTCTCATGCATAGATTTATACATATATGCTTCATTTTGGTGAAGCAAAACATTACATTTTCATATAAAATTAAGCCAATATATACATTATGTAATGTTAATTGTGATAGTATGCATGTTTAATATCTAAAGTTATTCACTGTTCATAAGTTAACACGGTTTATGACATAATAAATATTATTGCATTAACGTTTAATGACTTCATAGGAGGGTGTTTAACTGGGGTCTTTAAATCCAAAATGGCGGAGAAGTCGCTCTGCAGCTGCGCACTGATGTTGCAGTGCGCAGCTACAGAGTGTTCTTATCGCGGAGTGTACGAAGTTCTAGGAGGAACCTGCTATGTTCTGGATGACAGAAAAATGTGTATAATAAGGTATTAGGTTTAGGTTCCAATCAACAATATCAGTCTCGAGTTATAGTTTTCGTATTGAACCCTAACTACCGTTTTACAGGTTCATTCTCCAAAATGTTTTTTTCTGAGAATTACTCAACTTGAAGGACACAATATTTAAATGGTCCAAGCCATATTTAAATGTGTTTGCCCCTCAAAATAATAATTTAAGAATAATAAAAAAAAATGTTTTCCAAAAGATGAAAAGAAGAGAACTGCTGAATTTGAAAATATAAAATGCATACATTTAAATAGTCTGTGTTTTACGTTAATATTTTTATGTGAATCTTCGTATTTTATAAATACATTTAAATATTAACGTTTATTATAGGGGAACTCAGTTACGTAGCTTTTTTGACCTGGAAGTGACCTCGACGACTTCTTCCTGTACCCAGACCGGCAAGATGGCGGCGGACACGCAGGTTTGTGTGGCTTTTTCTTTAACAGTGTGTTGTCGGTTCATAGAAAGCGTATTGTGTCGATAGGGAGTTAAATGTCTGTGTCGTGATTTTGCCTTATAAATATGTCTCTGTGTTATGGTGCGTTAATCGAGAAACGTGGGTGGGCCAACTTTAGCGACAGCTAGCTAGCAGCCTGTTAGCTGTGTGCTACGTAGCCTCAGTGTGACTTGGTTGGTCTGAGCAGCTGTTCTTACAGAGGACTGCGCTGATATCAGTGAGAGACCAGGTGGAGCTGTTGATGGGACTGATTTATTAAATACTTCTGAATCTAATTTAGCAAAGAACGAGAAAACCATTACTCACTTTCACTGAGTTAATATACGCTAGTGAAACACGCACATTATGAGTTAACCGAGTCATGTCCTCCACAAAGTGCCCTTATTGTAATGAGTTAAACATAATGTATTAAACATATTGTGAATTACTCGCAGCGTGATAAATATTGGCACATGGACGATAATGTTTCTAATAAACTTTTATGGAAAAAAAAGTCAACATTTTTCACACACATTCCTTCCGTTTTATTGTGTAGTGTGTGTTATTGTATGCTGACACCGACAAACTATTTATTTTATTGGTATATTGCTGTAGCGTTATTCTTTCAGGTTTGAAAAAAGTGTGTGGGTCTTTTATTACAACTGAGAACATTAGTTTCTTTAACACTTTCTTGATAAACAGATAGACAATAATCAAAGCAGTCAACCAATCATTTAAGGCATTCCCCTGGATCCCTTGGTCCTGGATTGTGCGTCACTGTTGCCACTTAAGTCGACCACCCAACCTACTAAGGCTATGTGTGTTTCTTTAGGTTTCAGACACACTGAGGAAATTTGCTGCAAAAGTGACCACAGCCAGTGTGAAAGAGCGCAAGGAGATATTTGGAGAGCTGAAACAGTGTATAACAGGCAAAGGTGAGTGAATTGGTGTAATTCAATTTTCAACACTTCGATGATGTTGATTTTAAAATGTGTGCTATAATCCCACTTAATTTTTCATTAAATCGTCTCCTTTAGAGTTACCAGAGCCTGCCATCAAAGGACTATGCAAGCTCTTCTGTCTCACGCCACACAGATATCGGTAGGTTTCTGTAGAGTCAGTTTAACTACTTTATTTGAAACCCCTTTAGTCAATAGGTGACTCAAAGCACTTATAGTATATGTTTCATTCATCCATTCACACACTGATGGTGTGGTATCAGTCACAGTGTCGGATTCATTGTCTGGTTAAAGGACACTTTGACAACACTCTCTGGAGGATTCAAAGTTTGAACCAGGAACATCTGGATTAGCAGATGAGCATTTCTCCTCAAGTTTTTTTTATGCCATTTTGCTTACTCCTATTGATATAAATGGGGTGGACAAGTTATTGTTAATATCCATCCATCATCGTCATGGATATGTGTGCTTCACAGGGATGCTGCATCACGCAGAGAGCTGCTGTCCGTCATTGCCCAGCTGGCTGAAAGGCAGCCTGAGCTCCTGGTGACCAGCCTCCTCCACTGTCTGCTGAACAGTGGAGTCATCAGCAAAAGTGGGGAACCCAGGTAATGCACCAAACAATTGTTGATTTCTTGCTAATACGTTTATAGTTGCAATAAATCAATTTTTTCCTTCACAAAGTTATGGCCTGAAGCATTGTCGGCATTAATATTTATTTTTTCATTCACTAAGGAACATGGTTAAATGATGATGAAAAACTGCAGAAATGTATATTTTTATAGTCAGAAACTATTTGCAGATTTACTGGTGATTTGATTAAATAGGTGTTTATATTAAGGAAATATCAATGTTTTCTTTATTATATTTTCAGCAAAAGCACAGGCTCTGCTGCCTTTGTCGGCTTGTCTTGGACAATCCTTTTAGTCCCCACTGTTTTTTCTACACCTGAAAAAAGAGAAGGACCCATCTGGAAGAAAATGGTACATATCTGACTTTTCAAATTATGTCACAGATATTATTATTGTCTGTGAAAAATGTTGCATATGAAGAGTCATATCATTCTTATTGAAATGTTAAATGTCACTGCCCGTGTTGTATTGAATGCTGGAATCTCTTGTAGGTGGAAGTTCAGAGCCTTCTTGTGGCCGAGGTTGTTGGTGGTGCCAAGACCATTGCTCAGAAATCAATTCTCAAGAATCTCAATCAACTCTGGAATGGAGTGAGTCCAGTAAACACTGATAGTGAGACATGTGTTGATTTTGTCACAGGGGATGACCAAGCCTGATGCATGAATGTACATATTGTTTTAACTCATTCATTCGATCCCCACTCTTTAGTGATTCAGAAAAAGAATCACCAAAGAGATCAGAAATGCAGAGGTTATAAACCCCTGACCATGTAATAGTCAAAGAAAATGGTAATTTCTTGCTTTTTGGCAAATTCTTCTCATGACTTTTGTCCTTTTTAATGATGATAATAATAATAATAGAAAGGTAATTAGGAAGGAAAGGACATTTTTCAACCAGTCCAGTTGCCTATTTGAATCGCACTTGACATTACCATGACCTGGATGACTGAGAACCTCCACAGACATCCATTCTTAATGGAACTTCAGACGCATATTTTATCGGGCCTGTCAAATTAAAAGACATCTAACGTATATACATATAACCTCAATCTGACCTGGTTATCATATCAACATTCATTGATCCTAATCTGTGAGCTCTGACATGTGTTGTGTTTAACAGAAGCCTGGACTTGTTGATCAGTACATCAGCACACTGTTGAGTCTGGACCAGAGCTCTACAACTTTGACCATGCTTGGGGTGTGTTTGGAATTCTGTACTGCTCAGAAAGACAAAGCTACAATAGAGAAGCATAAGGTGAGGCTTTTTAATTGCTTATGATCTGTAAATATACAGTATATATATTTAGTCTCTTACTAAAACATTTGTACTGTTTTTCAGAGTGCCGTATTGGACCTGTACATAAAATCAGTCCTTATGAGCAAGACAAAACCACAACAGCACATTTTGGATAAAAGCAGTTCCATAATGCGTCATGTGTCCCACTCTGAGTTCAAGGAGCTGCTGCTCCCTACCCTGCAGAAGACAATGCTCCGCAGTCCAGAAAATGCCATGCAAAGTGAGGTTCTATTAGTTTTTGATGATTGTGTTTAATACTTGTCTGGTTAATGTCTGAGAAGCTCTCATATAAAGGATTCAAACATTTTCTGGTCTCTTTACAGCTGTTTCCTGCATGCTTTCTGCTGTGACTCTCGACCTCAGTCAGTATGCCATGGATATTGGAAAGGCCATTGCAAGTAAGGCATTTACGAGTGCTCAGCTAAATCGATGTTCTATTTGTTAGCATCATTTTGAGTGTATAACTTTTACTATAATAACTAAGTACTATGGTTGACTTGTGATTCAGGCCAGCTAAAAGCCAATAATGCCCAGTTGATGGAGGAGGCTGTCCAGGCCATGCATAACCTGGCTCAGCAATGCAGTGACCCTACTGCAGTGCAGGACATTGTCACACACCTCTTCAAGATCCTCGGAGGTGAACTAAATAAATACACATTACAATGCCTGAGTTCTAAATGTCAGCTTGGACCCTCTGGCCCTAAAGAGAAGTGCCATACTTAACAGATGGAAGTCACTTTTGTTGACCTGAAGCCTATCTTTCTGCAGGGTCTGAGGGGAAGCTCACGGTTGTTGCCCAGAAAATGAGTGTGTTGTCAGGTAAGAGGCCTTTTAATCATCCATCCACCGATCCATGAGATAGAAATGCGAAGAAAATGTTTTTCAGCCTAAAAATGTTATTGCCGCAGGGATTGCCAGCTGCAGCCACCATGCTGTGTCAGGAACCTCTAGCCAGACTCTCAGCTCTGCAGTCACTGTGATGTTCATCCCTTATTTACAGCAAGAAGGTATTGCTGCTCCATGTTTTCTTCCTCTCCTTTCAGAGACTATACAAAGTTAATAACTTTATGGAGATAAAAGGCTGACAGAATTTAACTTACTGTATTTTATTTAGTTCATGAGGGCACCTTGGTGCATGCAGTCTCCGTGCTCTCACAGTGGAGTGGTCGCCTAACGGTAGAGGTCCCCACTGCTCTCTTGGATTGGATAAAGAAAGCTTTCACCCTCAAGACCTCCACGTCTCTGGTTCGACACGCTTACCTTCAGGCTATGCTAGGGGCCTTCAAGGGTGAGTCACACAATGGGCAGTATTTTACATCTCAAATGTCCAGATCCAGATGCATTCATTGGGGTCAAACCACTTACCAGCTTTCTTTTCTCTGGTCTTTAGGTGACACTCTATCTCAAGCCTCAGACCTCTTGCCCTTGCTTCTCCAAACTGTGGAGAAGGCAGTGGCCCAAAACTCCCAATATGCTCTGCTTGCAGAAGGCGTGGCAGCTTCCGTTCTTTTGAGTCGACTCGCTCTGCTGGAGACACAGACAGGTGGGTCTCTCATTTGAAAACTTTTAATAAGGATTTTATGAATATGTATCACAGTAACATGGCAAGTGATGATGATGTTTTGGTTGGTTGGTCTCTGCAGAAGCAAAGTTTACCAGCTTCTGGAACTTGATCTTGGATGAGAAAAAGCAACTATTCACCACAGAGAAGTTCCTCTCCCAGGCTAGTGATGAAAGTAAGGCACTTTTCTTAATATCGTCAGTGCAGAATGTCATGAGTGATTTAACAAATGATGGCTTATTTCTTTCTGTTGCACTCTATCCAGCTCTGCTCACAGAGCTGCTCCTCTGTGAAAGGCTGTTCTTGGACCATGCCCACAGGCTTAACGGCAGCAAATCACAGTGAGTCCATTACAGCTTTTCCCTGAAATAGCTTAAATCTTATCTTCCTTTTAATTAAAATTGTGCACAACATAAATTGAAGTCACTCTGACAATGGAGCAGATGTATGTACTGTTAACATTTCCATCACAACAGTAGAACCAGCAGCTTTTGTCACTTTAAACTTTTCTTCAAAACTTTCTTGTGACTTTTGTTTACATTTTTTGAACCAAATTTAAAATCGCATACTCTTGCTACCATCAACCGATCTCAACAGTATCATTATTATTATCATTATTTTTGTATGTCTAATTTCCTTGCCTGTTGTGCCTTACTGCTTGCTATTTTTTCCTCCATGTAACTGTGTCCTGTAGGATGTATCATCATGCCACTGTTGCAGTTCTGCTGTCTCGGAGCTGGCGTGTAAGGAAGAGGGCCCAACAGACAATCCGGAAGCTGCTGTCCTCACTGGGTGGCTCGAGTCTTGCCAATGGACTTCTTGGAGAACTCTGTGTGGTCATCAACAAACACAAAGTACAGTTTGAGTATTCACATTTAGGCTGCAAAAAAACAATAGTGACTCTACCAAAAAACTGTTTCAAATTGTACTTTGTCTAACAGTCTAAGTTTAATAGAACGTGAATACCTCTACAGATTGAATGTGAACAAATGACTGTGACTGAGCAACTGTTGTAAACTCACAGGTTTTACCCCAGGATGTCCTGGTGTCAGAGTCAGGAGAGCTGACTGAGCTGGGTCGCAGCTACATCCCCCCTCGTGTCCTGCTAGACGCGTTGTGCGTTGTTTGCTCTGCCGCTAGCCAGTGGAGCAACCCCACTGAAGCAGAGAATTTGGCCATGGAGATCCTCATAGTCACTCATCATCCATCGATAGGTACGAGAAAGATTTGTCCTTTGAAATCAATTTGCTCTCTTCTTATTTACAAGGGTCATATTAACCTTTTTATCTTCGTGACTTGATAATCCTTGGTTTTCTTAATTTACTGAGACCATGATAGTGCATTCATGCTTTTCCCCATACAGCCCATACTACTGCTCCATCTGATCTGTTCCATTTTTTTCCTCTTTCAGTTGAAGCCCGTCGAGGCCTCTGGCCTGTTTTGCTCTCCTCCATGAACCTAAAAGCTGAAGAGTTTATAGAGAAGAATCTGGAGACAATTCTCCCACGTCTACTGGACGTTAGTGTGGACAGCCAGGTCTGATGATAAAAAGAATTCTGCAAAGTACTTTTACATCATTTAGACAGATTTTGTTTGCATGCAAGATCTAATAATATGTTCAATTGTCGTGCCTTGGTTATTCACTAGTACGGATATATTTTGCATGATACCAGAAGGTTTAATTGCCACGTTCTACTCCTTAGGCAACAAGGAACACTGTGGGTGCACTCTCTGGTCTCTCTCCCAACAAGTTTTTACCACGGTTAACCACTCGTATCGCCGAGGGGCTCTCCCGACCCGCTCTACTTCATGTCACCAGGGAGGAGTATGCCATCATGCTGACATCAGAAGGAGAACTGTATGACAATTGCATCTTCCAGAGGTAACACCCCAATTTTTCAACCTGACTGAATTTTCTTTTGTCTGTGTGGTATTAATTAATTTCCCTTATGCCACGTCTACATTTGTTGCAGTGCCCAGAAGGAAAGCACCAAGAAAGTCAACATGAAGAGGGAGAACAAGGCCTATTCTTACAAGGAGCAGATCATTGAACTAGAGTTACAAGAGGTAAAGTGCATTTATCATCAGCAGTGTTCTTTATTGGTGACAAAGTTGGGGACCTCGTTTTGATTTCTCTTTATTCTTACAGGAGCTGAAAAAGAAAAAGGGCATTAAAGAGGAGGTGCAGCTTACCAGCAAACAGAAGGAAATGATACAAATCCAGCTTGATAAGGAGTCCTCCATTCGCAAGAGACTTCTGGGGGTAAATCTTGTGTAAATTATTTATATGAGCACTTCTTTCTAAACTGCATCTTTTTGACCTTTGGTTTACCTTGATGTCACCAGTTGGATATGGAGCTGCAGAGTGCAATGGGTTGGCTGGAAGCTGCCTTGATTGAGAGACCAGCTCAGATCACAAGGGAGCTCCCTTCTGTCCTCCAGTTCCTTCTGCCCTTGTTAAACTCCCCTTTGGCAGCTCCACGCGTCCAGCAAGTTTTCCTGGACATCGGAGTGTGCCTTATGCCCAAAGATCTTCACTGTCTAGGTACATGTCCTGTATTCCTAATGAGTGATTTGATTAGCACTCATTTGTCTCTGTATCTCAAGTCGATATCATTTTCCCGTTTTCCTTCCAGCCGTGCTTGTGGGCCATGTGAGTTTACGGCTGTTGAAGCCAGAGTGTGATTTGGACGTGGCCTGGGAAGAGGAAGACCTGGACGCAGCAGCCAACCGCACTGTACTGCTTCTCCACAACCATACTGTCCCACAGAGAGACAACAAGGCTAGTGGTGAGTACACTTGAACCCTGAACCTCAGAAGAGACCATCAACATACAGAGACAAAATTAACAGTTTAGCAGAGAAAATTTGAAAAAAATCTTTCTGCTGAAGACATCCTTTTTTTCCATAGATGCGGCTCCCCTGTCAGCACCAGCTTTCTCCTTCTGCTTCCCCCTTTTGAACACCATGCTCAAGGATTCTTCCGGCAGCACTGAGGAGGCAGAGAACTTGATGACCAGAGCTTTGCAAGTCATCAACGAACACTCCCAGCTTCGTGCCAGCATAGAAAGTGACGACATTTTCATTGATGAGGTACAGTCAATGATATTTCTAATATACAATTCTAATGTGAAGATATGAAAAGCCATCGGTTAAGAACCATTGCAAAATGAGTTGTCTCTAAATATGTATAAAAAACAATTATTTTGTAGATTTCGGGTACCATATTTTCCGCACCATAAGGCGCATCTTGTTATAGGGCGCACCTTCAATGAATGGCCTATTTTAAAACTTTTTTCACATACAAGGCGCACTGCATCATAAGGCGCATAGAGCAGAAGCTACAGAACAGAAGCTAGTGGCTGGGCGTCTCTTCATAAACCAAAAGCACCAAGAAGGACCGCCTCTAAAATCATTAATATTAAGTTCGCCGGCTAGCACTCTAGCCTTCATTCGAATAGTGACTGTAGAGACGCTCCTACTTGCTGCTCTCTGTTCAACAACCCACTGCTCGAGTTTGTCCTCTAACTGTGGCCATCTCGCATTGTTGCCTCGGAAACTCTGTTGGGTCTTCTTAACTTTGCGCAGGTCATCTTGTTGTTTCCTCCACTTCCGTACCATTGATTTGTTAACGTTAAATTCTCTCGCTGCTGCTCTATTACCATGATCTACTGCGTGACTGACAGCCTTGAGTTTGAACTCTGCGTCGTAAGCGTGTCTCTTGACAGGAGCCATTTTGGGTCTTAACATACACAAATGGTATGGGACTGGAATTCCTCTTTATCGTTCTTAGAGCTGTTACTTCGCCGACGCCCCCTGACTACGGTAGCCATGATTTACCATTATAACCATATAAAAGACGCATCGGATTATAAGGCGCACGGTCAGCTTTTGGGAAAATTTAAGGCTTTTAGGTGCGCCTTATAGTGCAGAAAATACGGTTTATGTTCGAACTGTTTTGTTTTCTTGACTCAGAACGGGCCTGAGCTGCTTCCACGTGTCAACATGCTGCTGATTTTGACCAGAATAATTTCCACAGCCACCCCAAGACTCCAGGTAGGAAATACATTTTTAAATTCATGTTCTTTAATGTTGTAGGCCTAAAAATTTTTACTTACTTGTACATTAAATACATTTCCTAGAGCTGAATTTGTTGGTCATTTGCTCAGATTTTACAATCTTTTTCTTTGTTTTAGTCCTAAGAAAATCTCTGAGTATTTAGTCACTCTGTTTCAGGTGTTGGCAGCTCAGTGTCTAACAGATCTATGTGCCAGTGCTGGAGGAGATGAAGGCTGCGCTGTCGCAGAGCAGCCTGAGATAGATGTCCTTCTCGACGCCCTGCTGTCACCCTGCTTCTCTGTCCGGGACGCTGCCCTCAGGGTTAGAGTGTGATCTTTTTTTTATGCCTGCACACTGACGACAGTCTGACCTGAGCCGTCATTTAAGAAAGAGCTCATTCGACTGTTCCATCACTAAAGTTTAGATTAACCCCTGATACATATATTTAAACTAAACATATAATAATAAATTATAATAACATTTTTAGATGGAAATGCTACTTTTGAAAATACCTGATGGTAATCATGTAACAAATTATATGTCATGTATATAGTAAAGCATATAGCACATTGCCCACCATGTATATGTAACACCCATTCTGTTTGTGCTCAGGGATTGTTGGAGATGGAGTTTGCCCTACCTACAGACAGCACAGAGGCCAGTGGGCTGAGTTTGCTGCGCAGGCTTTGGGTTGCCAAGTTTGATGTTGAAGAGGAAGGAAGAGCCTTGGCTGAAAAGTATGCGTTATTAAATGAATTGCAACTTTGTGTTTATTTTATACTGTAAACTGTCACTTTTAAACTGTGAATACCTACAAAATGTATCTCTGCACCTTGAAGGACAAATATTTTTTTTCTGATAAATTGTTGATAAAAGTTTGAACGGATTTCTCTGTGTGGCTCTTCCTCAGACTCTGGGAGTCTCTGGGTCTGGAGTTGGTACCAGAGCTCTGCTCCCTCCTTATTGGAGATGTCACCCACCACGAGGAGGCTGTCCGTTCTGCTGCGGCCGAAGCTTTATCAAGGGCCGTGTCCGAGTACAGAGACCAGTCCCCTACAGTGCTGAGCCAGCTGACGGAGCTCTATCAAAAGAAACTCTATGTGAGACACTAAGCATTTATTCCTCTTACAGCTCTGTCTGCTACAAGTAAATGAATTTGATGACAAAATCAATGCATGTTATATTTGAGTATTTAATTTTTGTAGAGGCCACCCCCTGTGCTTGATGCTCTGGGCAGAGTCATCTCTGAAGCGCCGCCTGATCAGTGGGAGGCCAGGTAAATCTTGGTGTTTGTCAAGATATACCAAAAGTTTGACACTTTTTACTTAAGAAACCTAATTCATCCGTTTTTCAATTAACTATCATAATAAATACATTTACCAACTTTTAATTAGATGGAAAATTTAGATTATATCTAACTGGGAAGTAGGATGTGAACAAATAGTAATAATGATGACAGAAAAAGGCTGAACTGTCAAAGCCCTTGAAGCCAGCTAATAATTTGTTTCTCTCTTGTCAAATCAGACAACATAAAAGCTTATCAACCTAAAACAATATTACAAGCAATAAATTGTAAAAAAAAAAATGCACTTTTGTCGCACACCCCTTTGACTTTATCAGATGTGGCATCGCTCTGGCTCTGAACAAGCTGTCCCAGTACCTGGGCGAATCCCAGGTCACCCCCCTCTTCCTTTTCTTTGTTCCTGATGCTCTGAACGACCGCCACACGGAGGTGCGGCGCTGCATGCTGGATGCTGCTCTCTCTGCACTCAACACACACGGAAAGGTACAGTTCACGTGTTTTTGCAGCGACACCTGAAAAAGACAGGGAACATTTCCACCACACATATTGACATGACCATTCATGTCTTTGCCTGTACCTCATGTCCCTGCTTTTTTTAACAGGACAACGTGAGCTGCCTGCTGCCAGTGTTTGAGGAGTTTCTGAAGAGCGCCCCCCAGGACGCCAGCTATGACTCTGTCCGTCAGAGTGTAGTTATTCTCATGGGCTCCTTGGCCAAACATCTAGACAAAAATGACCCCAAAGTCAAACCCATCGTGGCCAAGCTTATTACTGCACTCTCCACACCTGCACAGCAGGTAAACCTGCTCATTCATCCCAACCACTTTCTTGCTCTCTATTGTTCAATGCTCAGTATCATTTTTTTTAATTTAATAGTCTATCATAGCCTTTTTTTTTTATGTGATCAATTTGACACCACTTACATGACTGCCAATTCAACCTTTTTGGCTGAACTGAAATGTATCAATAGCAAATCTCCTGTGCTTCTCAAAACCCTCATCAGGTCCAGGAGTCTGTGGCCAGCTGTTTACCTCCTTTAGTCCCCGCCATCAAGGAGGATGCTGCAGGGATTGTTCGGAACCTGCTGCAGCTGCTGCTGGAGAGTGACAAGTATGCAGAGAGAAAGGGTGCTGCGTACGGACTGGCTGGTCTGGTCAAGGGTCTCGGGATCCTGGCCCTCAAACAGCAGGAAATCATGGCAACGCTCACTGATGCCATTCAGGACAAGAAAAACTTCAGACGGAGGGAAGGTGAGTGAGGATTATCCATCCACTAATAAGCTTTGGATTCATTTATACCGGTAATGAAGATATTTCATTTTTTTCTTGAGTATTATTTGAGCCAAAGATAAAAAATAAAAAAAAATGCTGACCAGCTGTCTGTCTCTTGTAGGAGCGCTGTTTGCCTTTGAGATGCTTTGTAACATGTTGGGGAAGCTGTTTGAGCCGTATGTGGTCCATGTGCTGCCACACCTCCTGCTCTGCTTTGGAGATGGAAACCAGTATGTCAGAGAGGTAAGTGGGAAGATCATCTACTAAGGCCACTTTCTCCTATGCATTCAGAATCAATGATCTGCACAAATCAAACTTGTAGGGTGCTGCCTGTCTAAAGCTTTTAGCCCACCCCATGTTTTCGCCTCAATCAGGCGGCAGATGACTGTGCCAAGGCTGTGATGAGGAACCTGAGTGCCCACGGTGTGAAACTGGTCCTTCCATCCCTGCTGGTTGCCCTGGAGGAGGAGTCCTGGAGAACTAAAGCAGGTGAGGAGCTTGTGCTTACGTAGTCTGATGCAGAGCTGGAATGTATTTCAGATGTCAGATTATTTCACCATCTTCTTGTTTTTCAAATATATATGCTTACTGTATGTTCCACTGTACAATGAAGATCTGGGTGAATGAGTCACTTTATATTCCAATATGGGGACAGTCAGTCACAATCAAACCACTTTTCTCGTAACACACTCATTCTTTCCTCCAGGCTCGGTGGAGTTGCTGGGTGCCATGGCTTTCTGTGCCCCAAAACAGTTGTCCTCCTGCCTGCCAAGCATTGTTCCCAAGCTGACCGAGGTGCTGACAGACTCCCATGTGAAGGTGCAGAAGGCCGGACAGCAGGCCCTCCGATTGATCGGGTCTGTCATACGTAATCCCGAAATCCTAGGTAAGACATGGGAGAGAGCTCCTATTGCAATGTTCCATTTACCAGTGATGTTAGACCGACTGGTATTTTAACAGTGATATCATTGTTGCTCTCTCAGCCATCACACCCATCCTACTGGACGCCCTAACTGACCCATCCAAAAGGACCCAAACCTGCCTGCAGACACTGCTGGACACCAAGTTTGTACACTTCATCGATGCTGCCTCACTTGCCCTCATCATGCCCATTGTCCAGAGAGCCTTCCAGGATCGCTCCACCGACACACGCAAGATGGCCGCTCAAATCATTGGCAACATGTACTCCCTCACGGACCAGAAGGTACACAGCATCAAAGAAATCTAACAAACTACGAACGCATATTTACTGGTTCAAGTTTACTCTAGTATTTTGTTCATGATGTAATATATGTCTTTGTGTTGTTTAAAGGATCTATCACCCTACCTGCCTAGTGTCATTCCAGGACTGAAGGCTTCTCTGTTGGACCCTGTGCCTGAGGTGTGTGTGTTTAGTATACAAACTATTTATTTAGCTATAACCTGATGGTGACAAAGTACTGGTGCCTGTAAAAGTTGAAAACAAGATACAGGATTATTTTTGTTATATAAATACATTTCACCATTAAAAATCTAAACTCTTTAAGCTGGTCCTTGTGACCAATTAGAAGATATTAAGTTAATAATTTTTCATATTTTAAAATAAATACCTCAGTAATGTTCAGCTAATGTTTCATTTCAGAGTCATAAAGATTTATAGGTTTTATTCTTAGCTCAATATGAATACTTTTTTTTGAATGGAACAACTTTTCCTGGTCCTTATAGTAATGAAAGCACAGACTATCCCCTAAACTTAGGGTTAACAAATCCACTTTCAGGAATATACCCCCGTAATAAGTGCCCCTCTTCTTTTCCTCTCCAGGTACGCACTGTCTCCGCTAAGGCCCTGGGTGCGATGGTGAAGGGGATGGGTGAGTCGTGCTTTGACGACCTGCTTCCATGGCTCATGGAAACTCTGGCCTCTGAACAGAGCTCTGTAGATCGCTCCGGAGCTGCACAAGGTCAGTTCCTATCTCAGCTCTGTGGTCCTAATGTCATTCAACAAAAGTTATTCAACAATGATTTGTGCGTTGCCGTGTTTAGGTCTGGCAGAGGTAATGGCCGGACTTGGCGTGGAGAAGTTGGACAAGCTGATGCCAGATGTGGTGCAAACTGCCAGCAAGATTGACATTGCTTCTCATGTGAGAGATGGCTATATCATGATGTTCATCTACCTGCCCCTGACCTTCGGAGAAAGGTTTACCCCGTACGTTGGACCCATCATCCCCTGCATTCTCAAGGTAGACATTTGTTTTTTCTTAATCTTTAAAATTTTGACATTTTGAGTCGTGAGTACTGCAAAACAATAGACATGCCTTATAAATTCCTGTTCCTACATTTTATGGTGGAAAATGCTAATGACATGCTATAAATTGATTTATCTACAAAATTCAAGTATTTGTGTGAACTATAAAAAATATATAAAAAACACATTATGTATCAGTGTGAATGTTAATGTATTTCTGAAGATCATACTGCATTCCCATATCTCGTTCTATACCTTTGCTCTCCATCAGGCTTTGGCTGATGAGAATGAATACGTGAGAGACACGGCACTGCGAGCGGGACAGCGAATCATCAGCATGTACGCTGAGACCGCCATTGCCCTGCTGCTGCCTGAGCTGGAACAGGGCCTGTTCGATGACCTGTGGAGGATCAGGTTAGACTTAAAAACACAGACACTCGATAGTGACCGAATAAATGTCACTCCTGGAATTTACAAAATGTGGGTCTGTACTGTTGTTGGTTTGCAGGTTTAGCTCTGTGCAGCTGCTTGGAGATCTACTGTTTCACATCTCAGGAGTAACGGGAAAGATGACCACAGAGACGGCTTCTGAGGATGACAACTTTGGAACAGCTGCATCCAATAAAGTGAGTGAAATTTCCAAACACTAATTATAATAATACGTAATATTCCAGCTTATATAAATAATCAACAGCTGTGTTAAGTCGTAGTGTTTTTTCTTATATATAAACAAATCTGTGTTTTTCAAGACTTTCATCAATTGATTTGTCCCCCCCAGGCTATCATTGGTGCCCTCGGTGCCGAGCGGCGTAACCGCGTCCTATCTGGCCTCTATATGGGCCGTTCAGACACCCAGCTCGTGGTTCGGCAGGCTTCCCTCCACGTGTGGAAGATTGTTGTGTCCAACACACCCAGAACACTTCGAGAGATCCTCCCAACTCTCTTCACTCTCCTGCTGGGTTTCCTGGCTTCCACCTGCCCTGACAAGAGAACGGTAGCACTACTGTTATCCTCAATCCGCTGTTTTCTCATTACTGTAACCATATTGCCTTTTCACTGATGCTCTGTGTCCATGTGGTTATAGATTGCTGCTCGCACACTGGGTGACCTGGTGAGGAAACTAGGAGAGAAAATTCTCCCTGAGATTATTCCTATCCTGGAGAAGGGGCTGCGCTCTGACAAGAGCGATGAGAGGCAGGGCGTCTGCATCGGCCTCAGTGAGATCATGAAGTCCACCAGCAGAGATGCGGTGAGTCATGCAGTCACTGTAATGCATGTCTCATTTCAATTAAGGAAAATGGTTATACAAAATGGAAATGAAACAAATGTTACTTTTTAGATGCTGCTTTTCAGCCCTCAATCGAAATGTTAAAAATAGAAAAAAAAACTCAAAAGTCTGAATGCAGAGGACATGAGTTATTAATGTGATGGTATTTTCTCTGCAGGTACTCGTCTTCTCTGAATCGCTGGTCCCCACAGTCAGGAAGGCCTTATGTGACCCACTGGAAGAAGTTCGAGAGGCTGCCGCCAAAACCTTCGAGCAGCTCCACGCAACCATCGGTCACCAGGCACTGGATGACATTCTACCTAACCTGCTCAAGCAGCTGGTGAGGGAGCGTTGACACAAACAAAGTCAGATACACCCTGGTAGCATAAAAACTCTGGCCCATAATACTGTGAATGTCTTTCCCAGGATAATGAGGAGACGGCAGGATTTGCTTTGGATGGTCTGAAACAGGTTATGGCAGTGAAGAGTCGTTCTGTGCTTCCTTACTTGGTTCCAAAGGTAATGTCTAGTGTAGTTTTCCTTTTAGTCTTTTTTGTGTCTGTACAACCTACCACGGCTAATGTGCGTCCTCATTATACCAGCTGACTGCTCCTCCCGTGAACACCCGCGTGCTGGCCTTCCTGTCCGCTGTGGCTGGAGACGCGCTGACACGCCACCTAGGGGTCATCCTGCCAGCTTTGCTCTCCTCCCTCAAAGGAAAACTGGGCACAGAAGATGAAGCGCAGGTAACTCCGACACTCACAAATGTATATTTACTGCTGCTGTTGCGCTTGAGTCTTTTGAATTGTCTTCACACGGAATAATAATAACTCTCCATGAATCACCTCTGTCAGGAGCTGTGCAACTGCCAAACAGTGATCCTCTCAGTGGAAGATGAAGTGGGCCAGCGCATCATCATAGATGACCTGCTGGAGGCCACACGAGGTGCCGACCCCCACCTCAGACAGGCAGCCATCACCATCCTCAATGGCTACTTTGCTCGCACCCGCCTCGACTACAGCTCCCATACACGTAATTTACTGGCAGGCCTCATCCACCTTCTCAATGACCCCAATCCAGAGGTTCTGTCTCAGAGCTGGGATACCATCAATTCCATCACTAAGGTGTGTTGAAGTGAAAATTCATTTAACTGAATGAACCTGAATGTAGAGATTCCAGAGTTCCACTAGTTATATCTACATAACTTTTATTGCTTACTTTAAGTAAATGTGTAACCTACTGGTTCCACAGAAACTGGATGCGAGCAGCCAGCTTGCATTGATCGATGACCTGCATCGAGACATTAGATCAGCAGCCGCAGAAGTGAAGGGTCAGCACCTGCCTGGTTTCTGTCTGCCCAAGAAGGTAAGAAGGCTCTTCCTAAAAGTAAAAACTAGCACCTTATTATAGATCTAAAATCTTTAAAATTCCAGAAAACATTAAAAATCCTCTGGTTTATGTATTTGTAATAATAATTTCTTAGGTTTTGTCTGTTGTTTGGAAATACTAAGCAATTTAAAAAATGCTACATCGAGTAATCTGCAGTGGACCTCAAAACATAAACTGACACTGACATTTAAAAAAAATAAAAATAAAATAAAATAATATCTTGTTACTGCTATAACAATGCTCATTGATATGTTGGTTTTCCTCTCATCCACAGGGTGTGACCTGTATCCTGCCTGTCCTCAGAGAAGGTGTCCTCACCGGCAGCCCCGAGCAGAAAGAAGAGGCAGCTAAAGCTTTAGGAGGACTCATCAAACTGACCTCTCCTGAGGCACTGCGACCATCTGTTGTCAACATAACGGGACCTCTTATTCGTATCTTAGGAGACCGCTTTGCATGGTCAGTGAAGACTGCTCTGCTAGAGACTCTCACCCTGCTGCTGGCAAAGGTCTGTACCTGCATCACCGTGTGGGACACCAAAATACTGCATTATCTTTCTCATTAGTATTAGTGTCTTAGGTGTGAAATGTTGCCTCTAACCTGAGGTCTGTTTTCCTCCTCCAGGTGGGCATTGGCCTGAAGCCCTTCCTCCCACAGCTGCAGACCACCTTCCTGAAGGCCCTGCAGGACTCGAGCCGGGCGGTGAGGCTGAAGGCTGCAGAGGCTCTGGGCCAACTGGTTTCCATCCACACCAAGGTGGACCCGCTCTTCACTGAGCAGCTGGCTGCCATCCGCAATGCTGAGGACTCTGGAGTCAGGTGAGTGCTCCTACGATAGATAATGGAAGAGTTGTGCATTCATCACAACACACAAATGTACACAATGAAACCTGCCTCTGTTTATTGTTTGTTTAGTGTCTTAACTAAAGGCCTCCAGATGAATAATAAGAAATACAAATGCATGTTTTGGTTTATTAATACGGTATCTCCATTACCTCATTTGTCCACAAGAGAGCACTGATAAATAAATGTCTTCACCGGTTTTACTCTGAACTCCGCCTCATCACAATTCTTTACTAACCAAATCTTAAGAATCATGTGTGCTTGTGTTGGCTAAAAAACACAAAAGGCTTCAAATTATAATATATCTAAAAGTCCAATACTGATAGTCCTCCATTCTTAACATATTCAATTGCTTTTCTAACTCTGCTGTGCTGCTCTTTCCCATGTTATAGGGAGACTATGCTCCAAGCCTTACGGTTTGTCATCCAGGGGGCTGGGTCAAAGGTGGACGCAACCATTCGCAAGAACATCACCACAACATTACTGGGCATGCTGGGACATGATGAGGTATGACACGAGGAGCAGATGTCTTGCAGCATCGCAGGAAGCTCAGCTTTTTTGTTTTTAAATCTGTTGTAACATGCCTGTTTTTTTAACCCCAGGGCTGCTAATGGCTACTGATAATACAATGGATTTATCAGTTGAATTAAGTAACAATATTTAAACTTAGAGGAAATTTCACTGAGTTTAAATATTATATAGAAGAGTAGTTCTGTGATCACAGTAAAAAACGGAAGTCAGGCTGAGAGGATGTGGCTTTCTTAAAATGTGGTTTTAAGCTACTTGTCTGAGTGTCTGGATGACTCTTGTGTGTTTTTTTTTCGTGCGTGGTTAGGATGCAACTCGGATGGCCTCAGCAGGCTGTATTGGTGAACTGTGTGCCTTCCTGTCAGATGAGGAGCTGAAGAGTGTGTTACTTCAGCACATTCTAGGTTGGTATTAAAATGCAAACATGATTGTTATCATCACTTCTTACAACCAATGTATGTATGTGTGTGGTGTTGGTTTGTCAGTGTTGTTGTCCCCAGTGGCTTTAATTGCTGTTCATTACAGAAATTCAATGAGAAATTCATCTTTTTATACAATACATGTCGTAGTATAGGCGTTCTTGTCTATCCATTAGTGACACATTAAGAGCGTTAACTAATACATATTTGTTTGTTTTTTTGCCTTCAGCGGACATGTCTGGTGTGGACTGGATGGTGCGTCATGGTCGTAGCCTGGCCCTGGCCATAGCTGTCAAGTGTGCTCCTGGGAGGCTGTGCGGGAAGGAATACTTTGATACTGTAACAGAAACAATCTTGGCCAACGCCACCGCTGACAGGGTGAAGAGAAAGTTTGTGCCTGGTTGTCGGGTCTTTCACAACAGTGCTCGCATCTCTAATGAACTGATACACATGGCTGCAGCTTGACCACAGTCATGAAACATAAATAATAAACCAACTAATATATTAATACATTGTTCGTCATACCAGTTATCTTTCTCAGTATGTATTTTTTTTTCTTTTACAGATCCCCATCGCCACCAGTGGAATCAGAGGGATGGGATATCTGTTGAGGCATAATCTCCAAACAGAGACAGGCAGCAGTGTTTCTCAGCGCATCATCACACAGTTGCTCAAGGTAAAGCGGGAAGTGTTTCCTTCAATAATCACAGGCCATTGGCTTCTCTTTTCTACTTTTGTACATGTGAGGAAGTGAGGGTGAATAGGACTACGGGAGATTATTAATGATAGTTCATGATTGTTGATCGTGTAATTGTGCAACCTTTTATAATTGTGTGGTGCACTAACTAAAAAGTGATGAGGTTGGGTGTCTAATAATAAATATGTGGTTTATTTGTTACTTGATATACAACTTGCTGAAGAATGTTCTCATCATGGCACAACACCGGAGAGCAACCTCCTCTGGCCAACTATTAATTTCACATAATTTGTTAAGCTGTACCCTAAACTTTCATGAGGAAATCTGATATCATCCTCCAACTCTACAGTGTCTTCAGAATCAGTCCAGTGACATCAGACTGGTGTCGGAGCGGGTGCTGTGGTGGGTGTTCAAGGACCCGGCTCCGCCCTCAATGGAGCCCAGTCTCATCAAGCCTGTGCTGAAGAGTCTGCTGGACAACACCAAGGACAAGAACACCAGCGTCAGAGCCCAGAGTGAACACACCATTGTCAACCTGCTTCGACTCCGCCAGGGAGAGGAAGCCATGCAGGTCAGACAACGCAAACCATCTTTGTTATAATTTACAGATGGACATGGGGAATTTAAAGCTGTTTTCTCATTTCGACTTTTCGCTTTCTTTGCAATGCAGAGTATTACTGCCATTCTGGACACTGCAAGTAATGACCTGCTGGCGGAGTGTTACCGTCGGTCTTTGAAGAAAATCGCCAGCCAGCCCGACTCCAATGAAGAAATAGATGACACCATCCTGACATGATGGAGCAATGAAATGACACCTGGAGAAATCAACAGAAGCTTGACTGACATATAAAACAACTCTCTACTGTATTAGAAGCCCCAGACACACTCACCATATGTGCCCATGTTGCCCCTCATGGACCAAATCTGAGATGGCGTTTTGACTAGGCTCCTACATATTACCCAGCTTTTTTCCCCCTCACATCATTGTTTTAGTGGCCTTAAAGTCTGATTTATAACTTCCTTCTTTTATCTCTCAGTGCAGGTTATTCTCCTGTACTGAACTAAAACAGGCTGACACAAGGCCAATTTTCTTTTTTATGTTCAAATGTACTTATTTTACCATAAAGGATTTCAAGCATTCAAGATGTCACTGTAGTGAAGCAACACCCTTATCTTTAACCTTTATTTGGACTTGTGTGTGAGAGTCGGTTTTGGGGGGCAGCCTCTTGTGAGAGAATAAAATCCAACTTATGTCAGTGATGCGGTTGTAAAAAGGCAATACGAAATAAAAAGTTCTTGATTTCATAACGTAGAGTGTGTGTGTGTTGTTACCAAGACTAAATCAAGACTAGACTTAATCCCAACTTTAACCTTAGTTTCTCAGGTATGAGTGCAGCTGAGAGAAGCCACATTTTTATAAACCAGGGGTTTGTTAGGAATAATAGACGTTCAATGTAACCTTGACGCATCTAAAAGCAACATCATTACTTCGTTTTGACTGAAATGATCTTAAACGTTAAATCTGTATTTAATTAGATGTTGTCAGGAATATGTATTTCTTGATGACGTATATTTACAGTATGACGTGCCTGGTTGTTAAGGTATGTGTATAGCGGTATTTGTGTTGTTATAAATGATTATAGAGAGAGGTTTAAGAGAAGTGGGGGAACACGGAGCCGGCCGGAGCCTGCGCAGTGAGCCTGGGTCACAGCTGGGTGCAGCTCCTCCAGAGAAGGAAGCAGAGTTTCCGGTTGTTTGCAGCGGAGGGAGCGGATCGCTGACGCCGTGAAAGCCCGAGAAAACTGCCGCCGGCCTCCGGGGGCTGAGAGTGTGCAGCATTTCTTTCCTTTTCAAGGGCATCTGGGGATACGGAGATTGTATTGTTTGAATCTGCCGGGGAAGCAAAGTGAGCAAAGAAGCGGCACAAGGCGGGGGGTGAGCCACCAGCTACCGGCATGGCCAGGGACTACGATTACCTCTTCAAGCTGCTCATCATCGGTGACAGTGGTAAGGCGACACCGGGGATGTGGGACGGGAAGTGGGCCTAGTCCTGTTCCTTCTAAACAGGGGAAACAACAGAAGCTGTAGGTTCAGTGTGTGGTCATGAGATATGTTCAGCATGTTTATTATTTATTAAATGATTGGGTATTTTAGTGAAATTCACACAAACCCGCCATGTTTGTGTGGCGGTGACAGGGCGGAGGTTGTGTGTCCGGGCTGGGCATGTCTGCCAATCAGGCCGGATATCGCCTCCACATCTCCACGGTTTGCCTTCATTCTCTGTCCTTGTCCTTGTGTCCACCGTGACTTTTGTTTTAGCTGCACAACACAACACACACGGTAACACAGTTGACTGAACCGAGGTTATTTACTCCGTGTATTTGGCCTTTTAGCTATTAGCTGCGTTAGCTATCTTGAAGTTAGGCTAATATCAGACTTGATTTGGTAGCTAGCTGTTAAATAAGGGTAGCTCGGCTAAGGCGCCCCTGCTCTAAGACTCCTAAGTCATCCTCTACGGTGGTCTTTATTTCTCTTCTCTGTATGATAGCAAACAATGTAAATTAAGTTTTTGGGGGAAATGTGTGTATCCATTCAGCTGGCTAGCACTGGGGTGCTAGCTTCTGTGTAGTGGAGGAATGCTGCACTGCAGGCTCTGGTTTGCAACTTTGCATCCAGCCGCGTCAAATATAATGAAGCGACAGCAATGAAATGATCATTGTGTAGTGTGGTATCACTCTGCGGGTCAAACCGTGGAGGTCCAAGGGCTGCAGGCTGTGTAGTTGGCTTCTTTGTTATGGTCAAGCCTGCAGCAAACACAGTGACAGGTGGAGGGTCGATGTTGGAGGTAGCACTGTTTACACCTGATGTGGACTGCTCTTCTCCAAATTAACATGCCTTTTCTTAAACGGCTGCAACCTCAGCAGGAGTTTTGCAGGAGCTCTTTGTGGACAGTTATCTTTGCATTCATTGACAGCTCTGGTACTGGCACCACCCCACCAGCTGGCTCCACAGTGGAGGGCAAGGCAGCACAGCGAGCCCTTCTCAGCCGATCACACACACAGAGGCCAGTGTCCCTTCGAGGAGCCGGCATTGTTCGGGAACGATGCTGTGACCTTCCTCAGCTGCAAGGAGTCAGATCTGCTGCTGAGGATGCCCATGCCACACCGAGGTGGCTGTTATCGCTTAAAATTGGCTCGTCAAGCCTCTGGCCCATCACAGCAGGACATGCACATGGCATATCTGCTCAGTTGTGTATCAGCCGCATACGATGTTGAACCCTTTACGAAACTTATGACGAACCATGGCGACACACAGTTTCCAGGAGGCAAAGTTTAAAAATGGAACTGTTCTGATTAGCTTTGTCACCTACAAGCTGGTTGTTTTATTTCCTGGAGAGACAGCGGAGGTTTTAAAGCCTCTAAAGTACAAAAAGGCAACGTCTCTCACTGGCTTTGAAGCTTCAGTTATTGTTTGTGCGAACAAAAAGACTGTATCATGGAGACCACAGGAACCTGAGAGCTTTTATGTTGGGACCAATCAGACATGAGATGACAATAACACAATAGGTGGACGGAGTAACAGGGCTGCAGGTGGAGACGCACCCCTGGCTGGGCAGTCACTTCCTACCTGTCAGTTGTTACCTGACAACTGATCTGTCGAGGACACAGCAGTCCCTCTCACATGTCTTCCCTTTTTAATCACCCTCTGCATTTTCTTCGGTTGTCTGTCTGTTATTTCCCTATATTCCCTTTTGTCGTCCGGGATCTGTGGCTTTGGCCGTGAAAAACGTTATTATACTTAATCTATATGTACACACGGATTACTGCAAATATCTGGGTTGACATCTTGTTTTGGGTTAGCACTCATCACATGTTAAGCTTGTGTAACCAGCTATGCTATGATTAGAAACATATGTGAAGTTGCTCTTTTGTGGCTCAAAACACACAGTCTCAAATCTCAACTTGTTTGTTTTGTACAATTGTAGCATGCTGATTAAAAGTTAAAAGTCAAATATTACGAATATTGTTTTGATTTCTCTGTGTACACTCACCCTGTGCTTGTGTTTCCTCCTCAGGAGTAGGAAAGAGCAGTCTCCTCCTGCGATTTGCAGACAACACATTTTCAGGTCTGTGGTTCTACCTCAGCTGTTGCACAATTACAACAATACTTCGTAATAAAACTGTAGATTATTAATATTCTATTCATATTTTTGGTTGCTATTTATGTTTGCAGGTAGCTATATCACCACGATTGGGGTGGACTTTAAGATCCGGACAGTGGAGATTAACGGTGAGAAGGTCAAGCTACAGATCTGGGATACAGCGGGGCAGGAGCGTTTTCGCACTATCACCTCCACGTAAGTAGATTCACTCGCACATGCACATGGGCTTTTATGGTGAAGCTCCAATCCACAATTGAACTCTGAAACCCAGAGATTGTTTGCGGTGCCAAGATGAGGTGTTATTTAAGGAAGCAGTTTGTAGGCAACGTGAATAAGTCGGTGCTGCTCTGTGAAACTGGGTGGAATTCCCCACAAATCTTAATTACAGATGTCAGAGGGAGTCTCCTGGTCTCATGCTGCAGTGCATCCGACAGGAAACAACGAGGCTCTGGTTTCACACTGATGTGGAGCAGATTGTTATTTTTTTTTTTTATATTTTATAATAAATCGAATATGTTATCAATAATTCACAGAATTGGACCAGAAACAAAAAAACTGTGAAGCCATAACCCTCATTTACATTGAGATCCGCTGCCTAAACTATACTGAATTAAAAGATGCCATACTATTGCACCATGAACAGTAGGATTAATTGTTTTTTTTGGTCTCTTCAAGTAATTTTTATCCGATGATGATGAAAAAAAAATAAAAATAACAACAGTCTCTTACTTAACATGCAGACAAATGTGGTAGGTTTCTCATGCAGTTATTCAAACTCAATCAAGTGACAATATTATTGTTCTTTAAGGGTCCCCATAGATGTAAAACACACGTTCAACTATGGGCCTTTGAGCTAAATCTGAACACCAAGTGTTCATATGTGGTGTTCTATCTATTCACTTTGCTGAGTCACAATGCAAATAAAATGCAAAGCTGCTCAATTTGTCTGAATGGAAGCACTTTCCTTTGGGGGGAGATTTTAGTGCACACGCTGCGTGGTTTGCCTTGACTCCTGCAGCTCATAGCATATAAAATTGCATTAGATCGCATTCATGTAAGGTTATAATGGGACATTGAAAGCCACAACAGAAGCTGTTAGCCTCCTGGGGACAGTGTCGTGTCTCTTCCTCCACATCCTACTTCCCATTGACTGATATTTGTAATACTAATCATTAAAAGCAAACGTTTTTTAGAGCTTTTTCAGTCTTGTTAAAGTTTTTGAGTGTTAATATTTCGTTATGAACGAAGGAAACTGCAGATATTCTCTGTGTGTTGTTCCAATTGAAAACTGTGTCCACATTACACATTTAAATGCGATTTTACTAAAGATGATAACAGCTTTCAAACAACCCTGCACTGCTATGGATGTGCATTACTCTACATACATTTAATAATAGACATCCCAAATATTTCAACTTAACAAGTAGTAAGCATGATGTAATTATTGACCAATTTTCTTCATCATTTACTTAGTTCACCGTGGCGTTCCTTGAAGTTAGTTTTCTTAAAGAACACATTACATTGTTCAGAAGGACTATGCTCCTACTGCTGTGAGCTCTTTACTAAAGTGTCCCACAGCGTGCCTGACAACCAATTGCTCGTCTGCATGAGCCTTGCACTAATGACAGCTGTCCCACCAATGATTTATATGTCCTTGTTAAGTGCCCCTCTGGAATATGGATATTTTATTTCAGTTAACATGCAGTTTACATGGATCGGCTTGACGTTAATGTGTTGTTACACTCGCTGTATGTGAAAGTCTGAGCTGCACAGATGTTTTACTTTTAATAACGTTCTACCGCTGCTGCAGTGGAGACGATCAGAAAACTCGACTCATTCAGAGAGCCTGAATGTCTCTTGATGTCCTGAGAAGTATGACTGTCCTTCCAGTTGTTATTTTTCAATTTAAAATATGTATTAATGATGTCCTGAGCAATATGTTGCAGACAAAGCATGTGTTTTGTGTAACACTGGCCCTTTTGTTTCCTGAACTTCCATTCATCTGATCTGATGACAAGTAGACTTCGTTGGGTTCACACACTATATAGATGTATTCAGGGCGTATTTCAGATCTGATCACATCTTTTGAGATGTAGTCTGGGACAAATGTGGTCGCATTCTTTAAGCCAAGTGAACCCAAATGTGTTCTGGGTCACACTAAAGCACCGGCTGCTGAACTAACACCCTCAGCCAGCTTTGGGTTTCATTAAGATTTCACACGTACAGTAGTTCATCAGTGCTTCCCATACACTGAATCATTTGTGGCCACCACCACCAAAATTTTCAACACAAATTGATTTTCTATAAAAACAGTCACACACGCGCACACTTACAATAAACTGTTTCTCATAGTCAGATAAGCTAATAACAGAACAGGTATGTATATTTAAATATAGAGCTTGGAACTGAGATAGGATCACAGTGGTTACTGAAGAGAACCAAGAGACGCAGTGTCTGAACAGAGCCATCTAGTGGTATTGGATTTCCAATAATGCTCTAGTGATTTCAGGCTCTGATAAATGTATTGTATATAAATATTTAGGGAGAGGACGGTACTCAGTGGATTTTTCAGTTATCAGCACAGCGCCTTAAACCTGTGGAGCATCAGGACGAACCTGTAAATGTCGATCAAAGTGAGAAGTCTCTTTTATTAACGTTTTATTATCCTGTTTGTGCAGTTTTACTGCAGAATAGGTGACGGCAAGTTGGGGCCCACACGTGGGCTGTGTGTGTTTATTGCTCTGTTCATGCCCGCTGAGCACACACACACACACACACATGAACACATATACCTGCTGTCTGGTGGGTCATTACTGCTCTACATTGGGGACAACATCATATCCCACCACTGTCACGCCAGGCAGCAACACTGACAAACAAACACACACATAGCCACAGAGCCTGACAAAAGGTTCTTTGTGTTTGTTTGGCACAATGCAGCTACACTGAGGTGGCATCTCTGGGACCTGGACACTTTTTGAGGCTTGCAGGCTTTTGGTTTAGGTACCTGGTTGTCCGTCATCCTATGTATTTTAATGAAGCATTAGTGTAGGAGTCATGCCAACTGACTGCAGTTACTTTTAGATTAAGTCCGACTTATCAGACGTTTCAGTCACTGGTAAAGACATAGATGTTTGTTGCTGCTGAATTTCCCCTCAGCTCATTGCTCCTTTAAAGTAAATGCATCATTAGTCTGCTTTGCTTTAGCTGTGAGATGGTAAAGTTTCGATCTCACCCTGACTGAGATTGGTCCCCCTCTGCTGGACGTCAGTATGCCCCATCTCAAAACCTAATCCCCACAGCCCTTACAAATGAACTTGAGTTCCCCTTGTTGTAATGTTTCAAATGTGTTTGCTGGAATGGTTTTATCATTTTAAAATGTAGTGTATACAAGTGTTTATTTTCATGGACAACAAAATATGTCTATGCAGCTGAACATTAGATGACAATTTGGGTACATTTGCATTCATTCACTCATAACTCCAACATGTCGATTTAAGGTCTTCTAGGTGGAAATGTATTCTTATTTTTAACCCCTGACTTTGTCTCTGTTTCTGCTTTAATCAGATACTACAGGGGAACACACGGGGTCATAGTGGTTTACGATGTCACAAGTGCTGAGTCCTTTGTCAATGTCAAACGATGGTTACATGAAATCAACCAGAACTGCGACGATGTGTGTCGAATATTAGGTGAGTGTGCTCGTCTTTGGCTTCCTTTACTTATATATTCCTCAAGGTGAAAATAATGTTCATTCCTTGTGTTTTGATTGAAGTTGGTCGGGTTATGTCACCTCTGTTGTATTTTCTCTTTTCAGTGGGAAATAAAAACGACGACCCAAACTCGAAGGTGGTCGAGACGACTGATGCGCAGAAGTTTGCTGAGCAGATGGGAATCAATCTGTTTGAGACGAGCGCAAAAGAGAACATCAACGTCGAAGAGGTAGCTGGTCGTTTCTGTCGTCTGTGTTCTCAGACTGTTTGCAGACTGACGTGTCTGTGTGTTTGTGAGTTGTTTCTGTGACGTGCCCGGTACGCAGAGCAGCTCAACTTGAATTTGGCAGCATGTCTGAATTAACTATAATACCTGCTGGTCAGTATGTTGTGGCAGTATGCTGAATGTGCAGTGGAATACTGTACGAATCCACACGCCAGCTTACACCATTTATCAAAAACAGGAAACTGTAAAAACATTATTGTTGACTTTCGACTTTCTGATGGTCCTTGAATGAATCATTTGCGATTCAATCGGGTAAAAAAAAAAAGAAAGAAATCTAAGCGAATAATTGTGATATTTAATCAAAATCACTTTATCCTACATGCTTAACAATATTTACATCTTAAATTACCTCAGTTGTGATCTTCTCAAAATCTGCACAAGTGAGACAAACTTTCACAAGACAAACATTCAGTGAAGATTTCTCTCCCACAATGATACATATGATCATATTATCATCGCTTAAATTTGTGGATCTATTTCAATATTAACTCATGGATTTTTTCCCCCCAATATCAGTAACTATAGAGTGCATTTATATTGATATTTTAATTGATACATGATATTTGCTTTCTTTTGCTCTTGTTTTTTTTAAAGAATACAAAGAAATGTATCATTGTTATTTATGGCTTTAAAACTGGAATACTTTTTTTAAAGTTTTAAGAGATAATTGGGCTTTTTCCATGGAGCTGCAGGATTTAGCGAAAATAATTGTCATGATCAAGGAACCTGCCTATTCTCGCTGTTAATCAATGAACTTTGTGGTGGAAAAAGTATAAATCTTATTCTTATTATAATCCTGAGGGGAAAAAAACTGAATTTTTCCATCCTGGCTGTCGCCGAATAAACCAGATATGAGAAAGGCATCGAGTTTTGTGTAAATACCAAGATGTTGGCTATTTCTTAGGTTTGCTCGAAAATATCGAAATCTAAAGTGTTCTGCCAGTTTCTTTCTATGGTGCGGAACAATCTGATCTGCATGTTTTTCGTTTGATGCCAGGTGACCTGGCTTATTGCTTGTACTTACCGCACGCCATTGACGTTGTGATTCTCTCTTGCAGATGTTCAACTGCATCACAGAGCTAGTGTTGAGAGCCAAAAAGGAGGTGCTCGCCAAGCAGCAGCAGCAGCAACAGAACGACGTGGTCAAACTCAGCCGGAACAGTAAACGAAAGAAAAAGTGCTGCTAGCAAACTCGACTCCCAAACAGCCGACGGCATCTTTCCTTTCACACACACACACACACACACACACACACACACACACACACACACACAAACGCACACAATGGGACTCAGAGCATCTAAATTAAAGAGCAGATACAGATTTAATAAATATACCACGAAAGATTTGAAAAAAATAAATACAATAAAAGTCCCCTTTGGACAGACTAATCATGAAGACTTTAAAAGAAGTGTACAGATTTTATCAGACGTCAGATTAAGTTTTATTTGGAACTCGGCATATGGGCACTATTGACCTGAGGTCCTTCTTTCTCTAAGGATCTGCAAGATGACAAGTGACTGCCATAATTCCCAGATTTATGTCCACATCATCCCCGTACTCAGTATCTCATCTCTCCTTCTCATTCCGCTGCACATGGGACATTCAGAGTCGTGTCAGACTGAGGAGAAGCTTCTGAGGAGAAGGAGGGGACACCTTTGTTTGGATCTATTTGTTTCTTTCTAGTTTAATTATGTGTTTGTGGGGGGAGGGATGGGTTGGGGAGAGAGTGGTTGATCAAGAGGTGGCTGTTGGAATGTCGGCCGAGTTAAAGCGGGTGTCTCGCCACCTCTCCACAGTGCAACTCATGCCACCAGATCAAGTACAGCTAGATTTAGCTTTATTTGACTTGACGAGGGAAAAAGAACATCAAATGGATTGTGAAGATGGTTGATTGACGACCTTTAGCAAGTAATCCGATGGACAGAACTGGTGACTTTTCATGTTTATTTTGCTTTGTCAATCTTTTGCCAAGCTTCCCACCTTCTCCCCTCTTAACCTCCAGTAGTGCTGAGCCAACGATAATTATTTCTTCCGTTTTCTTCTTCTTCATCTGTCTTTTTTTTGTTTTTGTGCCACAGAGCAGATGAACCACTTGAGCTTTCAGACCTTCAGCTCTGACAGCACTGGTCACTGCAGTCTTACTATGCTTTCAAAGTTTGTTTTTAAAACCTTTTCCTCAACCTTTTTTTTAATTAAAGAATGATACTGCCAATATAGTAGAAAATACCCACCAAGAGCCCAGTGGCGCCTCTCATTGGACTGTTGCAATAGCGGCCCCTGGTTTCTCTGGAGGCAGGATGAATCGGGGTCTGAACTGACCCTGTTGAGTCCTCAGGAAGCGCTCAGGGCCCCTCCCGCTCTCCCAATTTTATATTTCTACAGCCACCAATCTTCTTTCCCCGAACACCCACATATCAGCTACTCTCACAGCGATGGACTCACTTCCTGTATTTGGTCACAGATGGTGCACGAGGAGGCTCCTGCTCTGGAAACATGCCTCTGTGATCCCCCAGCAGCCATTCTATTTTTGAGCATGCAACACTTTCAGGCATTGCCTGATATGCATTTAGACTGTCAAGGATTGACTGTTTCTCCTCATCTTGCAGAATATTGTTAGCAGTTAACTCATGTTAAAGACTGATGTCCTGTTTTATATTATTTTGCTTTTCTCTGTCACAACTTTGGCCGCGACCTGTTCAGCTGAAGTGTTACTGGACAGTGTTTTCTGCATACATCATGAGAGCGTGGCCGAGAGTGGGACTGTTACTGTAATATCACAGGGGGATGAACCGCAGCACTGGATCTCAGTGTGTGGGTTTGGCCTGAGCTCCTCTCCCTCTCCACGTGCATCACCGGGGTGCGAAGCATCATACGCTGTCTGTTTCTGACTTTTTTTTTATCATTTTGAATAGGGAAATTAATTAAGTGAGCTTTGGGTGCTGTCTTAGATTCTGTAGTTTTCATCCTCTCGGCAGACTCTGGCAGGCAGTTTGGGATCTTAATAAATGTCGAAAGGCCACTGTGACCTCCATGGCCCAGAGATGATATCAAATCTCACAAACTATGATTTCTATTCATTATGTGTATGTATATATAAATATATTTGTGTGTTTATATTCAATATAGAACATACACATATAATTGGCACACCAACCTGCGCATGTGTTAATCATGCCCCGTGTGCTCTGTGGAAACACTCGTCAGCTGTGGTTTGCTGTACACTGGAGAAAAAGAGATGTACTATTCATTTTCCCTACATGAATTTAATCAGTAATAAACATTTTAAAAGAATAAATATTTGACACATAATGACTGATCTCATTTTTCAGTGATTGGTCTCCACGTCATTTTGAACCTGTAGCTTTTTATTTTTTAACTTTTCTGTGAATAAAATCTTATTGCAGGAAATGTGCACTGGTTTTTGAGAATGTCCCTAATAAATCAAAAATTCACTATCTTATTTATGCTCACACATACTTAATCTTATTTTGAGAGTGTAAGATTAGTCCACACACAGCGGCAAGTCAGAGAAATGACACACTGACCATTTCATGGTCATCCCTCACTATCATGCGTTATTAATTAAGGAAGCAAATGGAAAAACCCTGAGCTGGTTTTGATTTGTCACATACCTGGTTTGTTCAGTGATTCACACAGAGCAGGAGTTGACATTGGTGGTGATGAGAATCGTTTTAAAAAGCAAGCATTTTCCATAGCTAAATGATATGTCTTAATATTTGACAAAATATATAAAATGCATCCAGTAAAATGAAGATGTCTAACATTTAACTGGAGTTAAATTAAATTAGAATAGGACTTTCAAACATTCTCACTCTCAGGTGTAATTAGTGATGGTATAATATATGCTGCACTGCATCGATGATATGATTCATTCACTTCAGTGGTTGTGCTTTGTGTGTTTGCAGCCAATGTATTGTTAAATCCACTAAGATATCTCTTAGGTTGCTTGTGGTTTGTCTATTTGCGAGTGTGTTCTCCAGCTGCAGTGTGTTGAGCTTTCAGGCCCAGATTTTATATTCTTTACAGATGATGGTTGTTAAGGAATCTACTCTCTCCATTCCTAATATGTAAACACCTTAAGAAGAGGTTTAAAATGCATATGTGGATGTTTTCCTATATAATATTATTATTATAATATTATTCTTGTAAATGAGGTGAGGTGAATAGCATCTGGGTTAAAGCGGAACTGAACTGGTTTCTTTCTCTGCGGCATGTTCATTCCTTCTCTTGAAAAAGTGAAGCAGAGGAGGGCCTGTGCTGTGTGTGTACCACTGATTCTAGTTATGCACATGATTAACTTTAGTTTTTTTCTTTTTCGTATTGGTCCATATTCAGTTTTCTAGACTGAAAAACCAATGTCTGGTTACTGGTCCATTCTTCCCACTCACACCACCAACCATCCTCCATCGTGCGTTCATGTTGAGCGGAGTGTCATCTTATTTCCGTCAGTGTCAAGGTGGGTAAGAGAAAAGCATCTGAATTCAAGTCAAGAGGAGACCAGCTGACTGTAAAGTTATTTTATTTGTACAAAACAATTTGCTAAGAAAATTGCATGATAAATATTTTGAATAGTTTGAAGCATTCTGTGACTGAAACAGTGCCTTCAGTCAGTGGTGAATAGAAGCACCCACACGCAGAGAACACCAAAAGCACAACGTTTTCAAAATAACATTGGACTCAATGGCATGTCTGTCTGTCACTGTAGAGACACACAACCCAACCCACAGTGGTAGTGTCAGGATGTTTGCCACAGAAAGAGCCGCAGACTGTGTTTAAAAAGTGACAGATCAGTGCAGTCTACAGGGTCCGACGCACACAAACAGGAACCAGAAAGCACTCAGGACATGATGTGGACAGACACTGTTTTAAACATGTGACATGAGAAGAAATTGCTGTGGCTGTGGCAGGAGTGGCCTGTTTTAATCCAAGCTCACCCAATTACACATTCTCCAACAACATGTTTCTGTTTATTTAAAAAATTGTTTCTCATCTCGTCCAGACAGGGGAGGAAAATAACTTTCAAAAAGTGTACAGAGCGTTCGAATTGATATATTAAAGCATAATAAATCCTTATCACTAAACTCTTCTTGTTGCAGTTAGAGTCCTTGATCATTTATCGTATTAGATGTATGATTGTTTTTTCCGTTAGTCGTCGTTAGAGCTGCCTGCCTTAGTTAGGGTGTCCTTCTCAAATAAAGGTCAAATAAAAAGTAATAATATAAACATACCATTGTGAAAAATGTTTAACCTTCCTTCAGTTTGAAATGTTAACTGACACTTTCCATGAATATTAGCATGGACATAATGATATCCAAGGAATAATATCCTCTATCAAAAGTTCCATATTTTGGGAAATTCATATATTTGGCTTAGGAAGACTAGAAATGACTATTTGACAAATGACTAGACTTTTCACAATCTGCCAAGCTAAGGAGTTTTCGTATTAATCCTTTCTTATTCATATAAAATATTAGTAAACTGATAATTAACCATTAATAATACAACCAATACCTACAACCTATTGTTTAAAAACTTTGCCTCGTCAGAAGGTTTCACCAAGAACTGTCAACTGGACAGAATTTAAAATTTTGGATTAAAAATTGATATTCATGAGTCTTCTCTGGGTCTCTCCAGTAAATCTTCACGTATCATTTTGTATTATATTATATTATTATTATAACAATAATTTGGACAGATATAAGTACTCATGAGTATCTCTTGCCAGTTCTCCTGCTAAACAGTCACATAAACACATGTATGAGGGATCATGTCCAACTCACAAGTAGTATTCGTGCTCACTGTCAGGACACACATGAAAACGAGAGTGCAAATAACAACGCACAGGAATATTTCTCTCTCTAAAAAAATCAATCATTCAAATGTATGCATTTTTTCTTAGAAATATATTGATTTCATCCAAACCTGTTTATAAGACTTTTTATAAAAAATCATTCTTTGGGTTGATCCTTCCCAACAACCAGCGGAAACGACAAGAAGACATCTGCATAGGTTCGCACAGCTGCATTGGACATGAGTTCAAACGGTGACAGACATGAGACGTCGATCTATGTCTCTCCTGCTCGGAGATTTAAGATTTAATGTTTTACGAATGCTGTCAGAGATATGTCACCTAAAACAGAAGCCCGGCAGCTGAGAAATCAAAGTGCCTGTGAAGTGTTGAAGCAATGACAATGGAGGTAGACATTCTCTATTAGAGTTGAACCAAAGCAGCTCAGACCACTGCAGAGTTTCTGGGCACCAGCATGAAATTCAACAGGTTACTGTTGAGCCGGATGGTCTGTTGCGATTGACTCGATGAGCTTTACTACATACTGTACCTCTCCTCCATCTCAAGCAGATGTGTAAATATTTGTATTTATTTATTTTTTGGTCGACCAGGAAGATGATTGACATCACGAGGACAATGCCAGACAGTTTCTTTTTTCTTTGAAAAAAGCATAAATGTTTAAATGTTAAATATAATATGGGCTGACCAAGAACATACCACCTGAGCCACCCGAGGGTTTATTCAGATGTCTGTGAGGTGAACATGAAGGCCTCCCAGAGTTTGCCACAGATGTGAGGCATATTCAAACAAAAAGTGCTGGTTTTCATACATTCACTAATGCATCCTGTTGCCTTGATCCCACTTGATTTAGTTTCACTTTACTGGTGCGAGATCTAATAATGGTGATGTGACACCAATTACTATCTTGGTTTGATGGAGACTAAAAGGCAAAATATCTCGACCTCTGTTTTATTTAAGGCCAATACTCCCTTTACCTCTAGCTTTATGGACTCCCATTCTCTGTGGGTTTGTTGCCATCAGTGGACTCGTTCATTTCTGATCCATTGCTAATATAAAAAATAATGTTCAGTGCAGCTTTATTATGTCTCTTGTGAATCCCTTCACAGTACGTGGGTGAATTACTGGAGGCCCCTTTAAAAGTATTTTTTTTTGTCATTAGTTTTGTCATGTCGTCATGAGCTACGGTCCTGATAGTTAAAGCTGTTGTTTCATGTTCTGAGCATCCTCCGGACAAATGAATAAACCTGTGCGATCACGTGGGATGGCTCCATCTTAATTGCTCTAATTGTTCTCCCACTATCATCATCTTTTCCCATAAACCCGCTCTGTTCCTTACATCCACCCGTCTTTCCCCAGACACCTCGGCCTGATAACTGGGATGCATACAAAAAACGTTTGTACATAGTGTTCCCCTCTCTACAGAGATGGCAGTGGCTAGTAGAGATGGTCATAGGCACTACAAGGAAACCTTCCTCTTTGGAGGTAAACTTTGAAACCCTGTTCACGTTCCGTTAAGACTGGTAGCTTTGTACGAGAGGAGCTGAAGTCAAAGCTTCTGGGGAAATCCTGTTCTTAAATTCCCATCTGCCACTGCCAGTAGTCACCACTTCATCAGTAAGGAGAAGAGTAATGGCACAGGCAATGTGCAAAATAAACCCCCTCCCCTCAGTGTGCGCCACTGCCCGTCTTTGGCTGTGTTGTTACCCCTGTACTAGGATGTCTCTCCCTCCTCGTCCCCTGCGTCGTCTGTCTCTGTCCGTCCACTGTGCCCAGAGCCAGTCCAGCAGGGCTCAGTTCTTTTTGAAAAAAGAGAAAAGTCTCTTGTCCTGGTCGGAGATACGGTGAGCTCGCCTGGAGGGCTGACCGCCGCGGGATGGCCCTGACAGGGAAGAAGGGGCTGAGCGCCACTCGTCCTGGTGCTTGTCCATCAACTGCTGGTCAATCACTCTGTGCATATCATCCTAAAGCCAAGAAAAGAGAAATGAATAAGAGAAAGACAGGAGAGACGTGTCACACATGAGATGGGAACTTACTGGAATGTTGGGAGATATTTGACTAATTGATTCATTTTGGTCCTGATTACGGAGACACTACAATCATTTCAACCCCGTTAGATCACTCATTAAGGGGATACATGTGCATGGAGAGAGCAGACAGGCAGAGAGGGTGGAGGGTTGGGATGGCTCTCTGTGTGATGGTTAATGGTTTCAGCTGGCTGGGATGGGCGTTTCTCCTGAGTCGGATCACCGTGGCATGGAATGGCTCAGCATGGCGAAGTCGCACTAGTGGAGGGAGGAGGGATGTCGGGATGGTCGGTATGGCGCAGCTCGGGCTCACCTCTAAGGCAGGAGGGGGGGTACCACAGGGGGGAGAGGGTGGTACGGAAGCTGAGAAAGGCCACTAGATCAGAAACCACAAGAGCCAAACAGTAAAGAGCCCTGAGGAGGCAAACTGTAGGCAGGGAGAAGAGAAAGGAAAGAGCTGCTAGTTAGGGATGAGGAGGGGGGAGGGAGCACACACGCGCACGCACACACACACCACGCATCGTGTACCATAACATCTGTAAGATGTTTCCTCACAGTCACTCACAGCCAACCGACTTTCATTCTATTCTTAGAGGTTAATTGTGTGGTTTAGTGTAGGCATATAGATTGGGCTACAGTATACTGACACAAAACACAAGTGAAATAGAGAGAAAGGAGTAAATGGACAAACGTTTCTTTCAGTGTGTTTTCAGTCGTAATATGCATTATATTAACAAAATCTGATTGCTGAACATTGAATGAAAACAATTCATCCAGGATTTATGTTTACAGAACAACCTTAAAATAGTTGTACCAAAATACTACGCAATAACTATTTTGCTTCTACTGTTGGATGGCTGGTGAACCTTTGACCCACCTGCCAGGCCTCCAGCTGCTGCGACAGGTTGAGCTTCTGCTGGATGGCGTCCAGGAGCTGGCTATTCAGAGACATGATGTCTATTTTACACTTGGCCAGCTCCATCTCCACCGCTTTCTTTCTGCAAGACACATAACGTTACTAAAAAGGTCCAGAGACACTTGGCTGAGCAAAGGTAAAACATTGGGGAACAGTTAACCAGAACAGGAATAATTTGAGTTCATCACTTTCTTTTTTAATTGTTTTTGTACTTGTAGCAGAGCCTAATAAACAACAGGCTTCTCGTTTTTTTTTTCCGAGAAGAGGAGTGGGTGTGACAGGGAAGGTGGGGTGTGGTCAAAGGGAGGAGCAAAATATAATGACTGACTGCATACACCTGTGAGGTGTGAGAGGCGGACAGAGCCAGTGTGGAGGAGAGTGGTCATGAGAAGAGGAGTTCCAAACCAAACAAAGCTTATCCTGAATCCATTGCATTCTTTTTCGGACCGATCATCACTATATTCTCCAGTGGAAAGGAGAATTCTGGAGCTAAGGAGCTGCTGATCAGCTGCACCACTGTATTGGAGAGTGTCAGGAGCAGGTTTGTTGAATTCTAATTCCTTTTTTTTTCTTACTCCTATGATGTCTGGCTAAGGAAAATGTAAGAAGGACCCCAAAACCGATAGGGATTTGGAGCAGGGACCCCCTACTATATATACAATTGTGTTTTGTATTAAACTGGGCCTAGTGCCATGTATAAACATAGCGACCCTGTTATTGTGCATTCAATACTAATCCATATAATCATATATGGGAAAAAACGAATTTGGTATAAATATCGTCTCAACCAACATTTTTGCAACCCTGCAGTACCTCCGGATCGCGGAACCCTCTGTTGAAGACCTCTGTGCTAAGGAATATTGTGGTTCTCTGAACTTTCATGCTGGTAAAAGGCTCTCCTCAAACCAGTCTGCTCTCACGCAATTCACATTTAGGCATAAATCTAGCCCTATTATACAACCTCCCTACTCCCCTCTTCAAACCCATAAACACCCCTCATTGCTGAAAATGTATTTTTGTTTAACTATCCTTCATTAATAATTCAAACCCCCCGTTTTTTTTATTTTGAGAGCTTAAGTTATGTTAAATGCTAATAAAAACTTGAAAATGCTTGAAAAAAGTCATTGCTGAGACCTGGGAACACAAACAGTGTCTTCTCCAAAGTGTTGGATATATTCCTTATTATGCAGCAAAACTCTGTACACGACTACAGTAGACAGACGTTACTTCTGCAGTGTCCTTTTTTGTTTTACATTTTTGGGGATGTGGCTGCATTCCCTGACATCAGCACTTTACCGATGAGTATTTACAAAGAAGGTTTATTATACAGTATATTAACTATAGAAAGCTGGCTAACGCAAGTTTATTATTACTCTCTATGCATCAGTGTGACGCAAAATTCATCATATGATGGGATGTGAGCTCACTTGGCTATGGCCTCGTCTCTGTCTCTGATTGCATTCTGGAGCTGTTCGCTGGGTTCTCGGACTTCAGACATCGTCCTTATCCTTGTGTTATCCTCCTGGAGCGAACTCATCTCCACAGAGAGCAGCGCCATCTTCAGGCCACATGGAAGAAAAGTATACATCTGTGAGACACACAATTTCGACTGGGCTTTAATTGCAAAGTTATACTGAGTTCCTGTGAGACTTTTGTGTGCGTGTTTGAGTGCATGCATGCGTGATTTTTATGTGAGATGGCGTTTGAAGCCCAAAAGTGTGAGAAAAAAGACCATCTCGAAGTATTGTTCTAAATTATAAACATCAGCTGATGTTGGAAGAACTACATCTACAGCACTGGGTCATGTTAATATGAGACATGAGGACTCCTAAATTCATTGTAATTCGACCAGGAAAGACTGGATGGGATCTTGAATGAAGCCATATGATCACCAGCAGAGCCTCAGAGCGAAGACTTGAACCTTCAGCTCAAGCTCTCATGTGTAATCGGCATGTCCGAGTTCAGTATAAAACGTACACAAGTGTGCACATATGTTAAAGGAGTCCCTACCTGATTGTGCAGCTGCAGCATCTCCCCCTCACTGCTGCGTGCTTTGTCCTGTCCAGCTTCGTACAGCTCTCTGACCTCCCGCAGCTCCTCTCCCAGCTTCCTCACCTGCTCCTCCAGCGCCTCCTCATCGCTGCGCCGCGAGCCCTGTCAACACACAACACACACCCTATTTACCGTATTCACCTACTTCTTGTTAACTCTACAACCACGCAACTTCTTGGCCATTCGTCCTAAGGAGGCATATTTTCCCATTTTGTTGATTATCACATTTCTTTGTCCTACAAACCTGAACATAATGCAAAGTATCCATGGTGACAGCAACAGCAGAGTAAACACGTGCAGTTAAAGCCACATGCTCTCTGGTCACTGATTTCTTTTGCTCCAAGAAACACTCAACACAAGAAGGAAAATCTTGGCACAATCTGCCACTGTCGTTTGTTTCATTTCATTAACAAATCAAACTAAATATATGCCTCTAATGATGGTTTTCGGATTCCGAACATTCAAGTACTTAGTTCCCTGGTTTTTAATGTGTGCAATAATATGACCAAATTACATAGATCCCGTATGTTGCTCATTACCGTGGACTCGTTGCCGTCCAGTAGGTTTTGTGTTAGTCTCCGTAGCTCCAGAAGGCCAGTGTGGAGGCTGCCTGTAGGCACATCCTTGGCTGAGGACGTCTCAGAGGACTCGTCCATGGAAGAGTCAGTGGACAGGGCCGAGTCTGTGATGTCGTTTCCCCGGAGATGGGAGCAGAGTGAGCGGACCTCACAGTAGGCCTCCCATAGCTGAAGACGCAGCTAAACACACAAAGGATAGGAGGATTTTAGATACACAACAATGTCCCCAGCAGCTCACATCATGATGTATGCGAGTACCTGCTCTCTGTCCTGCTCCTGCTCCTCCTGCTCCATGCTCTGTTCTATCTCACACAGCAGGCTGGAGGGGTGAGGGCTGAGGCTGTGGAGGCTGTGCTCCTCGGTCAGCTCCTCCAGCCGAGCGCTCAGCTGCCTGTGGGACACCTGAACCTCCTGCAGCTCCAGCTGGCTCTGCCGCACCTGGACGTGAAAACGGAGGCAGAAGCCTGATAACAGGTTTTCAGGTGAACACAAAAGTGGCGTTGCTGAAACGAAAGCACAGTCAAAGATCCGTACCTGCAGGTCCTTCTCGTGGCAGTGCTTCTCCAGCACCAGCGTCCTCTCTCTGAGGTCATCCACTGTGCTCTGCAGCAGCTCGTTCTCCTCGAGCATGGCATGCACTCGGCGCTCCAGCTCCATCTTCCTCTCCGACAGCATCTTAATCTAACGGGTCACGCGGCACCGATTAGTGACTTTGCCATAGGAAATAGGCATCGATTGGCGAAAGTGAGAAAGGTTTCGATTTCCCGGCCCATGGCTGACAGACAGGCCAGATTAAAGACTACATTTGGTCAGACGCTGAGGCGAGCTGGGCTCTTACACAAGATTAAAACGTACTCCCACTGCTCTTAAGAATGTTTGTTGCCTAGCACGGGTGTGGGCGTTGGTTGCCACCCTCATGCTCAGGAATGTTTGGTGACGTTGAAATTACAATTTACCATGCCCTTTACTGAAGGCTGGAGTCGCAGCAGTGCACCTTTTTACTCATTAATTGTTTTTGGTCATAAAGCCTCCCTATGAAACAAGTATGAGTTCTTGCTTATTTTTATCCCTCCTGCTTTTGACCTACATCTGGTAACCTACTTCACAAAGCCGGAGCTTACATGTGGCTCGGTTGTTTTCACCACCACATGAGCATCTTCATTGCCAGGTTCTGTTCAGGTATTTTTTGCTTTGCTATGGTCTCTGTCTTTACAGAAATAGGGCAAAAAGCCATTTGTCATCGGTACATGTCCTATGAGGCATAGCGTGAGTGGGGCAACCCAGACATTGCAGAATCTCAAATATAGCAGGACAGAGCAGGAGCATTTTCTTCCAATTATAGCACAAGCTCTGCAGTCTGGGTGTTTTCTGCTCAGCTTTGAAGAGAAGCTGCGGAGGGAATCTCTGCTGTTTATTTGAACACTACCTTCCCATATAACATAACTGGCTGATATCATTAATGAAGACATGTGACATCACAACACATATCATGCTCTGATCCCAGCGTGCTTTTCATGCTCCATGTCAGGAAAAAGGGATTGCCGTAAAGATGTGGAAAATGTTTTTTTTTTTTTTCATTTATAGGTAAATTCCTGTTTGGCTTCTATTCCCTTTAACGTTCTGTGAACACATACATATCCTCATTGTAATAAGGCTGGACAGAGCAAAGTGGTTCATTCAAAGAAAACGAATGGTGCAATCCTTGTTTCTTTGATTTAACAAGACGCTGCATGCGGCATGCAGTTGGGCTGATAGACAGCGGTCGGTAACCACTCACTTCTAGCCCTTGCTGCTCCAACCAAGTGAGTAGGAGTGTGTCGGATGAAGAAAGGGGTGAGGATTCAGATCACAGATTATATTAAGAGGAAACATTAAAGCAAACTTTAAAGAGAGAATACATTTTGTTGAAAAAAAAGCTGCTCTGATCCATGTGACGTAGGTAATTGTACGATAAAGGCACAGAAGTCAAATTCCTTTGCAATCTGCTTACACCTTGAGCACTCAGGCTTCTTGCTGAGAGCCAGTAAATGTAAACATGCAATTTTGCTCTCTTCAGCTTTAGATGGTCGACTTCTCACATTTTGTGCCCTTAAATAGTAAACCTCTATACTGTAAAAATGACTGGCATGTATCAAAAGAAAGAGGGCTAGTGTTAGTGGCTCACCTCAGCCTGCAGAGTCTCTAGTCGTGTCATGTGCTGCCTCGTAGACATGCTCTTCTCCCTGAAGTCGTCACGTAACGAATGGACCTGAGTGGACAGCTGCTTCTCCACCTCTGCAGCCTGGACACACAGACATCAAACAACACTGGCCTTAAATGAGTCTGACGGTAAAATGATTGAGCAATTTAACATTGCACTCAGTCACGGTGGACACATTTAACAGAAACACACTCTCGCTTAACATTGCCATCAAGATTTTTCACATAGATGACAAACTCAACAAGCCCAGATGAGACAGTCTGCACAACTTTGAGCCCGATGTGTACAAGTGTACACACATACCACACAATCCTCTGCAATTTGTTCCTCTAAATCAGGGGTGTCAAACTCATGTTCACATTTCATAAACTTATCTTTTTAACAAAACCATCATGAACAAGCTGAAGATTTTGATAAAAATAAATGTAATAATATATATATATATAATATATGTAAATAAAATGTACACTTGTCTCAGGTGCACTCTGACCGGCCAGTTTTTGCCTGTTTGTTACAGAGCCCAATTTTACCAAAATGTCCCCGTTAAAAGCATTTTTACCCTCCAATACAACAGGATACAGCATACAGCACCCTGTTTAACGTGCTCTTACTGAGGAGACTAGTTGCAGGTATGTTGAAAAAACGTTTTGTAGGTTTTCTTTTTATTGACTTGGGTGCATTGTTATGAATCACAGCCTCTAGGTGTCACCACACACTGCTGCTGCTTTTCAAAAAGTTCACAGAGATTTGAAGAGAATCAACTGCTGGTCATGTTTCTGTGCATACTTCAGTTCCCCTCTGACTTCAGGTAACACTGGTTCTAGCCTGTGTCAATGTTCTCCTGGGACAAACTGTCTCAGCTCCATCGTTCAGCTTTCCTCTCCCTGAAAACTGGCTTTAAAGAATGTTAGAAGAGCTCAGCATGTTCTCTTCGCATGAAATGTTTAAAGGAGAAGTGATTTGCATACTACTTACAGTAAATTATTTAGTCATTATCCCCTCCTGGTTTAGTTTTACTCTAAGAGGACTTATGTATTATGGGTTCCTAAGATGCACTGCACAACGACCATAATATATATATAGTAATGTTAGGTATTTTTTAGAGATATATACCCCCTCCCCATGGAAACAGCCCTCAGCCGATGCAGAAAGCAAACAAATGCACAATTTAAGAATATTTTAAATAACCAGACCAGATATTTGCTTACATGTATTTTGTTGTTCTGTTGGTCAGTTGTATACTCAGGAATATTTATCTTATTATTTACAAGCTCATAAAGAGATGTTTATGTAGCAGTATAAGTTAGGTTTTAGACTGAGGCAAGGATGTAACCTCACAGATACTCATGTTTATTCCTCAACTCAGACCAGATGTCTAGAGGCATGGACATGTACATTCACACTGCCATGTTAGAATTGGAACAATACACAGGTAATGGCTGATGGCTGTATGAAGGTATGTAGTTACTTGTTTATAACATTACTCATTACTTATTATTACCTTACTTTGCTTCATCACATAACTCATATTCTGTAGTTCTAGCCTGCACGGCCAAACTTGTTGACCAGTCTGACACACAAACACTCAACCCAAAGGACACTAAGACCCAAAAGGACACTCGAGACGGACCAATCAGGTGCGAAGAGGGGTCCAGCCCCAAACAAGGAGGTGACATATCAATGACCACCACCCACCTATAGTTTGAACCAATAGGAAATGTAATGTAAATGAAATGTTATTGTAATATTTACGCCACTATTTAATGCGCTGCGACGCAGCATACGTGGTTCTTCGTTCTTCGCTCCGTGCTGAATCGTTTGATTGCTTTTCCTGCGGGACTGGAGAAACCCTGATCAAGGGTTTTATTCTTTCTGTTTTTTGTGATAATAAATATTTTTGTTAAACGTAACCCGTCCTCATCGATCCGTCTTCGGCCAGGTGGTAGCAAAGAACTCAGCAGTAAACATTAGTTTGAATTAATTCAGCATTTAATTGTTAATTGTTTCCACCATGCATATCAATTAAAACCTCACTTTAAACCTATTAAACCCTGACACAATTAGGTTCTACAAAATATCATAGTTCATACTTATTTTATTTTATCTTCTCATCCACTTTATAGATTATACTCAGCCTTTTACCCCACTTCCTCCCTGTGAATGCATTATGGAACATTACAACAACTGTGCTGTGATATAAACTGAAGATATTATACTTCTGCTTTGTTTATGTTGTACTATGCTATTGCCACATGCTGCTTTACTGTGCGTTAATGTCTCTGAGGTGTTCACCTATAATGCTTGTATGATGGTTTGATGTGACAGCTGCATGGTGATGTCTTTTTCTGTGTGGAAAACAGATGTGCAGTCAGTGCAGCGACAGTTCACGGAGGCCATGTAAACTCTGACCTACTGGCCCAACAAGCAGACTGAGATCATATAAAAAAAAAAACACACACACAAACTGCGGGATTTACTGCCGGATTTGCTCTTAATCTGTGTGTGAAATCCTCAGATATACCAGTTCAGGCATAATCAGTGTGACACGAAGGGCAGGGTCAAATCAGACCGGTTACTGCCACAGTCTCCTCAGCAGAGACATGTTCCTTTACAGCCTATTTAGTTTGATATTCACCTGAGTAAATACTGTCCATTCACTTTCCAGGAAAAGCAACAGGAGAGAATAAACTTTAAAAGTAGACGTCATTCCTGTTGTGTGGAACATGATCAAGCAGATATAAATGCAGGTGCATCATGGGACTTCGGTGGCACAATCGAGTGTCAAGCTATCTCTATTCCTGTGCCGTTCTCCACGGCACAGTCCCATGGTAACAACGCATGCAGTTTCAATATGCGTTGTCACTCTGGTTGTCATAGCAACCTGGGTACAAGCAGGGATTGGTTGAGCCAAGACGCTTCTGGTATTTTCCTTAGTCACTTTCATACAGCGCTGCCTTGTCTAGACTTATGGAGGATGGGCAACCTCACTTCCAAGCAGTTGCATAACAAATCACGTGAGTGACAATAAACAACAATCCCAGAGCTAAAGCAAAAACTACCTGGGGCTGATGGGAAACAGAGGATGATAGAGGGACAGATGCCCAGGGACCATGTTCATTACTATCTGGATGGTACAAGATGAGGAGTGAGTCTGAATCCTGAGCAGAGAGGGATCCGGAAACACTGTATCGATGAGGCCAGACATACCGTAATCTAACTGCCTTGTTTGATATATTGTGGCAAATGACACATCAATAGCTAGAGTCATCTATAGCCTAAAATATACCATACTTTGATGAGTCACTGGAGGATGCTGTCAATTTGAATTGGCTAGAGGTTGAGGCAAGTAAAATTTACCATTAAAAATGCAAACACTTAGGCTTAAGGTAGTTCATCTTTGTTCTCCCCTGAGCATGTGTTGTTTTGTAATTAGGTAAAGGTCGTTTTCCTGCTGGGTCAATCTGATCAGATTAGCCTTGAGGAGACTGGCTGTCCCCACACTCAAGAACCACACAGAACAATTCATCTCCTTCATTCAAAGGAAACTGTTTTCCTCTAGGTGTAATGAATATAACGTATGTGATGACTAGTGTTAAGTGAAAAACACACCAAGAAATGACCACAGGAGGTTTGTGTGTCATTTCAGGAAAAGATTTGAGTTGGAGATTAACATTTTAGATCTTCTTTGTCTAAATATCTAACTTACCTGCTGTTATTAATTAAGTTAAGTGTCCAGTAAAGTTGTTTTGGTTTAGGACTGAATGCATATGGCAAGGCTATTAGCCCGGATTATAGCCTAATCCCCTCTGTGCTGCATTTTACCCAATGTCTTACATCACTTCCTACCCTCTCAAGGTCATCCCAGTGCAGCCAGTTTAAGGATTGGTTAAGGTGAGTTGTTAAAAAGCCGGTGTGTTGTTGTTTTTTTACAAATGTAAAAAAATCAGCCTATAAAAAAAGCTGGTACTTATATGGAGGAAATGTCTTTTTCCTTATTTTTCATTAAATAAATAAATGAATGAAACCAAACACAAATGTAGAACGATATAAGCATTTCACTGGATAAATTAAATGAATAAAGACAAAAAAGCAAAAAGCTAAATTCATAAATATAATAAAAAATGTAATTAACTATGATATATTTTTGCATTTCTACAAATCAATTTATATAATGCTTTAGAATTAACCCTCTGAAATGCAGACAGCAAATACAGGGAATTAATGAATCTCCCATTTATGTATTATTGTTAATTTAGTAACTGTGCTTGGTTTGTCTTTTAGAAGCATGGGCCTGAATAGTTGTCCAGTCAAAGGTATGCAATAACATGCTCATAATCTTTGACAGACAGAGGAACGTGTGTAATTCCATAGTTTTGACAGTGTTCATAGGAGGCAACATAAAGACCCATTGAGATCCAACTAAGACTGTTCCAGTTAAATACCCTGACCTTTACAAGAGATGCACAGAGCAGAAGAAAATGTGCAGGATTTCCTCAAGGCTCTTTTACATTTTCTCTATTCCCTCAAAGCTGTAAATGGCTAACATTACTTAGTCACCGCCAGTGGCTTAGTAATGAAACTAGATAGTGGAGGAAGCAAGAGAATCAGAGATAAAATGAGAGAGAGAGAGAGAGAGAGAGAGCACTGTGGCTGACCTCATTTGTTTTATTACCCATAAGGTCTCTTTCTCTGTCTGCACCTCCCACTGAATCATGAAATCTGGATCGATGGAGTCAATTAGGTCTTGTGAATTTCACTGAGTCACAAAGGCCAGAAAATGTGCTCTACCCCCACAACACACTATAGACCACTTTAAGGAAATTTCTTTATAGATTCCCACATCCAGGTTTCAGTTAAATTAAATGCGGTTTAATTATGCTGAGTGTCTACTTTTGCTGCAATCCACAGTGACTGACCCGTCCAGCACAATTCTTGATGGCAATGCAAGAAGTAGAGGAGGAGGCTGCTTGGTTCAATCTGATGAATACAGTGAGGAGAATTACTCTGCACAATTGTGAACTGGAGCTTAAAATCAAACACACAGAGACTTCCCCTCCCTGAGCAGCATGTGCTCAGCAGCAGTATCATATACAGTATTTTCCCAGGAGGGAAAACAACATGTACCAGAGTGAGCGTTGCCATAGACTGTAGTGCTGATGCGGTTATCATAACACCTGTATAGACTTGTCAACCTTTGTGCATGTAGCTGTGGGTATCATGAAACATTGACTTGGCACCTGCTGCCATCCTACCCGGCAGCTGCCTCTCTTCATGGCCCCTAAGTTGATACTGTATAATGGTCTTCAAATTGTTTAGGAGGTATATCTCACTGACAGGCTAAAAAAGTATGATACACTTCCGAGGAAAGCAATTATCTCACAATTCCATATGGTTGCGATGACAATCCATGTTATATTTTCTGGTGTGGTAATGGAGAACAAGGCATGGAGAAATTGCATGTCTACACTTAATATCATACAGCAATGACATGAACAAGTATGGATACTCCGCAGGGATGATTTGTCCTTGTTTTGAAGTAGATTAATCAGACTGACGTGCTCAAGCTACTTTGCAAGGTATCACTCAGCTGTAGATAGAAATGCTAGCACTGTCCCTGGCATCAATCTGCATCGACTGCCAATCTCAGTTCACCCTGATGTGTGGACAGTGCATCACATCAGAAAGGTGCTCCTCCCAACCCTGAGCTCTGCAATATGCACAGTATGTACCTGCGCATGTACCTAAACTGTTGGTCTGTCAATCTACTTTTCGACTTGTCTCACATCTCACCTTTTTCCCTCTGCTAGTCAAAATAAGCTGCAATCACATTACCTTTCAATGTGCATAGTGCTATTGCATAAGTGTGCAGACCAATCACTTTAAATTATGCAGCATAAGACCCAGAAGCTCTGTTTTTATATCGAGGAGTTAGCATAAAACAGGTGAAGTTATAGAGAGACAGACCACCCCCCCCCCCAAAGATCTTCACTTGGCTGAATATAGGCCAAGGCTTTGCTTATATATTGCTAGCCAGTGGGAATTGAACTGGACTGAGTGGCCCTCAGGCCAGGCCATGAAGGCACACGCACATTTCCATGATATGGGTCATGGTAGGGTGGAAAGGTGTTTGAAGCAGCAATAAGACCATGTCATACACTGACTCAGAGCACAGACTAATTACATTATCCCTGCAGATAGGCCCAGTACGTATGTAGCAGCGCATTTGAAGCAAACACACACACACACACATGCACACACACACGCGCACACACACGCACAAAGAGACACTGCTTACCCTACTAAGTTGCTCCAGCAGCCTGTGGTTCTGTTCAGAGAGCTCGCTGATGGCCTTGGTCTTGTCCCGGTCAGCCTCTCTCAGCTGGACCTGGTGGCGCTCCAGCTCGCCCTGCAGCTGCTGGACGTCTGTTTCCAGCTCGGCCACGCGCCCCTCCCACTCCCCCTCTCGACTCTCCAGACGCCGACGCAGCTCATGCTTCTCCTGCTCCAGGTGCTGCATGTGAATGTGAGGAGAGGGAGTGATATGGGTTAACTTATTTTCAATTTTTTTATGAACAATCATTTTACAAAGGAAGAAGAAGGGAGGGTTAGACAAAGTCAGAAACTGCCCATGATGCTGATGTATTAATAGATTGAGAAAGTCCTTCTCAAACCTTGGAGAATCTTCCTTCGGATAAAAAAAGTACAGAATGTCGAGTTGCTCTCACACATAACATTTCTTTTGTAAAACAATTCCCATTCCTAACTTTCCTAACGTAGCTACCTATGCCACATAAAATGAATGCACAATTTGAGTCTGGTGCAATCTGGCACAGAGTTTTGGGATTTTAAAATTGAGCCAATCTCTTGTGTCCTTGTCTCCTGGAGTTCAGATAATACGATCCTTTTCCTATTCTCTAGATGGCAATGAGCGGTGAACAGACACACTACTCTGCCAGCGGAGATATTTTTTTTATGGGTGAGACCAGGTCTGAAGCAACTGGCGTCTGTGGGCATCTCTGGGGAAATGCCCAAGCAAAAGACATTCGAAACAACGTCAAGCACTGTTAGGACACTATACCAACATCAATAACAACAACAGCTTATTTCTCTGAGCTGTAACACCAGGATGAATATGGATCAAAGGGCTGAACAGATGTACAGTTGATACAGTAGGCCTTGGACAGGATTAGTCTGTGTGCTCTCTCAAGCCACACGTTTTGCCGTGATAATAGGAACAGCTCAGATGTAGCGGTACAAATAACTCACAAACTGTCCAATACTATCTTTAAACTGGGCTGTTCACTGGGGTTGACTTTATTTGTTGGTTCAGATTTACTAACACATTCAAATAAGACGTTTTGAGCTTATACCACATTATGTGCAATAGCACACTGCTATAAAAAGGCAACCGTGCTGGATTAAACCGTTTCCCTGGTAGTTTGATGATCGTATTGAGTTCAATAACAATTGATGGGTCAAACTTGGAAATGGGATTATGGCATATCAAGGCTAAACCAGAGGAAAGAGGCTTAGGGCAGCATTCAAACTTGAGTGTCTTTTCTTTAGTTTACCTCTAATTTCTCGTTGAGATCTTTGTGCATTTTCTCATATTGCTTGCTCAGGTCTTGGTTCCTCTCCAGCAGCGCTTTACCGAGTTTAGCTGCTAAAACCAAATCTTTTTCCTTCTGATGGAACAGCGACAGCAGCTCTGCGTTATGCCCCGCAGCGGGTGTCTCCAGGTCCGAGAGTTGCTCGCCGTCGCCCCGGTGCTCCCCGGTGAGCATGTCCAGTTCCTCCTCCAAGGCCGTCCCGAGGCCTCCGGGGCCGGCGTGCCGCAGAGAGTGAGGCTGCAAACCGCCGCCACCGCCGGGCTCCTGCGCGTCAGGGCTGCTCCGCGGCTCCATGCAGTCGCTGTCCAGCTCCAGCGGTGCTGAACCCGCGGCGGACGAGTGCAGGTCGAGGCAGGAGGCGGACATCGCCGCCCGGCGGAGGAGAGGCCAACAGACGGAGGACGACTGGGTTTCACGCCGGGTAAACCCACCCTGCTCGGACTGGGCTGGGCTGACCGGAGCGGCTTCTTCTTATCCACAATCCATCCATCCTCCTCCGAGCTGGACCCGGTTAGATAGTTGCCGTGTGTCTCTCCCTGCCTCCTGGTTCACCTGCCACACTCGGACTCTGATTCGGACTGGAACGCAGCAAACACTGCGGCTCTTTATGAGCGGACACACCGGCTCCGTTTACCCGGGTATGAGCCGCCTGGATGAGCTTGGCGCAGCGCTCGGTCGGTCAGGGTCCACGCCGCCTCGGGGCCCCGGGTCCCCCATAGTGATCGCTCTCTTCCACCGAATACATCCAGCCGTCACATAGATGCGCACGCTCCCGACTCCTGCTCAACCTTTTTTCCAGTCCTCAATGCGCGTTTCCGCCACGGTTGTGACGATGGCCGGTGACACCGGGCCTGCCCATTGGCTGAGAGCGATAGCGCCATATTTTGGTGCGTCTCACACGCATCAGAGACAACAGGTGATTTAAGAGGTCATCGTCAGAAACATGTGCTTTTATACAATATAGATATTTCAAAAATGATATTCATTACTGTCCTGTTGTAGATAGACGATTAATTATTTTATGGAGATAACAAAACGAAAACAGAAATAAATGTCAATCTATGTAGCGGTTGTAAATAAAAAGTTGACACATTTGCATTAAATATGTATAATGTATAGTTGTATTTAATTTGTTATCAACAAAGAACATACACCCCCAGGTTTATATACACATTTTAAGCATCAATATATTACATTTATTTATTTCAATGTTTTAATTTTCAACTTTTCCTCCAAAATAGTACACCCAAGTGTACCTGTGTACCGACGTAACTGAGTATATTTACTGAATTCAGAGATAGCCCACTTTGCTTTGATCTACCAACCTGTCTATTTTGTGATTAATTAACTACATTCAGGAACACTCAAGGTATGTTATATTTCACTAAATTACTTTGACAGCTATAATTACCAAATCATTTGCAAATGAATTTGTGCAAAATAGGATAAATGTAATGTTATATAAATGACCTACCTCAGACTATGGAAAGAAATAGAAATTAGTTCCACATAAACTAAAATAAATAGTAAATAAAAAATAAATACAAATCTTTAATTGTGGGGGCTTTTTTTATTCCAAATGTTATTGTTAGGGTAATCCTTCAGAGTTAACATTATCATTAGGGTTAAGTTACTATGAGATTGAGGTTCATGAGTAGATGGTTAATGTTAATTAATTAAAAATGAATGAATGTGCTCAGTTTCATCCTCACAGATGTACTAATATGTGAGTATGGGTGGGGGATGTAGGGGATGTAGAGATTAGCTAAGGGGGGAGCGTTTGATGATTAATGATTACGAACAAAGGCTCTTGAGATGATAATGTAATGGCACAAAAGAAGTGGGTCACAGCTTTCTGTTCTACTGTTGCTTAGCTTCTCGGACTGAGGGGGACAAATGGGTGATTTCCTCAGAGCACATGAAACGTCACTGCTTTGATAAACCACTAAGCTGAATGAATTTATCAGACCACATTATCCTTATCATTGTGAAGATGATGATGTTTAGCCAACGGCAGAAAAAAACAGAACCCTTGTGCGATAAAAAGGAGTTGTGATTTGGATAACAAGCAGAACAATCAGTGTGTTCACATTTATTACAAGATTTGCGATGACAATTACTGTGAGCACAGCAGAAAAATATAATATAATTTTTTTTCATTGTAGTAAAATAATTGCTTGATTTCATGAAGGTCAGGTACACATGAGTCTTTAACCACACTGAAATTTCCCTTTGCATAGAGATAAACATTACAAATGATTCCTCTACATTTCAGACTGCAGCACCCTCTGTGGAAGAAATGAATATTACACTCACATTCCCCAAAATAAATGGTTAACAATCAGTCTATTTATAATCCCCAGATTGAAGGGAAAATACAGATCAAATTATCAAGTGCGATTCAAGTAGGCAACTGGACTGGTTGAACATTTCTTGAAGACGTTTCACAATCTTTGCTAGAACAGAGAAACCATCACTGAACAGAGGTGGGGGTTTAAGACACCATCTCCCAGCCACTTACAATGCTGTCCTTCACTCTCTCCCTAGGAAGGTAAACAAGAACAATAACTCAAAGGATAGCTCAGGTGAAACCAACAACCCTCATTTACACCTAGACTCAGGCGAAACCCACAACCCGAATCTGGGCCGGATGGCCAACGACCTGCAAGTTTGACACAATGGTCCTCTAATTAGGTACTCATCCTCTGATTAGTTATTAATCTCGCAGAGGATAAATACCGGAACTTTTCCAGCAGCTAGTTATAACTGAAGAAGCCTCTCGGATGAGAGGTGAAACGTCTTCAAGAAATTTTCAACCAGTCCAGTTGCCTGCTTGAATCGCACTTGATATTACCATGACCTGGATGACTGAGAACCTCCACAGACACAGACCAAATTGGAAACATATTTTTAGGTTATACTGATCAACATTATGACTGTGCCACACACTGAATAGTTAAAATGACTATTAAGGGTCAAGGGTTTGTGTAGTTAAGGGAAGATCACGGTGCAACAAGGGTAAACTAGAGAGGATGTTGTGTCATATTTTTATGTTTTGCATGAATATATTCCATGTTTTACATTAGTATATTTGAATCTTTTTGGTATATCTTTTTACTCTTTGATTCATATTCTGTGTTCTCAGTTCCTCTTTTATTATCTGTCTCAGATAGTTAGTGAGCCAGGCACCGGATGGAATGGTTACTCCCTTGGTCAGGGAGGGAAGTTTCAGGCTACAACACATAGCTTTTGTTCACCCATTAAAAACATCTGTGTCATGTGTGTGTTAGAAATGTCTACCCATGATCAGGAGTTTATGATATGTGAGGAGCGCCCTCCATTCTTTAGTCAAAAGGTGGATCCTGAGAGAGAAACTTTTAGAACTGGATCCAATTGTGCTGTACACTCCTGACTTAAAATAAATCAACTTTAAATGAGACCAATCTTGGCTTCGTAATTTTTCTCCTCCATCCTCGATCAACAAATCTGGGGATAAATAGCAAACCCTGACAGTTGCACCCTGTACACATTTTTAAGCTCTATGAGACAAGTTGTGTTTCGTTTGGGCTATGCATTTACATTTGATTGGATTTTATAGATTCCCCAAAATAAATGCTGTGTTCCCATTAGAGAAAAATGGCCTTTCGCATGTGATTGTTTCTGTATTTGCAAGTGACATTGTCTCTTCATCCCCTTTCCATATTGTATTGTGGCCATGTGGTCATTATCAAATGAGCATTAACCTTAAATTCACCATTTGCATTGACACCTGAAAGTCAGCATCTAGAGCAGCATCTTCATTGTACTGTGTGTTCTGTGCTTATGTAACATCAACTCTTAGTCACACAGGCCTGACTCTACCTTTTTTTAAACTAAAACTTGGTTAGGCTGCCTATTATGTAACACTACTAGGGCTTGTTATAACCTCTAGATTGCAGCGTTTCTCTATGAACGCTCTAACCTTATACCAGCATATCAAAACACCATACTGGATACAGGAATCTTACAATTGCGTCATTTAACCAGTGGATGGCAGTATTTTTACACAAGGACTTTGTGAAAATGACTTGGAAATCTCCTGGTCACCTGCTAAAGAGGTCCATGTCTAATCGTTTGTTTCCCACTGTTGATAGTTTTTGCCATTGTCTACCTTTGGACAAAAATGCTCTTGTGTCATATACATTATTTGCATTGAAAAAATTTAAATTACCGAACACCACATTACAGAGAAGATCTGAATTGTCAACACATCTAGAGTAATTATTACAGTACAACACAATGGCCTTTTAGTGAAAGCTGCTGTAAGAATAGCTGAGAATGTATTGTCTATACTTCAGGATTAAGCTGGGATTGGCCTTCAACACATACAGTACCTTGTTGCTAGGTAACATCAACATGAGGCATTTGCTTCAACTCAGTAATGGAAATGCAACAATTTTTACATACCGATGTGAATTAATCATCATCAGAAAGCGATTATTTGACATCCAAATAACGGTGTTGCTTTAACATGTGATATCTTAATACTAATTGCACATAATGTAGCAGAGAATATGTGCAGGCCTTTGAGAGTTGTTTTTTTTTAAATCTCAAGAGCCGTAACCTTTAATGGTAATATTTTTTTTACCTCTGCAGTTACTGATGTTATCTTATTTGGCTGAGCAGGTTGTGCAAGGTTTGAGAAAGAGGCTGAAAGCAATTACATACCTCAAGCAACTTGCTGTATATTATGTAAGCTAAAATTATGTTCCTTGTACACATTATTACACAAGTATTTTGAAGGATGGTAAAGAAAGGTTGTATCTGAATTATGTGGTTCTTTGGTTCTCTCCTGTTCAGGTATGAGGTTGCACAATATAACGTTTGTGGCACGTGATGACCTCATCCTGGCTCTATGTTACAACGTAATTGAGTTACTGTTTGTCCAGAAAATGAAATGTATTTTTTTACAATTCTCTTCAGATTGCACTTAGAGATCTGAGCTCAGAAATGTCACTGAATCATTGGATTCTCCTGATAACAGGGAGGACGTGTGGACCTGGAGGTGGGATCTGACTCCAGGGAGTATGCCCACATGCCCTTTGATACATGCACATTCTTGGTGTTACACAACTATTAAGCCAAGGATTTCACCCTGAATACCACCATAGTCATAACAATCTGAGCATTGAGCTCAATTCTGAGCATTATGTCCTGCACTGGTGTTGCTTGCCAGGTTTGGATCTGATCTGCCATCTGCTTTGTGTGTGTGTAATTTCTCACTGTGTGTTTGGTTTGTGTGTAGGTTGCAAGTCAGTATCACAGTGATGTGTCACTTGGCTTTTATGAGCATCAAAACAAGTGCCTTAACTGTTATGTCAGACACTTGGGACCTTGTTAGGTTGTGGCGTGAAACAGTACTGTATTACCATTTACTCAGATACATTAATACTTCATTGTGTTACCTTGTTATCTGAACAGTACTCTTCTTAGTGCTAGTAGAGATTTTTCCGATATAATACTCCATGCTTGTAGTATAGCAGCGACACAAGAGCTTTAATACAAGCAATTACTATACACGCATGGTAGGGTGGGGAGTGTGAGACATTTTGCTTGTTCTTTCTTTCTTAGTTAGGCTATTATCTTTTTTTTACTTATGTTCAGGACTGAAAACCTTGAGACAATCTATGTGTGATTGTTTTGTTGCCTGTGTGTGTGTGTGTGTGTGTGCTGCCCCCCCCTCTCTCCAGGTTCGACCTGCAGTGATTGCCTGAGTGAGCACAGGTGTGCGTGCTCTGCTCCGCCTCAAGCTCCGAGCAAAGGGAGAGAAGGCCTCCCTCTCTGCCAGCAGATAGCCAGCCATGCTGTGTGCAGATAACTGTTGTTTCTCTTTTCACCGCAACAAGGAGGGTGGTGGTTTGGAACATTATAAGAAGGTAATTTTGGGACTGGCTTTTGGAGGATTTCATGTCTTTCCCCTGGAAAAGAGGGCGGTGGTTGGGTTGGCCTTTTGAGGTTGTTTTTTGTGGACGTTCTGTGACCCTGTCTGTGCTATTTTGCTACCCTGCTTTTTTTGTTTGTTTGTTAATTAACTTGTTGTGTCTGTACACAACTCTCTCCCACACTTCCTTACATCAATAGGTACTCCCTAATCCACCCCAGGGACAATACAGTGTATTGTGATTTGGTGCTACACAAATAAAATTGAATTTAATACTGCTAATAACTCCAGAATGATTAGAAGGGTCCGCTGTGTTTTGTTTAAGCCACTGAAATGAACGCACTGTAGTTTGTTGTGACGTGACCGTTACTGCAAGGAGCATATGTCTGTGCGATTAGTGGCGGCTGCTGCAGTATTGAGAGAGGAAGAAGTAGTTGGGGGGGTGAGCGGTTGACAGAGGAGAGAGAGAGTGAGAGCTTCCTCTACAGTATGTGATCACCGATATGCAGCATTACTCCAATGCAATTTCTCTGTTCCTCCACTCCCTCCCTCTCTCCTCCTCTCTGGAAGCAGTAATCTGCAGTCGCGCTCGCTGTCTCACAGCTTTCGGAGCATCTCTCTCTCGCTCTCTCCCTCTCCCTCCTCAGCTCTTCCTTCTCCCCAGTGAAGATGACAGCCCCAATTTTGATCAACCAGCCCAGCACTCATTCTGGCTGGTGGCTTCCGAGGGAGACCCCACATGAGCGAGCTTACTGGACGAGGAGGTGCCGCATCTGAGGAAGATTTGGTACAGGACCCGTCAGCTCTAGCAATCTCTCAGTAAGTGACATCCTATTCTACTCACATGCTTGAGGGCATCTATTGCAACGGTGCTTTGATATTTTCCTCTTCTCTGCATGTTGGAAGTATTGCCTGGTTAATAGTGTGACTGACACTGCAGCTGAGGATTAAAGGAGTGATGAGGTAGCATTAGTGGCACTGAGCTTTATGCAGCAGCTGTATCTTTCTATCCGGAGTGAGCTCTATATTCTTGGTCACGACACTGAAATGCTGTGTCTTTGTTTACCCATCTCTCTTCATTGCCATGTTTATTGTGGCACACACACACACACACACACACAAACAGCTATCACTCCCTTTGGTGTTGTTGAAATTCCCCATTGTGTATGTATGGTCTTAATGAGACAAATGCATGGCTTTTATAATTATATCTAATTAATCTGCACAGACAGAGGAAGGTCTAAGACGAGAAGTTTATCTGAATGTCCATCATGTAAGGATTTCAACTCCCTTTTAACTTCCAGTGGGAAGGGTGCTATAGTAGTTGGGTGTGAGATTAAGTGCAGGAACGAGGATGAAATTACAAAGTCAGCTGGAAAAAGTACGACAAGCTGAAGACTGTGGTTGGAAGAAAGGATCTCTATGGTAACAGCAGGTTTTGCCGAGGGTAGAGGAGTGGCGAAGGATGCTTGCTGTTCCCTTCTGCTTCCAACTAGATCCCAAATTACAGCACTGACAGGACTTTTGAAACAAACAACACAGAATATGATAATCAATTCTATAAATAGTCCTTTACCCTGACCACATTTTTTTCTTAGTCCAGAGCATTTCTTTAACTTGTATGAATAGAATATTTCTTATGAAAATATGACAAAAAAGTTTGCCAGATAACATCTGTTGGTGTAAACTTTAATATGTAGATACCTTTTTGTTAAGGTGAAGGTGCAACGGATATGTTAGAGCTGATGTGAGTTGTGATGCCTCATATCCTCATCATGTGTCATTTTCCCAAGAGCGTCCTTCAGGAGCCCACGCTGATCCTCTTTGTCATTTGGATCTGTGATATAATAATGGACTGGGTTTTTGAAACACTCTCCCAAGTGCTCACCACACTTCTATAGATTGTGATATCTAGTCAACGCCACAGTAACTGCTGGCATTCACATACCTTTCAGGGTGACCACAGCGCTAAGTGAAAGTGTTTAATGCCATATTTAATCAATCTTTTTAGGATAATCACTATGCTACGGCTTTGTCATCTGAAAACAAGTAATTAAAAGCTATTTGTGGCTTTAGTGCATTGGGTTTATATCACTTCTATTTTGACACATTCCATTGGATACTTAAAATAATATTACTATCAACCCTGGAAAAGCTGAAAGCTGCATACCACTTATAATCATTTTAGGGTGGATTTATTTCTTCAACAATTTTTGAGTTATCTTTGACCAATGTTTATACATTACTTTGAGTGCATTTGACAACAAGCCTCAAGGATAACAAACTCCAGTATCACTTGATGCAATTGCAAGTGATGCTGGATGTTGATAGGTATGTTATACCTACCTGTAAATACCATCAACATAATTGTAATTCTATCTAAATGTATTCAAATGTGGTCAGGAATCAATATGCATTAATTGCTGAAACCAATGCAGGTGCATTTATGCATTGGTTCATATTAACTTTCCCCTACTCGATGGCTGTGGTGTTTAGCAGTTAACTATTCAGCTGGAGAACCATGTTTAATTCAGAGAACTGCTGCAATGGCAGAAACCAGAAGCAACCAATTATCAATTTGCTGTTGTCATGGCAATAGGCATAAATGTCCCTTAGTATATGGTGAGAGGAGGAGCTGTGAGATTAGAGTATTGGGGAGTAGATTAGATAAGGTATTTGGCGAATAAGATGTGGCACTATAGTGTTGCAACAGGTCTGTGATTCACCACTGCCTACAGTAGCACTGTCCCCTGGTCACTGTGCAGACTGAATGTAGAGCAGCACCATGACTGGGATGCAACCTCTCTCCACTCTCCTCCTCTTCAAAAACTCTGACTCACAGCCCAGTACACATTATTCAACCCACAAAAAAAGACCCGGAGACCAGTGTGCCTTTGTGAACGTTACTGTCCTGTTGATATTGAGTTCTCATGCACAGCACTTTGTGGAGAGTTTATGTGGTGAGGCACTGTAATCATATTGCATGCATTGATTGTTCAAACAGGTAGAACATATAGGTTCACTTTCTGGATTGGAACAGGTGTTTGAGAAATGTTTTAACTGTTCATCAAATACAAAAAGGCCAACTTGGGGGCCAGACTGTCCTTCATGTAGTTGTAATGGGCTTTTAAGTCTATAGTTATTAGTAATTGTTTCAAGGGAGCTAATTATTACAGAGGAGGACCCCAGCTGCACAGTATGTTGGCTCTGCTCATTATGGGCAGTCAGCTATAGCACTCGAGTCGGAGAGGAAGACCGTCAGATCCCATCTGGTGCCTCGTACTGAGATGGCACCCTGTAACCACCAACTGCACTGCTTGCTGGCTTGTAAGGACATTCTACACAGTATTAAGATAGATACAACATTAAATGATGCAGTGTTGTTTGCGTCTCATCACACACTCAAACCTATATAACCGCCATATATTCTTACAGAGAGACATTTATTAACAGGTTTCAAGCTCTTTTACTACCCGACAACTACAATCACAAAATTGGAACTTTTTAATACTTAATCTAAGCCAGACAGCAGGGATATATGTCATTCATGTGTGCTCGCAGGCTGACGATCAGCGGGCGTTAGGGCACGCTCACCTCAGCAAGCGCTTCGCTCATGCCATTATCACTCATTACAAGCCACCTGCTCCGGCATCGTATCATGCCAATCAGAATCAAGCTGGATCGGTATTGAGATGCAGCTTGAGCACAGTCTGTGTGGCCTGTTGTGTAACCGAACAGCCTCCCTTCCAAATGACCCCTGGAGCATAATAATTACCTCAGTCACATTTCTGGGCAAATATTGGTAACCACCAGAATCACCTCATCAGAATAATATTGATTGTGTATCTACAGTGTCTGTGTAGCTTTGCTTTTTGACACAGTGGCCCCTGCATGTTCTCTTTTGGGTATGACCTGCTGGTGACAGACACAGTAAAAAAAGAAAGGCCTAAAACAAACAATATAAATAACACACAATTATGCAACAGGGAAAGCCCAGCGCAAAACATGACCCTTCACATGTTAAAAGAGCTTCAGTCGCGCGTCTTCCTATATGGAGGAGTAGGAGGTGATCCTCTACTTTTATTAGACATCCTCCCTCTGTTGCTTATTCCCGTGCCTCCCTCTTGATCACAAAAGCTGCCAAATATATCCAGTGGTGGTAAAAGAGCCTGTTGTGTTAACACGAGAAAGTTATTTATAGTCTCTGTTAAGGAACAATATGAGTGAATATTTGGTTAGCACTGTAAAGATCTGATATTACCAACTAAATACCTACACTGTGAACATCTTAGTCACGTGTGGTTGTGCATAAAATGAATGTGTTGTTTGCTATGTGTACTTATATGGTCAATAAAATTAAGTTGTATATTTATTTATGGCAGATTTTCTTGATTAGATTTTGATAATGACAATTAATATGTTTAGTTCAATATGGGTTTGCAAAAGTATTAACTGTAATCAAGGAGTGCTATCAATGTTGAGTTGAGTTTTTTACATAAGAGCATTGAGTCAACCCTTCAGTTTGTGCATAAAGACGATGTTTATTCTCCTTTTTCTCTTCTCATTCCCTGTCTCCTCTCATGCGCTCCTCTCCTGCAGATTAGAGACGACAACAATCATTCATCAATTGTCTTTGGAAGAGAAACAGTCATTATAAAAACATTTAACAGCCAGCATTGCCGGACACATGTCACAGGTATAACGCTTCACACGCCTGCCATCTGTTGTCAGCTTGATTTCACACTGTATGTATGTGTCAGGGTTTTATGTATTCCAAATTGCTTACTGATGGGGCTATCCTTCCACAAACCTGCTATACTCACTGCTTTTCATTGCTATGGAACATTTCATTGTTGTTTTCATCCATAGACAACATCTTGTGTTTTTGAAGCTTAATTTTTCACAAAATGGCAATAGTGAACCTGCACATGCTTGACGTAGACAAAATTACCAACTGTAGTGGATTTTGGGTAACGCGTACAATAGTCAATGTCTAGATATCAATCAATCAAGATGAAGCATGCTTTAATTGGTGGAAATAATATAAATAGTTGTAGTTGTGATAGCGCTCTAAGCCGTTTTAACATTAATTAATGTTATAGTCATAAAACTTTGAAGTAATAATGACTTCTTTGCAGTAAGATTCACAAATGTAGACCCATTGGTTTTGCTAGTTGCAGCCTCTTGCTGTCACGCCATGTTGTTGTGAGCGTGTGTCTGCGTTCTTTGGTGCTTCTATACACTAAGTGCTGTGATTTTGTCTGTGACTGTGCTGCCAGCCCTGCTGTTTCCCCAAAGCCTTACAGGGCCTGTAATGCTGTAACGGCAAATCTAATTATATCATCAATCGCTGCCAATGACATGTGCCATAAGAAAAAGTGCAGCTTTATACACTTGCACACACATACCACACACAACAAGTGTTTCTCTGCTAATGTAGTCAATGTGTAAAATGCGTTATACAACACTAATGATGTCTTTACCACAACTGAGCTCTTAATGGAGGCCGTCAAAAATGATCTCCTAGGAAAGTTTTGTCTATGTTTTGTTTCCAGGTTGAGCAGGAGATATCACTTGTCCAAAGAAAGATGTCTGACCTTGAGTCAGTCCTGCAGCAGAAGGATATAGAGTTGAAGGCCTCAGAGACCCAGAGGACGATCCTGGAACAGGACCTGGCGACCTATATCACAGAATGCAGTGTGCGTAGCCCTGTTATTATAATTTTACTGAAATGATGTGAGATGGGTTTTTATTGTTGTATTTGTTTATATAATGTATAAAAACACTTCAGCATATTCCAATCTGACACTACAGACCCCCAAAATAAACATGAATTGTAATCGGCAAAATAAAGCATTTAAATTAGTTGCAACAAACATATTTTAAATATTATCGCTTGGCGACTGTGTTTGACTGCATGACATTTTGTTTGCTGACAAACCGACTGATCATAAGTATGTCCTGGTTGCAGAGTCTGAAGCGCAGTTTGGAACAGGCTCGTATGGAAGTTTCACAGGAGGATGATAAAGCACTTCAGCTCCTCCACGACATCCGGGAGCAGAGCAATAAGCTCCAGGAGATCAAAGAGCAGGTAGAACGGCATCTTGGGTGTTATCTTGGTGGGCCACTGGGTTGAGTTACATGCAATTTACTCCAGACAGTTGAGGACTCAAAACTGGATCAAGGCATGGCAAGGCAGATGGCTATCAAATCTAACAATATAATCATACAATAACCATTTCTTCATCATATGATTCTTGAAACTGTACAGAAAACAAACTCTTTTGTGGGAGGACTGTTCTTGTTTTTATTTTTGATCAGTTTCCATTCACCTCTTAAATGTATAGTTGCAGTTTTAGGCACTAAATGTTATACATAAGGCAGAAATGTATAATAATTATTGTTTTAAAGCGAAGCAGATGAAGTGGTTTGAATCAACCAAGGCTGAATGTATGGGGGCTAATTGTTAATTAGACAGGCATGTCCTGTAGGAACCCCCTCACTCTATAGCAATGGAGCATTACCGCACGTACACAAATGCCCAATGTTGTTTATTTATTTAAATGATTGTTTAATCCTAATGCCACAAGTTCATGTCATCGTTTATTGAAAAGGGTATGTTTGCACAGAAATCTTGTTCATTAAAATGTAATTTGTTTATTCGTAGACAAGCCAATGCAGCACATTTTTTCTGCCCGATTATACAATCTGTAGTTCTCTATATAAAGAATGTATCTCATGTCTGCTCTGCCTACTCACTGCGAAATGAAGGAATCAGGAAAGAGATGGGGGCGCTTTACTGTGCATGCAGATATTAATTATTAAAGGAAGTGTGATGAGTGTGTGGCATGTACAACTGTGTGTGTGTGTGTGTGCGCGTGCTTGAATTTCTGTATACAGTATGTGGCAGCACCACATGACATAATGTCGCCAGCTGCAAGAATTAAGCTGTTCCAAGACTGACAGTTTTAGACAACGGATAAAGAGCATGTAGAATCGTCTCCCTGGCATTATGCACCACTTTTTCTTAAAACGAAAAAGAAAAGCAACCTATTTTTCTCAGCCTACACTAGTGCTGGATACCAAGCACTGAACACATTGTGCAATGGTTGCTATGGTGATGAGAGCCATATACCTACGAGTGAAGAGTGCACCGATGCAGTGGGCAGGCTGTCGTGATGAGGTGCTGGGGTCTAAGCTCATACTGTTTGAGAAACCATGACCAAGACTGCATTTACTGCTTCAAAGCCGGTGAGGGGCGTAACTCTGTTGTACTTTGATTGTTGGTTATTGTTAGTTTTCTATTTTGGAACAATACGTCAATTAAAGGGGGTTCAGACCCGGTTCCATACCTGTATCCACAGTGCTTGTATGGCCTTTAGGGATCCATCAGAATGAGGTGGAGCATCTTTATGTGACAGATCCTCTTTGTTATGCTCATGTTAACTTTATGAGTTGTCATTTAGCATGTTTTTTTTTTTGTTTTATAGCAATAATGATTAAAAAAAAAAAAAAAGATTGTAGAAGATGCAGAGTATAGTCTGCATCTTCAAATTTAGGAGGATATTTCATGCATATTATCTGGCCTTTGTTCCCAGTGGTGCCTCTCAGTAGGGTATTTATGCCAGCTAAATTAAGTATTTCATCTTGAAAAGCATATGTCTCCCACGCACGTCACATGACTGCAGTGTTTATCATTTTCATGCAGAGGCCGTGCAGTGTTGGATCAACAAACAGTAGAGATTGGGGATAGATTCGTTTTCAGAAAAAAGTAATCTAAGCCGAAGCCATTAAGTCCTGAACACAAGCTAAAAGACAGTTCTACTCAAGACACAAGAGCAAAGAAGACTGACAGTAAATCACACTAAAACACACAAGGCACGACAGTTTACTACTGTGGGTAAACTGGATTTAAAGAAACAAGTAATCCATAGTTGATGGATTTGACTTTATAATCTCATTATATACATAAACAAACATGTACAAGATGTAAAAGTAAAGCACACTTTTAAGTGTTACTTAAGTATTCTGGAATATACTAAGTATTCATCATGGGTTTCTCACCAACCAGCATGCTGTGTCCTGGTGGAAAAACACGTGTTGGGTATATTTTCTTCCTATGGAATATATGCAAATTCCAATTTTTTTCATGTCTGCTTGCATCTTCTCATTCCCAAGGGGTGGATCAAGCAAGAGAGAATTAGATGGGGAAATTCTTATTCTGTTCACACACGTCACCACAGTAATAGTGGCCATCCATCCATTGAGGGTTTTAAAAACAACGGCTCATTCAGGTGAATGGCCACTTTTTCTATTAACATTGAGCGAATGGGATGCAGCAATCTGTTTCTCAGGCCTGGTCGCCAATTTCCCCACATTTGAAGGAACTAACCCTTGTAGGTTTGATAAAATGACTCTTACTTTTTTTTTCTTGGATCACCCAGTAATATATTGCTTCCAATAAAACATTAAAGTGATTGGTGTTATATTTTTAGTTTTATACGAGTATATTTGAACCTATTTGGTATATCCTTTTGTACTTGGATGTATATCCAGTCTCTGTTTTCCTTATCTGTCTTAGATAGTTTGCGAGCCAGGCACTGGATGGCACCGTTAATCCCTTGGTCAGGGGGTCAAGTTTCGTTTTCAACACATAGCTTTTAACAACCACTAAAAACCATCTGTGCTGTGTCATGTGTATTAGAATAGTTGTGTTAAACATCTTGTTATGCCTGCCCTGATCTGGAGTTAAAACAGGGAGCGCCCCTCTATTCTTCAGTCTGAAGGTGGATCTCGGGAGACAAGCGTTCTGGTTCCGGATCCAATTGTATCTGTGCATTCCTGACTTAAAGGAAATCAACTTTAACTGAGAACAATCTTCTCTTCGTAATTCTTTGCCTCCATCCACGATCAATGAACCAGAATAACCAGAAATCCTAACATTCAAATCAGTCACTGTCCGGCCTTGGACAGGGTGTCTAAACGCACTGATCTGATACACTTGCTATTCGATCTATTCTATTCTAATTCTATTTTATACAATAATAATAATAATATGAATATATATTATTATATACATAATATAATAATAATCTTAGAGATATGACTGATATTTCAGGGTCTGAGATGAAAATATTTTAAACAAACTCAATAAACCTCGGTTACCACAAATGTTAATAATGACATCAATCAACAAAACAGGAGAGAACAGAACGTTCGTCAGTGGGATTAGCAACACCTGTGTATACCAACTATTCTCTGTCAAAATGGAAAAGGTCTACTTCAGCTCTCCTGCATCCAGCCTTACAACATGGTAGTAACGACGAAGTTAATGCTAATGTTATGGACCAGTATAAGATAATCCCTTTTTTTTACGTTAGAGTACTAAACTGTAAAGTTTGTAAAGTTAGTCATACTTTGTTTTCATGGCTTATGATACCGTGGACAGATTACAATCAGTCATAGTGACTGTATAGGTAATTGTTGATTTGAAGGGCTTTTCGGTATATTGAAGTAATGCACCTGAGGCAGCGAAAATTGCAAATTGCAATAGCTGCGAATAAAGGCCCACTTCGTACTAGATTGTTGTTTATTACTTTAAACATCATCCAACACCAAGTATCCAAGTATACAACCCTCAATGCCAGTATGTTGACTAAAATTGCTTCTATATGCAAAAGACAAAAACACTGAATTTCCTCACAATGAGTCATTGTTTTGCCAAGAAATTACTGTAATTCAAAAACCTTTGTAGATTTTCTGTGGGTCTCGCGAGAGGGGACAGAGGAGTCAAACTGATCGGTGAGAGGATGGCAAAACTCTCCAGGGTCAACGTGGGTTAACTGGTCGGGGACACAGTCTCGCCACACTTTCTTTGGTCACTTATGTAACTACACATCCCACTTAATCCAAAGTATTTTTGTTTGTTTGTTTGTTTCTCACCATGTCTGATGCGATTTGTCTCACTTGTCCCAGTCCGTGTCTCCCAGAGGGACGCTACTTTGTATCATGCTGACAGACAGGCTGATGTGCCCTGTAAACTGATGACAAGGTTCAATTTGGATTTATCAGGCTGTAACAAATTGCTATTAAACAGACATGTACATTAAGTGACTCTGACTGATGAAATTATTCTCTTTTATACCATTAACGTGGTTATACATGGTACCATACTTGATGTAAGTGTTGGCTAAAAGTAATGTATCTATAATGGCCATACACACACCTTTATTGACCTCTACTATCAAGTACTGAACTGTTTTCATCCTGTTAAGTTGAAATTCAGCATATCTAAAATACATTTTGTATGAATGAGTGTGCTCTTATGAATGATGCATTGACTTCCAACACAAATATTATCCTCAAGCTACAGAGAAGCAAATTATTTTTTTATTTGTCCCACAGTGGGGAAATGTGTGTAGGACAATCCTTATTTCTGCACAAATATATCAAAAAAAGTGAAGTTGGATGGATAAAGTGCAGATGTTTTTGATCTGTTTTCATCATATTTGAGATTTCATAATGTAATCTCATCTCTGGTGGTTTTTGTGTTTTTTCACAGGAGTATCATGCCCAGCTAGAGGAGATGAGAGTTTCCATCAGGCAACTGGAGGAGGACCTGTCGGCTGCCCGTCGCCGGAGCGACCTGTACGAGGCTGAGCTGAAAGACTCACGGCAGAGCAGTGAGGAAATGAAGAGGAAGTCTGCAGACTATCAGCACAGGATGCATAAGGTTCACGCTGTAACTAAAGCTGCAACTCAATTTTGTTTTTTTTTAAATAAACTTACTTGCTTCTGTCAATTCTGGGAGGGGTATCACTGATTTTCCAGTATCTTCACAGGCCAGAGAGCAAGGTAAAGCAGAAGTAGAGGAGATGATCACCAAGCTGGAGAAGGTAGTCTTCAAATATGTACTTCTAATCACCTGGCAAGTTTGAGTGACTTTAGCTAGTGAATGTGACATTAAATGTACATATAATGGCTCTGTTTTTCTTCCTTTCTTCTTTCCCTTTCTTTTACAGACCAGTGCTGAGCAGCAGACAAAGATTCACGATCTCCAAGAGAAGCTTGCCAAGGTAGAAGATTTTGCCTGGAAGATTAATGAATCACAGCTTGTGCCCCCAAAAGCAAGAGATTTAACTGCATTTTACACTTTAAGATGAGTGTATCTGCACCGTCTTTACCCTCCGTGCTCTCCTTTTTTCTCTCTGTATATTTTTCAATAATAATTTCGATGTCTTTTAAAACCAGGCATACTAGGCCACTTTATGGCTATTTTATATATTCTACCTCATTAGTAGAGATAATTAAATGAATATTTAAAAGTACAATCAATTCCACCAAGTGCACATGATGTTGGCTAAGCACTGACTGACAGAGCTCCCATTTAGGATACCTCTGAACTGATATATTGAATGAATGAAATAATCCGTAGGATCAGACTTAGACCATGTTGCCTGTATTCAAAATGTAATGACCATTGAATGTAAAAAGGATGCCTGTATTTTCTTCCAAACGTAAACAACAGCAACTTGCATTAGAACCTTCCTTTTATTATGCACCATTCGCGTTCTCATGTTTTATTAGAACATGAAGACGAGATTGCGCTCATGTTTCTGTACAAAACCTGTATTTTCATGTCTGTACTTAGGCGTTAAAGGCCAGCGCTGAGGCTACGGACATCCTACAGAGTATGAGAGTAGCCAAAGATCGCATGGAGCGGGATCTAGAGAGGCTACAGAACAAGGAAGACTCCAGTGACAGCCTGCGTAGACGCCTCCGTGAGACAGAAGTACATACACACTCTGTTCTACACAGTATATCATGTTATTTTTTTTCACATCAAAAATCTCTGTGTTAAACGTGTTGCATAAATAAATCTGGCTTCATCTGCTAAGCACAAAGAGCCCATATGTTCAATCTGAACATGTTGTTTTTGCACTTTTCATGGAACACTTGCACTGTGATGCCATAATGGAATACATCGTTGTCACAGTTGATCATCATTTGAAAAACAAATCTACTCATGTTCTTGTGATTTCTGTGTGAGCGGCCACCTCGCTGTCTTTTCAACAAAGGGTTTTTAAGCTGACTGGCATTGATGTCCCTGTGAACAATCATATTCTCAGACTTTCCCCCACACCACACCAGACACAGTGTAGGTTGTAGGTCTTACTGCAGATGCCAGTAAGCTTTTCATCATCTTTAGCAATTGCTTCACAAGTATCTGCGTCTGAAAGCCTCAAATGCAATGACATGGTGACATGTCTGTATTAAACTGTCTGTAGATACCTGTCCAGAGTTAAAACACATGTTTCATATCCATATAAATGAGCAAATGCTATAGTTAGAAATTGTTCGTGTAGACAGGAGAGTCAGAGGAAAGAAAATATGAATGGGGTTTAAGTTACACAACTCCTAAGACCTCTCACACCATGCACTCGTTGGAACCATTGTAAGGAACGTGGATAAGCCCTAACAAGCCAAATGGATTCGGCTGCTATAGTACATCATCAATTCTTCCTTGAAGTTGAAGCACCAAGTCCAATCAGCTCTCCTACCGAACATGTTTGATGTCCAATAGTACAAAGCCCTATTCAGGACTGCAGATAATCTGCCCAGAGGTTACATTTTAAAGAACTAAAAAATGTATCCTGTTAGCAGAGGGAAGTCTGTTTTATTACTGCTGTTATTTGTGCACAGGACGGCAGGAAGACCCTTGAGAACCAGGTGAAAAGACTGGAGATTGTAGAGCGGCGTGAGACAAAACTGAAGGATGAAATCCACAGCAAAGCCCAGCAGATTCAGCAGATGGCAGAGAAGATTCTGGTAACCCACCTTCTATCTCATGTGCAGTGCTAAAATAATCAGAAGAGGTGTGACATAAACATTGACACCATTGTGTTCATTTCAGAGGTTTCTTCTTTGAAAAAGAAGAAGAAGCAACTCGGGTTTATCAACCATTATCTTTAGGGACAACGTATATTTTATATGTAATATTTACTGTTCTACATGCAGACAGTTGAAAATCACCACACGTAATAATGATTATAATACAAAATATGTTTTCATTTTAAAACCCCTACCCAGCGAGGTTACACCCACACAAGTGCTTTCAATTAGTTTTCCTCATTGGTGTGGGTGTTTTTAATGACATATTTTTCACTTTCATATTGGTTGTGTTGCCCTTTTCTTTTACATTTCACCTGTATTGTTCTTATTGTGTGTGGTCACTTAGGCCTCTCCAAACCCTCACCCAGCTTTAGCTTGATCAGAGGTCCATCTAGACACAAAAACAACTGATGGGTGTGCTGGGGTATTTATGTTTTTCATGTAGCACCAAAATATTAGTATTTAGTATATTTTTATACTTTCCATCGTTAAATTGTTTGTAATGTTCATAGTGAGAGGTTTGAATGTATTTGAATGGATTCAATATGGACGGGTGAGACACCACGCCACCATGAGAAGTAGTTTTTGCAGTGCTGAAAATGTTTGTATTTTTGTGCAGGAGCTAGAAGAGAATCTGCGAGAGACTCAAACCTCAGCCCATCGGTTCGAGACTCACCTGAAGCAGAAAGAGAAGCTCTATGATGACAAGATAAAGGTAATTTATGACAAAATACAACATGAATTCACTCACACAAGCATCAAGCAGGTATATCCCAAATATATTACAGGAAGTGCTCGGTGCTATGTATAGCAGTCATTCTTTTGCTGGTTGACTTGTGGGTGCACTCTATACTTAGGAGATGTGCAGCATGTCCTCTTCACAACATTCTGTCCTGTTGATATCCTGTTTTTGGTCACGTTGGCTGTCTGGCATTGAGCAGGTGCTGGAAGCTCAGATGAAGGCGGACATGGCTGATAAGGAGATGCTGGAGTCCAGTCAGAGCAAATATGAGGAGGAGGTGCGGGAAAAGTGCGGCATCATCAGTGAACAGAAGGCGGTAAGAACTGACCAGCTTGGGGGTGACACTATTTCAGGCAATTTTTTAAATTTACCACACTGACATATATATTTCTCGTTTCGAATAATCTCGGGTAGTTTATTGTAGAGTGCAGTGAAAGCCAATGATGTTAAGATCCAACTGAATGCTTCATTAAAACTTGAGGTATTTATTGTTATTAGTGTGCTCATCATTTCTATCCAGACCATAAATGCTATGGACTCCAAGATGAACAGCCTGGAGCAGAGAATTGCTGAGCTCTCGGAGGCCAACAAACTGGCAGCCAACAGCAGTATCTACACCCAGAAAAACATGTAAGTACTGATATACAAAACGTTGTTAGTGTCTGACCGTATCAATTACACTGCTAAATATGGGGAAAACTGGAGCATTGTTTATATATCAACAGCACAAATGAACACGTGTGTTGTTGTTATCAGGAAAGCCCAAGAGGAGATGATCTCAGAGCTGCGCCAGCAGAAGTTCTACTTGGAATCTCAGGCCGGGAAGTTGGAGGCTCAAAATGCCAAACTGGAAGAGCATCTGGAGAAAATGAGTCAGCAGGAGCAAAGCAATAAGAGCCGTGTGCTGGAGCTGGAAACGAGGCTCAGGGAGGTGAGGAGATATTATAAACTGGGTTGTAGAGTGGAATTCCTTGGTTGTTAGATATCTAGGCAGAGAACTAAAGTTTGCTGTTATTGCTAAGTCAAGTTTTGTTTCAATACCAAGTCCTTTTAGCCGATCTGAAGAGGGATCTTTGCTGATCTGCCTCTGTGGAAAATGGAAACTTCCACTTAAGCCAGTGGAAAAGTGGTTCCAGACAGGACAATCCAGGAAGCCAATTTTATAAGCTATTAATCGAAGCAATTCATCTTCTGAATCGCTGCGTTATTAACACTAATCGGGTGCATTATTGTAATTTCTTTGTATGGGGCAACATAAATCTTCTTTTTTACAAAGTCTATGTAAAAGTATGAATCGAGGAAGAGTCGGACAAGGTGAGGTGTAGCGCTCGTCTCATCCCTGTGGGGACCTGCATCATGTCAGCATGTGTCTGACTGCTCCTGGGGATGAATCACCTCCTCCTCCTTTGTAGATGGGGCTGGAGCACGAGGAACAGAAGCTGGAGATTAAGCGTCAGGTCACAGAGCTGACCCTGTCGCTGCAGGAGCGTGAATCCCAGATCAGCAACCTGCAGGCAGCTCGCCGCTCCATGGAAAACCAACTGCAGCAGGCCAAGACTGAGCTGGAGGAGACCACTGCAGAGGCTGAGGAGGAGATCACTGTGCTCAGAGTGAGAGGGAAAGGAGTACTGGAGATGATTTCTACTAGCTCCGAGTTATATAATACTGACAGTGAAATCTTTCCCTCTCTCTTTTGTCATACTTCTTAGGCACACAGAGATGAGATACAACGCAAGTTTGATACCTTGAGAGACAGCTGTGCGGTAAGAGACTCACTGCAATCAGTGTTTTTGTACTATGTTAAAAAATGTTATACCCCCAAATATTTGAACAGAAACACCGAAAAATGGTTTTGCCTCTTGTTACTGTGGAGCCCTGGTGTTCCTCTGACCTCAAGAGAATATTTTTGAGTGTACGTGTTAAAACTCGTACAACTTGAATAAAATCCCATCAAAAGACCATCATGGTCTACCTCCATCCCCATGCCCTGCTTCTGAGATCTTCCCACACATAAACTGTTTACAGAGCACTGTCCATAGATTCAGCGGGCCAACGTCCAGGCACGCGCAGCCAAATCATGCGACAAGCCGAGATCAAAATGCCACTCTGTTTTTTGCCCTGCTGAGACGGGTCTCTGTTCTTCTGTCTGTTGAGCATTTCAGAGGCGAACAAGATATCTTGACAATTTTAAACCAATTTGTCCTCACATTTACAAAAGTCCCCAGTGGTGGGGTTCTAAATATATATTTTTTGCCACTTCTCTGCATTTCATCTGCACCATTTTTAGTTCCACATCTAACCAATGTATTCAGGCAATTGCTTCTATTTCTTTAGAAAATATACTTAGCCTTTTTCCTGCCCTTTTCAGTGTAACTCTTTCTATTTTTGACCTAACATTAACTTTCTTCTTGTGCTACCTTCAGGCTGAAATGTCAACTTTCATATTCCATAATTAACTACATCCGAATAAACTACATGGGGTTATTTGCTGACCATATTCTTTTTTGGCTGCTTTCTGTTTGGACTTTTTTTGTTTTTTTGTTTTTGATTTTTAATAGGACCACTGTAGCATCTAGGTGACTCTAGTGGCAGTAAAGGTTTTACTAAAATGCGGTTAGGTTGAAAAGTTGTTGTTAACGTCTTTCATTGAAAGAGAAAGAGCAGATGGATTTCCGTATTTTGTGCTGTCACTGTACATGTTAGTTGAGGGAATTGTGGGACTGATTTACTGCCTCTTTAACCAGAGTTTATATTTTTGATACACTCCCACAGCCATTACAAATAGCACTGTGCAATTTATATTCTGCAATGTTGAGGATGCAAAGCTAAGTGCAAATTGATTTGGAGCTGAGAGACGAGTAGAATAAATATAAAGGCTTGCTAGATCAATACTTCATCCATTCCACCTTTGACTTCCTTGCCCCACCAAGTATTTAGTTGCTGGTGTCGGTCCCTTGCCTTGGGGGAACAGGAGCACAGGGTACAGGACAGACAGCTAATTTATGTACTTTAAAGCTTTGCAGCCCCCCCCCCCCCCCCCCCCCCCCCCCCCCCCCCCCCCCCCCCCCCCCCCCCCCCCCCCCCCCGCCCCGCCCCCCGCCACCTTTCCTGTGGTACATGGTACACATGTCCTCATGAGAGCGGAGAATCCGGGGCTCTTAACAGGGAGCCTTGTCAGCCTCTCACTCATTTGCCTGCTGTGTACTCGGTACTTGTGGCTAATTATGGGAACAGACTGATGCAGATGAAATGATTAGCTCGCTCCTTCCTCTAAATCTTGCCTGAGTTATACACGAACGGAGCATTATATCACTAACCTGGATGTCTGCATCATGGAGTAATGCAGCAGTAGAGTTTTGACTGTGTGGGGTATTGGGCCAGGTTTTTATGTGGTTGAACGATCAATTGTACAATGCTTTGTGTCAATGCAAGATATACAGTACCTAATATAGAGTTTCATTGTGAGTAAACATTGTACTCAAGGAGAAGTTTAAGAATAAGTGGGTCGGTTCAATTTCAAAAGGCAACCATGATTTATTTTTTCAGAAAAACCCAATTAGGTGTATTGGAAGATGTATATTTTCCGTGCAGAATGGGTGCTCTAATGGCTCATGACTCTCTGTAGGTGATCACAGATCTGGAGGAGCAGCTGACCACGCTCACCCATGAGAACGCCGAGTTGAACCGTCAGAACTTCTACCTGTCCAAGCAGCTGGACGAGGCCTCTGATGAGAGAGAAGACCGGCTGCAGCTTGGCCAGGATGTGGACAGGCTGCGGCGGGAGGTGGCCGACCGCGAAATGCACCTCAACAACCAGAAACAGGTACCTAGCTGCTGGTGGGTATACTGCTGGTGTTAAACTGGTACCATGTGTTGATTTGTAAATAAATGGATACTGGCCTCTTGAAAAAAAAGTCATGTTGACTTGACCACATGTCTCGCATACATTTTGCACCCATTTGTCCCCTTCCCACTCAACGTCAGTCAGACACACACCAGGTGACCCAGACATCCCTCTGAGCCCTGTCAGTGTTAAGTGTAAATCAGGCATCAGAAACCCCGGGAATATTTGAGTATTGTTATGTGCAGTATTGTGGGTGCAGTGGGAGAGAGTGCGAGCGAAGGAAGAGGCTGTGCAATGTGTGCGCTGCCCCTGTGGGAGGATAATGTGCGTGGGTGTCCAGCAGTGCTCTCGGTGTTCATGGTTGTGTAACCGGCAATGGAAGTCATAGACGAGGGATGGGGTGGTGTGTAGGAGGGATGTGTCATCCCCATCACTCCCAGGTCGTGTCAGCTGTGGAAGCATCGGACTTCAGAGGGGTGCAGCACCAGTCGAGGCTATATTTGTCTCCCAATGCTTTGTCTCCAGCCTGATATTATGGACATGATGTTTAGGCCCTGAGAAAAAACACTCCAAACGTTTCATGTAAACAGGTGCAGTTTTTTGCAGTTTTGGGGTTATTTATCCCAAACTTAAATGATCATTTACAGGACATGTCAGCGAAATTAATAAAGGCACATTCAAATGCTATCCTGCTAACCTTTAACATGAATAGTGAATAACATGAATCGGAAATGAAGGACTCTCCAAGAGAGGATGAGAGGTATTTATCCCGTAGAGGATAAATATCGGAACTTTCCCACCAGTTAGTTAGAATTGAAAAGTAAAATGACTTTAAGAATCTTTAAATAATCCAGTTGCCTAATTGGAACACTCCTGATTGTTCAGTTGAGAGCTTGAAGGTAACTCTCTGCTTAGAAAAATAAACAACCACAATACCAACCCAGAGTAAAACCATACAGCATATAATATTATTTGGTGTAATTTTGCATATATCATCACCTTAAGTACAGTTGACAATAATAATACTCTTTTCTGCACAATTGATTGCAGGGCTGTGGCTCATTGTTTGCTATGGTAGGGTTTGCTACTTTAACTGAATCCAGTGTTCTGAATACTTTTGCTGTTATGCCATGGTTAGAAGGGAATTCATTACCACGCTTTAGAATGAAGAGAAATGTGTCTCTGTGTTCAATGGCTTGCCATTTCAGCTCTCTTAAGGAGAAGAGACAGGCCAGCAAGGGATTTTTCAGACCTAACAAAAGAAATATAAATCCCAAACTCAAGACCCTTTCTTGTTAAAAGTCAAATCATAGACAGGCTTACTTTTCCCATTTTTATCTCAGTGTAAGGAAAACATTTTCTTACACAGGTACATCATTTTTATGTGACATCAGACAAACACAATGTATTAACAGTTTTGAAGCAACACTGTCTTCTCTATTTTTATGGAGAATTCATGGTTTCTCGTGTAGCTGTGACCTTTCAGAAATGTATTTGTCATCTTAATCCTGTTTTGTCCCAGAACCTTGAGACACTGAAGACCACATGCACCATGCTGGAGGAGCAGGTCCTAGAGCTGGAGACCATGAATGACGAGCTGCTGGAGAAGGAGAGACAGTGGGATGCCTGGAGGGCCACACTAGAAGAGGAGAAGAACCAGGCTGAGAGGAGGACCAGGGAGATCCAGAGACTGCTGGACACAGAGAAACAGAGCAGGTAAGAACCCCTCATTACCATAACTATGTCGACATTTACCAACTAAATTAAAGCCAAATGTGTGCTTCAATTGTATGCCCCACTTCAATTTTGTTTTTATTAAATGACACGAGTGTTGCTTTACCCATATTGCTTCAATAGTATACAGTATAATCACTGTATTACTTTCTCTTTTTGTTTTGAATGCTTCTATTGCTATCAGTGTGGGTTATGGATCCTTCTGCCCACCCAAACTGAATGCAACAGGTTTTGTGTATATTCTATAGGGTTTTTCATAAGGTATTCTGCGAAATATATGAAATTATTTTCCGTTGGTGTAGGTGGATTAATATATACAAAAAAACAAGGTATAAAGATGAAAGTGGAATTGTGTAAAAGAAGCTTTGTCTGTATGTTTGTCTTTGAAGGTTCTCAGTCATCCTTGTCACAGTATCGTCAGTAGTTGTTCATATGAGGCAGCTCGACATGCTTGATAATATTTGCTGTTTTGTAGGCTTCGTGCAGAGCAGCGCAGCTCTGAGTCTCGCCAGGCTGTGGACCAGGCAGTGAAAGAGCACAAATCGGAGATTCTGGCCCTGCAGCAGGCCCTCAAAGACCAGAAACTCAAAGCTGAGAGCCTTGCAGACACTGTAAGCATTTTCACGCTGTCGAATAATTGCAGTTATTCTGGTTTGTACAAATTCTAACTGATTTCTTTTCTCAGTTTAATGATCTGGAAAAGAAGCATGCCATGCTGGAGATGAATGCTCGCAGTTTGCAGCAAAAGCTGGAGAGTGAAAGGGATGTGAAGCAGAGATTCCTGGAAGAGGTAAATCATGCGCTTTCACTCGTACACTTGTATACATAAAGTGCTGGCACCTGTGGGAAAATTATATAATTTTTTGTGATTTAATATGAATAAAAATGAAACAGTAATAGTGGCAAGTAATGTGCAAGTCTAAAATGAAAAAAAGCTAAATCAACCACATAAGAATTGCTTTGTCCATAATTATCGAAGCTGTGAAAATAATTTGATGAAGAATCTTCTTAATTGTTAAGCGTGGAGATGAAAAAATTCAAATTTTGACAGTGGCAAGTCCTCCACTAAATAACAAAAAACAAGTGAAATAGTTTTTGACGACATACTTTTCTATGACTTCTAATTAAAGTTTTTGGGCATTCTTGATGTTTATGGTATGTTTTTGTATGACATACTATGCTGCTATTGCTGTGATGTTTTTGATACATTTTGACAAATCAAGTTTTTTCAAGTTTTACATTTTACATTACATTGGTGACAATATTTGTCTTTTTTGGGCATTTTCGATGTTTTTGACATCTTTGGGCAACATACTATACTATGACATTTTTGCTAAAATTTTGGACAACATACTATAAATACTATACTATAACATTATTAACCCTCGTATTGTGTTTGGGTCAGATCTGACCGATGTACTACTTTCAGCATTCACAAATACTGTGTTTTACATTTGATTGCTTCAAGGCCTTATGATATCCTCCACAGTAGGAATTTGTTACACCTATGGTGTTCCAGGTCAAAAATGACCGCAAAAATGAATGGGTAACCCTATATTATGTTCATCCATCAGATAGTACACACACCCAGAAACTTTCAACAAAACATATCTTCTTACAGACCCCATTTTATTTAGTGCCTTGCTCTCATTTACTCTGTGAGCACAATGGGAAGAGCAGTGATTTTTAACCCGTGCCTTGAGAGATCATCAGGTGCGCCTTGGGATTAGTTACAGCAAATCATTTCTAAACAGGCCTCACACTGAGTGAGTATATACAAGTCAAGAAACGTAATTGTCATTATATATACTGTATTAAGCCAAAATGTGTCCTTTTGTAACTTTTTTGGTTGGTGGTGTGCCCTGGGCTTTTTTTAGTATAAATAATGTGCCGTTCCTCAAAAAAGGTTGAAAAACACTGGGTTAGGGGGATGTATACCACTCCAGGACATTGGAATAACTGTTGATAGGAAGGCCCTAGAGACCTGGAAGTTGGCTATTTTTTCATGTTTTCACTTTTCGAAAATGTCCAAATCTGTTTTTTTCCAAATTTGGACGACATACTACACTATGACTTTTGACACGTTTTTACTCATTCATATATATGCGCGTTAATGATGTTTTTAAGCATCTTTTGCAGTTTTTTTTTTCAAGTTTTTTGTTACATTTTTTGATAAGATACTATGTTTTTCGTGTTTCACTTTTTTCAGATGATTTCACCTCAGTCATATATATGGGAAAATGTTTTTATGCATCTTTTGACATTTGAAATCTTTGGAAGACATACTATACTATGATGTTTTTTTTTACTTTTTTCTAATTTTATTACCTCAGTCATATATATGCGTGGTAATGATGTTTTTATGCATATTTTGATGTTTTTAAAATTTTTGACTTTTGAAATCTTTGGAAGACATACTATACTATGATGTTTTTGTCAACGTTTTTGACGACATACTATACTATGACCACTATGTTCACTCTTTTTCAAATTGTTTCAACTCAGTCATATATATCTGCGTTAATGATGATTTCATGCATTTTTTGCCATTTATTTATTTTTATTTTCAACGTTTTTTGTTTTTTTTGGAAGACATACTATACTATGACGTCTTTGGTCAAATTTTGAAATCCATATTATACTTTGCCATTTTTTCACTTCTCATCTCAGTCATATAAATGTTCGTTTCTGAATTTTTGGACGACATATTATATGACAACGTTTTTGGTACAATTTTGGACTATACAATTAAGTTTTTTTTTTTACTAATTTTTTTTTTTTACCTCATTCATATATATGCGCGTTAATTATGTTTTTATGCAAAATTTTGATTTTTTTTACATTTTTTGGTGAGATACTATGTTTTTTCACTTTTTTCAAATGATGAGTCATATCTGGGCAATAATAATGTATTTACTCATCTTTTGAAGTTTTTAAACATTTTTGACTTTTTGACATTTTTCAACATACTATAATGTGCCATTTTTTTTACTTTTTATTTAATTTTTTTACCTGAGTCATATATATGTGTGTGTTAATAATGTTTTTATGCATATTTTGATGTTTTTTTTAATGTTCGACTTTTGAAATCTTTAGATGACATACTATACCATGACGTTTTTTCAATTTTTTTACGACATACTATACTATGACCACTATGTTCACTTTTTTTTCCCTCACTCATATATATGTATTTTTTGCATTTTTATTTATTTTTTTAATTTTTAATTTTATTTTGGAAGTCATATTATACTAAGACGTTTTTGGTCAAATTTTGACCAACATATATATATACTATGACATTTTTTCAACTCAATCATACATATGTGTGTTTCTGATGTTTTGATGCAAATTTATCCTTTCTTTTTTCAAATTTGACTTTTTTGACAATTTTGGACGGTATACTATACTATGAAATTTCTGGTCAAATTTTGTAAGAGAACTATTGACGTTTTTTAACATTTTTCTAATGTTTTCACCCCAGTCATATATATGCACGCGAATGATGTTTCCATGCATATTTTGACATTTTTTAAATGTTTTACGTTACATATTATACTATGACGTCTTCAGTCAAATTTTAGAAAACATACTATGCTATGACATTTTTTCACTTTTTTCTACTTTTCTTCACCTCAGTCAAATATATGCTTGTTTCTGATTTTGTTATGCATATTTTGATGTTTTAAAAAAATGTTATTTCGTCTCTGGCCAAATTGCGGACGACATACTATACTATGACATTTATTTTTTACTTTTTAATGTTTTTTAGCCTCAGTCATGTACAGTATATGCGTGTTAATTAGGTTTTTATGCATCTTTCGATAATTTAAAAATGTCTTATTTTTGGATGACAAACTATACAATGATGTTTTTAGGCAAATTTTGGAAAACACTATACAATGAAGTTTTTTTTACTTATTTAATTATTTTGACCTCATTCATATATATGCGCGTTAATGATGTTTGTATGCATCTTTTTTTTAAATGTTTGACTTTTTTGGACAACATACTGTGCATACACAATGCATCTTGATGTTTAAGATTTGTTTCAATTTTTTTGGACACTTTTGGACGACAAACTATACGATGACGTTATTAGTCAAACTTTACTATACTATAACTTTTTTATTATTCACTTTTTAATGTTTTTTAGCCTCAGTCATGTATATGCGTTTTAATGAGTTTTTTTTACATTTTGACTAAAAACGTCTTAGTATATATACTAATCTCAGTCATATATATGTGTGTTTCTGATGTTTTGATGCAAATTTAGCCTTTCTTTTTTTAAATTAGACTTTTTTGACATTTTTTGACACATTTAGGGAGACATACTTAACAATGACGTTTTTTTCACTTTTTTTGAATATTTTTACCTCAGTCATATATATACCTTAATAAAGTTTTTATGCATATTTTGATGTTTTTTTAAATGTTCAACTTTTTGGAAATCTTTGGAAGATACACTATACTATGACATTTTTGTCAAATTGTTTAAGGCATGCTATGCTATGACCAGATTTTCACTTTTTTTTCAAATTGTCATATATCTCAGTCATATACTGTATGTCTGCATTAATGATTTTTTGGACAACGTACTATGCTATGGAATGTTTTTCACTGTTTTCAAATATTTTCACCACAGTCATATATATGCATGTTAAAAATGTTTTTTTTGCATATTTTGATGTTTTTGCCAATTTTGGAAGACATACTGAACTATGACATTTTTTTACTTTTTCAAATGTCCCACCTCAGTCATATATTGGTGTGTAAACGTTTTTGTATGCATCTTTTGAAGTTTGACTTTTTTTAAAAACTATTCTAATGTTTTTGATCAACTGTTAATTGTTGACAACAATCTTGGATGGATGTACAGTATGTCCTCGGCTTAATATCAACAAACAAGTGAAACTGAAAAGAGGCTGGCTTCTTCTTTAGCCCAGTGATCCAAAGCAGACCTCAAAATCCAGCATGAAGTTATTTTGAAGGCTTTTAAAATGGCCCTCGCTGTCCCCTGACACCACTGAAAATATGGGGGTAATGATGCTCTGCGTGCAACACAGCCTACAAATATCTCTGAACCTGAAGTGGTCTGCATGAAGATGGGGGTAAAGAAATTTTAAATCAAGAATAGAAGGACTCTTACAGTTTCTGCCAGATGACATTTCTGCCAAATGTGGGTTCCAAGGAACTGAACTAGTACCTTATATTAGTATTAATTTACCTCCACAGCAAGAGAAACTGCAGCAGCAGATGGATGCTCAGAAGACCCACATCTTTCGTCTGACTCAGGGGCTACAGGATGCTCTGGACCAGACTGACCTCCTGAAAACTGAAAGGACCGACCTGGAATACCAGCTGGAGAACATCCAGGTGCTGCTACACAGACACACATAAACATACACCTGTCAATGTACACACAGACAAAAACCCAGATGATGTTCCCTCTCACTACATTAAACAACAAGTCAAATTGTATTTGTATAGCCCACAACTTAAAAAAAACCTGCATCAATTAGTCAGTGTACAGTGGGCAACACCCTCTGTCCTTAGACCTTCACATTGAGTAAGGAAAAACTTTCCAAAAAAAACAAAAACTTTCGAGGGTAAATATTGGAAGAAAACTTAAGAAGAGCCACAGAGAAAGGGTCTCTCTCCCATCACTGACAGACGTGAGATAGGTGTTGCATGAACAGAGCAGAGGAGATGCAATGTAGTTAGTGTCATAATGTAGTTATGAAGTTTTACATGAAGTGCAAAAATAAGCCAATCAGTACAAAGTAAATTAATTAATATTTTCATGCACATGCAAACTTGGCCCAAATCCTCCCTTTATTTGTTGTCTTGTTTTTCCCAGACCTTTCTGCCACTTTGTTTTGGCAGTGAAAGCCACATGCACATAGGTGTCCCCTGAACTTTGCTTTATTCCACAGCATTTCTCCCCTCTTTTCCCTGTCTCGTGTCACCCCCCTCTGTGAAGTGAAGTAATTGAGGAGAAATTCATGGCAGTAGTGATGTTCACTTAGCTCCACCTGCAGGCTGTGTACTCCCATGAGAAGGTGAAAATGGAGGGGACCATCACCCAGCAGACCAAACTCATAGACTTCCTCCAGTCCCAGGCCCATGGTGGCTCCAAGAAGAAAAAGGTCAGAAACAATTATTTATAATTTATTGTATTTATTATATACCGTGGCAAATTTCACAATTTGGAAACATTTAGCTGCATGGTAAGATGGTAAGGTATTTATGCTTGTTTCTCAGGGTCTATTTGGTCGTCGCCGGGAGGACCTCTTGGCTGCCATGGCTGCTCAGGCCCAGGCTCAGGGTCAGGTTCAGGGTCAGGGTCAGGGTCAGGGTCAGGGTCAGGGTCAGGGTCAGGGTCAGGGCCAGGTTTCCCCGGTGACCCCCATCCAGCCGGTTCCTCTGCAGTACAGCGACATGAAGATAGCTCTGGACAAAGAACGCATACGCTGCTCTGAGCTGGAAGAGGCCCTTCAGAAAATGAGAACAGAGCTGCGATCTTTGAGAGAGGAAGGTCGGACAGCAAGTCTAAGTTTATACACTCTGTAAAAACATCCGTGCTATTCTGTAAACCTTTGGCTTTAGTGAGACTGTTGGGCTTCTATTACTCATCATGATCGTACAACACATTTTTCATTGTGTCTCTATTCATACTCCAGCTCTCCAGTATAAAGATCATAGTAACTCCACAAACCCATCCTCGTCCCGGCAGCAGATGATTATGTCTGCCATGGTGAAGTCTCCTGAGCACCAGCAGGGCCCGACCAGCTTGGCACCGGCCAATTCTGGACGCAGGAAGGAGACAGCAACACCTGAGGGTGAGTAAAAGGAAGATGTTTACCAAAGTGAAACTTCTCTAATGGAAACACACTAGCAGGCGTCACGCTTTCCACCTAATAGCCCTAACAAGTAAACACCCACACACATCTAAAGGACAATTCATGGAGCTCTCACTATCCTTTTTCTTTCACACACCTTTCAGAGAGAAGGAGGGTCACTTTTGAAAGTAAGTTGTCCAAACCCATGGTTTCTGCAGTTTGGTCTCTTCTCCTTTTGCCTCATTCACATCCTTGAAAGGCCAGATTTTAAAAGCTCTGCACTTTTATCAAATGTCAGATCCCATCAAGCTGGTCAGGTGAGGCTGGGACATCAAGTAAATTAACTTATTTCAGTGCACAGCTTTAGAAATCTGAAGCATTTTATCTTGGTTGCTGAAGCTTAGCCAAATCTGATTTGCAGACTTCTCTGCCCTGCTCTTGAACTCACTACAATCCCACCTGAACATCACATCATACACTCAGGTGGACCATATGATAAAACATTAACATTGTTTGGAGCCAAACTCTGAACATTTAAAGGTATTATTCAGTCATTTTATGTCTTCATACTGATGAGTCATGGTTGATTCTCATTATAATCTTATGTCATTGTTACCTTATATTGATGATTGTGAGGGCAACATAAAACAAGCGGTTTGCTTTGTCTCAATCTGAACTATGTGAGTATAATTATTAGGAGAATATTTGTGCATAAAGCTTGTACATAAAGTTCAACCTTGGTGTTGTACAGAAAGTGTGCAGACAAAGATTAATGACACACAACAGTAAAATAGTCAATGATAACTGAATAATGCCTTTAAATGCAGCAGTGAAGGGCACAAGCAAAGGGATGGTTCAATCAATATTCTTTTTTGATTATTATTTTTTGCTTATGCATTTCGTGAAACATCTTACAGCTCTTAAAGTCCTTCTTGCGTTGAACTGATTTAATATCTTGTATGGCATGGTGTGCTGAGGTTTTGGAGTGAATGATGTACCTGGCACAGTGAGCCATACGGGAGCTGCCTGCCCTCACTGTGTTCCCTGACTGTGTCCAGAGTATAGCCGTCGTCTGAAGGACAGTCAGAGAGACAGAGACAGGGAGAGGGACAGAGTGGTGCACCACAACACCCCTCACCGCTTCACAGTGGGACTCAACATGAGAGCTGCCAAGTGCACTGTGTGCCTAGATACTGTGCACTTTGGTCGCCAAGCCGCTACCTGTCTTGGTGAGTTACACGTATGTTCAAAACAGCAGTCATTGTGCATAAAAGATAAAAGTAGTTTATGCGAACAAGAATTCAATAAAATGAATTTAGCCAACATGTGTGTTGTACTGTTGGATAGTGACTGTTTTATTGTCAGAGTTGAATGAGAATATTGCTAGAAACTCAATAGGATTTATATTTATGTTCTTCTAAAGCTAAACTTTGCATATGCAAAGGAAACAATACCCTGCCGGGCACTGCACTCTCTTTATAAAGGCTTCCCTCCTCAGAGTGTCACGCTTTGTGCCACCCAAAATGCTCCCCCTGCCTTCCAGCCACATGTGGCATGTCCAGCGATTGCTCGCTGCATCTGTCCGAGGGCCTGTGTCGGGACAAGGGCAGCTCTTCAGGACAGCAGCTCAAAGAAGCCAGTGGACACATGCACCTGGAAGGCTGGATGAAACAGCCCAGGTAAGCCAAAGTGATGTGATTGTTAAAGCTTTTCATATGCTCCTCCATGTAACGGTGTTATTGCCTTTCCTGTTTTTGGCATAAAAAGACAGTATATACTGTAATGTGTTGTACGACGACTGAGTGTGGTACAGGCCAAAACATTTGTGTCGGACAGATGACTCATAAAGAAAAAGCTCTTATGAAATAAGCAAAGGAACTTAGGAAACAAAGATGCTCCATACATACAGAGCAAAAGGAATCATTCAATTCATTCATGAGTTTTAAAACAATCTGCATCATTTGATCAACATCGTTTGAGATCTACGAGGGGCACAGCAGTTGCTTTTTCTCATGTCCATTGTCTCTGCTTTAAATTGATGACTAAAGCTGTGTTTGCAGGAATGGGAAGCGAGGCCAAGGCTGGGAGAGGAAATACGTGGTGTTGGATGGGACTAAAGTGTCCATCTATGACATTGAGCCCAGAGAAGGTTATTTGTCTGCCTGGATATTTACCAGAGGTTTTTGGCATAGCCAAAAACTTCAAGCAGTTTCAGACCAATTTTGTTTTCTGTGATTGATACTCAGAATCAGTGAAGCCGCTGGAGGAGTTTGACCTGTGTCTGTCCGATGGAGAGGTGATGATTCATGGAGCCGTAGGAGCATCTGAGCTACCGAACACGGCCAAGTCCGGTAAACAGTGACTCCAAATGGACTCCAAAAAGTCAAAAATGCCCTTCTCCATTCATGCCTCTATTCCCGGTTTGTTAGATGTGCCCTACGTCCTGAAGCTGGAGTCTTGTTGTCACGCTCCCTGTTGGCCTGGACAGTCTATTTACTTTATGGCTCCCAGTTTCCCAGACAAACAGCGCTGGGTGGCTGTCATAGAGTCTGTGGTGGCCGGGGGCCGAGCCTCACGGGAGAAGGCCGAGGCCGACGCAGTGAGTATCTCGGGAGCAGGCAACTGCTTCTCTGCGTCCTCTGTGTTCTGACTCAAATGAACGGCCGGAGGTAACCGTCTCGTCTACGGCTGCGGCCATGAAGTCACTGTGTAATATTGTGGGGTTCACAATGAGAAGACTTAACCTCTGTAGACATTAGTAGTCAAAGGTTCAGAGTTCAATGGATGACCCCTAGTTTCACTTATATGTGTCGTTAATTGTTCCCTTCTTGTCCCTTTTTCTCTTTCTCTTGTCTCTCTCTCTCTCTTTGTCTTTCTCACTCCTGTTTGTTGCTTTGTCATCATGCCATATTGTATGTCCCATATATGGGCACGTTTTGTTGATTTGCTCCGTTCTGCCCATTTCACCGGGTTTCGTTGCACACATAGGCGGCTGTGTCCAAAAGACTAATGGTTCTGTCTCCTCTGGTCCAGGTAAAGAGTCACAAAGATAAAGACAAAACACTTACTGACACACACATGCATAACGTCCACGAGGCACGCAGTAGTGCATGTGTCTGTCAGTGTGTTGGCTGGTCACCCTCCTCCCCCGTGCTCTCATCTCCACGGCTGTGACCACTCTTAACTCTCACTGTCCTCACATCCGGTACAAACTCTGTGTAAATGTTAGTAGTTTGGATGCCACTGAAGTATTCTGTCCTTTCTTTGGTGTCTTGTTCCTAACCAAGATGTCTGATCATCTTTGGGTTGATCCTCCTTAGTTGTACAGTCCAGAGGACCAGGGATCAGACATTGTTTATTTTTTACCTCCTGCTGGTGTTCTCTGTTTTTAACCCTGCTGCCCCTCTGCACACTATCTACAGATTGGGACTCAAGTCACATTAACAACACAAACTTTACTAAAATAATGATAGTTCAAATTAAAATTACTTGTTTTCTATAACATTTCCTTTACTTTACAAGGACACGTTCGACTCTTTTTAACATTATCAGTTAATCAACAGGTAAATTCAATTTAAAGAGTGAAGTATTTTATACTGACTAACTTTATTCTATATTATAAGACATATTGACAAAACAATTTCCTATTATTATGTGCCTTCTGTGTTATCTGATAAAAGTTATAACAAAAAATGTTAGATCTTTGTTTACCTTTTAAATACTTCAAATGGAATTAAAATTCTAGTTGAAAATGTTAACGACTTGATGGTTTGATATTGAGGAGAGACCATTATGAGCTGTATTTAAAAAATAAGTTGTACTTTAATATTTTGGTTTACTGCAGAAACATCTGCCACAAGATATATTCTCATAGATAATAGAGATGAAGCGTCACTGAACTATGAAAATGAATACCTTTTGGAAAAACCAAATCACTTATAATCACAATATTTTTGGAATAAAGCTTTTTTTGAGATGTCTGTTATATTATTGATCAAAGTCAATAATTATATTAATACTGATAATAATGAGACAGTAAATCCAAATGGCACACACTGGCTGTGGAACTCATCATTTAGAGCTGTGATAATAGTTCTGATTAAACTGTGAGGCTAGTATTTAACTTTGGCAATTGGTTATTTGATATTATATTTATTTGTTTAAGAAATGCTTAATGTGGACTTTAGACATAAGTTGTTATTTCAGGTTTTACACAAGTAAATGAAACTTCTAACTGGAGACGTACTGTGACTTGGTCCCACCTCTGATACCGTTAACCTGCACACAGCCCTCTGGCCCCTCTGTCCTGCTCTTCTGCTGCCTCACACTTTGCTCAAGTTGAGGTCCGAACCCAGCTGACCCTTCACCTCTCTCTGATCTTACAGAAGCTGTTAGGAAACTCTCTTCTGAAGCTGGAGGGAGACGACAGGCTGGATATTAACTGCACCCTCCCTCTCACAGATCAGGTAGCGCTGTGTATAATAATCTCGTAAACCCAATTAAGAACACGTTTATTTGTTTATTTGTCCCCAACATGCACACGCACAATGGGGAAATGCACCCTCTGCATTTAACCCATCTGTGGCCAGCACAGCAAACACTCCCGCTTGGCCACAGAGCAGGGGGCAGCTGTCATGCAGGCGCCCGGGGAGCAGATGTTTGGGGGGAGGGGGAGGTGCCGTGCTCAGGGGCACAAGGCGGAGTCTCTTCATTGGACAGTCCTTCCCCCAGCTTGTCCAGGTCGCGCTAGTTTGGTGGTTCTGTGGGACTCGAGCTCACAGCGAGTCCACCGCCTCCCGATTTCATCTAAGGAAGAGCGATCCTAATGAATGGAGCACACAGCAGATGCCTGGGGCTCACTGTCAAGATTTGATGCATGTTGCGTCTTTATGAAATGTCACCATTTCCATCAGGATAATTCTGGTTTTGTTTTTGCAGATTGTTCTGGTGGGCTCTGAAGAGGGGCTGTATGCCCTTAATGTTATTAAGAACTCCCTGACTCACATACCTGGCTTAGGATCAGTCTTTCAGATCCACATCATCAAAGATCAGGAGAAACTGCTGATGATTGTTGGTGAGATGTGCGGCTTTCTCACTTTCTTGTGAAGACTACTTTCCAGTAGGCAGCAGGATTTGAGTCTAGAACCTTTTCTCCTAGGTACACAAGTACTAGTCATGACTCATATTTCTGAAAGGCTATATCAATACTCAGATAACTTGTCTCACTGTCCTGTAACACCAGCCACTGTGTAACGTCTGTGTGTGTGTGTGTGTGTGTGTGTTGGCTGCAGGAGAGGAGAGGGCGCTGTGTCTGGTAGAGATAAAGAGAGTGAAGCAGTCTCTGGCCCAGTCCCACCTGCCAAGCCAGTCTGAACTGGGCCCCTACATTTTTGAGACGGTGAAGGGCTGCCATCTGTTTGCTGCTGGGAGAGTACGTCTTCGTCTGACATGAGGCAGACCGTCTGCTCCATGAGTTCTTACATGCTGCTAGAAAAATGTTCCTGGACAAAGATTCTTTAGAAAATGACACATGCTTTTTCTTCGCAGATAGACAACGCCCCGTGCATATGTGCAGCAATGCCTAACAAGATCACCATTCTGCGCTATAACGACAATCTCAACAAATATTGTATTCGTAAGGTGGGTAGGACCCATCACTGTCCAATAGCTATTATAAACAGACAAGTTGTAAAGGAAAAGAGAATGTACGCAGTTCAAGTTAATAGAAGCGGAAACTGTTTTTTTATTGTTAAAAAGAGGCAAAACTTAGCTGTATTTTCACATTTTTTCCAAAAACAAAACGTAATGGTAACATTTGAAAATTGGAGGCCATTAACAATCTTTGTATGAAATGAAACTGAGATAGAACTAACACGTGTTTCTCTTACTCACCTCCAAATCCTTCGCCTCACAGGAGATTGAAACTCTGGAGCCCTGCAGCTGCATCCATCTTACCAGCTACAGCATCATTATTGGCACCAACAAGTTCTACGAGATTGAAATGAAACAGTTTGTGCTCGAGGGTAAACACACAAGTAGAGTCTTTGTTGATACCATTTAAAAACATGACGCATACAAAGAAATGTCGTTTTCTTCGTTCTATTCAAAGTTGCACTTCACGAGAACTATTCCAGAGCTTTAGTCGTAGCTAGTGCCTTCATAAAATAATCATATATGTTAATTGCAGACAACATTTTAGACCTCACAATACACATGAGATTCATGGATTCCCCTCGCCCTTTGGTGTGCACACTGCAGAGTTGCTGGATAAGAACGACATGTCCCTGGCCTCAGCAGTGTTCGCAGCCTCGTCCCACAGTTTCCCCATTGCCATCATGCAGGTGGCCAGCAGCATGCAGAAGGAGGAATACCTGCTGTGTTTTCATGGTGGGTTTCACAGGCACTCACACACTTCACAAGAATGTGGTGATTACCGACCATCATATACTCACCGATTTATATCCGTGCTCCCGCACACATTCTCGGCATGTTTCTGATCTTTACTAGAAATCCAAATGATATCGCTGTCTGATTGACCTTTTTTCTGATTTTTTGGACTTGCCCCGTCACATCCTGAGGTAACAATGATAAGACAGACTGAGCGTGTGTTTTTCTTTGTGTGACAGAGTTTGGTGTGTTTGTGGACACGTACGGTCGAAGAAGCCGCACTGAGGAAATTAAGTGGAGCCGCCTGCCTTTGTCTTTTGGTAAACTTTCTGACACCCTTTTACTGCAACAATAAGGACACACACACACAAACACACCTCTTCACATGTTGACATTTGAATAATCCCACAATTCAATCTTTCAGCCTACAGAGAGCCTTATCTGTTTGTCACCTTTTTCAACTCTCTGGATGTCATCGAGGTTCAGGGACACGCTTCTTTGGGGTGAGACACACCACATGAGTCGGACCCGAATTGAAACATATTCACTTTGGTTGTTGGTTGTATTTCCCACATAATTGTGTTTGCTCTCAGCCCCACAGTGCTGGCCCACCTAGACATTCCAAACCCTCGCTACCTGGGCCCCGCCATCTCTTCCGGGGCCATTTACCTGGCCTCGTCCTACCAGAACAAACTTCGGGTCATTTGCTGTAAGGGAAGTCTGATCAGAGAGTCTGGAGAGCTGCAGAGGAGCGGCTCCAGTCGAGGGTCAGCTCCCTGTCACATTTAATCCCTTCACTTTAGTTTGAGCAAAAATGCACACGCACAACAAAATAGTCAGATGTTAAATCAAGGGCAACAACACCATCTGCTGAAGTATTGAAAGATTGTCTTGGTCACCCATTTCTCGTGACATGCTTTTTCTCTGGCGGTGTCTTTCACAGTAGTCCCAGCAAGCGAGGCCCACCCACCTACACAGAGCACATCTCCAAGCGTTTGTCCTCGGGCCCCGGCAGCCACGACGGCCTGCACCGAGAGCCCAGCACCCCGCATCGTTACAGAGAGGGCCGCACGGAATTCAGACGGGACAAATCTCCTGCCCGGCCGCTGGACAGAGAGAAGTCGCCCGGCAGAGTGCTGGACAGCCGCAGGGAGAGATCCCCGGGGAGATTCGGGGACAGCACCCGACTCCACGCTGGGTCTGTCCGAACACAGCTCGCCCCTGTTAACAAGGTAATGAAAGGGCAACACGGTTTGTTACATGCTTAACAAACACATGCAATATTTCAATTTTCAGATTCAATTTTCATTTGTGCTCCTATTCCTCAATACAAAGTTGCTCATCAGTCTCAGAGCAAATCTCACAGGCCAATTCATGATCCATTATGATTTCAGAAAGGAAGTTAACAGTGCGAACTGTACAAGCACATGCAACAATTACTCACTGCTGTTGCGTTGGCGTCACTTGCTTGAGTGTTTTGCAAATATGTTAATGAAACAAATGAAAGCAAACAATGTTCACACCCCTACTGAAGGCACCCAGGCTGTTCCGTACGTTCTAATATGTTTACTGATGTCACGATGTGAGAGTACCTTATGTTCAAACGCTCGATGAAGGTGAAGGACAATCCTGACCATCCTGTCCCTGCTCTTGTACTGCAGGTGTGGGACCAGTCCTCGGTGTGAACCCTGTCCTGCACGTGACTGGAGGTTTGAAGAGAAACCATTGGAACCCCTCGATCCACACGCAAGCGAACGCACACACGCACGCACGCACGCACACACGCACGCACGCACGCACGCACACACACCTTCCTCAGGCTCACTCCCTCGCTGAGCGACACGTTAACCTACAGTGAGACAATCCTCGGTTTCCTGAGTAATACTTTTAGTAGATTTGTTGGCAGGGGACCTTTGCAGGTCCAAATAATCTACTTTACTAACATAAACTCAAAGTTGTAAATATTGCTGTATGAGTTTTTATAGATAAAGGGAATAGTCGGCCGGTGAAGCCATGTCTATTTTTTTTAAACCGAGTTTCTAAAGGTGTTGCCGGAAGATTACCAATGTCAGTCGATGAGAAGTACGCGAGGATTTCACGAGAATCTGAAAAAAAGCTGACGTTAAACTGCTAGTGTGAAGTGAGAAACTCTTCGGAAGCAACACTTTGCACATGAGATTGGATTTGAACAGGAGTTTAAGACTTGTTCTTGTTACACGACCAGTCTTCTTTCTTTGGATCAAATGTATGGTCCTATTGAATTTAACAGCCTTTGGTATATAACTGCATAAGATTGCTTTGTTGATTTATAGTCGTATTTGACAATTAAGCAATGTTTTGCTCCTGGTGTCGTTTTTTAGCAAACCGAAGATAAGGCACACGCAGGCCGGCTCAGCTTGCTCTCTCTTGCTGCTGATTATGGTACAGTTGTCCCGTTTCTGTGCAGTGGTATGAAGTCTAGTAGTTTGTCAGGGGTCGTCACTTCCTAGTATCGTTTCTTTAAAGCCAGTGAGGCCGCATCCATTCGTCCCATCAGTGAGAGCATGATACAACTTTAGAGCACCACTTTGTCGCTTTTACGATCTGGATTCTTTCTCTTGGTTGTTCTCTTCTGTCATGTTTTGCATCAATGGAATTTGCATTACTAGGTAGACATTGATGTGAGCTTGTGTCGATTTTTAGAGTTATACACCAAGTACATGCATTAAACACGACTGAAATGACTGACTTGTTCCCCTCTTTGTTTGTCTTGAGCTGCAGATATTCCACCGCAGCTTGAAGCAGTGATAGCGATAGTGATAGCAGACCACACGGGTTTATCTAGTTTATTTTTTCCTTTAATTCTACAACAATGTAATGCTCATTAAAATTAAATCCAACAAAAACAAAATATTCAGACTGAACAAGGAGCACTTGTTGTTACAGGAAATTGCTATGTACAGCTACACACTCCTCTGACAGATACGAGAAGGTTCAAAGTGCTTATCAAACAGAACGGGGGGACACGTAAAGGTAGGAAAAAAAAATCAAACAAAAGCACGAGTGATCCCTTTGTGAGAGACCTGTATTAAAACTGCTTGGCACCAGTCTCCCCAGAAAGACACACGCGCGCACACACGCTCCATGCATTCACATGCTCGCACTAACGTCAACTGGGCCGTCGAGTGAAGGAAAAAAATAACATACGTTTACAGGTCAAGAGGAAACAAAACAAAAACACAGCAAGGGTTCATCCTTACTCGTTACAACACTGAAGAACGGGCACACTTCCTGTCTCAGCTTTATTTTGATACACTCTGTGGCAGTGTCTACTTAATATCATGTGCAAAAATTTGCCTTGTTTTTTTTAAGACAATTCACATTCACGGATTGTTAAACACAACCAAATTGGTGCCCCACATGCCTGTGATCCCTTTAGGTATCTGTAAGAGCCTCGGCCTCCACTGCCAATGCAATGGTAATTTACAAATCTGCATTTTACTATATCAGTTATTTCGTGTTGGCAAACAGTTCCTTTCCATTTACGACAGAGACAGATGTTTGAAAGGAAAGTGAATATAATCCCCTGTTTTAGATTTTACACTGAACGGTCGGATGTAAAGTCAGTGTTGTTTCAGATCAGAGCAGATGAGGACGGCCGCAGTTAAAATGTATCTCGATAAATTCAACAATTACTTTTTGGTGAGTTGATGGCTCACTGCTGTTGCGTTGGCGTCACTTGCTTGAGTGTTTTGCAAATATGTTAATAAAACAAATGATAGCATCTCCTTAACGAGGGACAAACAGTGCCTAGTTTTCCTGTTCCATTTCGAAGACAAAAGGTTGAGCTTTTAAATTAAACGCATTCACCACAGCGAGAAAAAAACTTTTGTTGCTCTGACCACCTAAAACAGAATCTGCTGCTAAATCAATGTGGACACCAGAGTGTAATCAAAATATTATACACTGATCAACCACAAAATGTATCCAATCAAACATTAGCAGAGCAGCATATTATTTCACTAGACAACCGCTCCCCCTGGATGATAAGGAACAAAGAAATTGCTGTCTCATAAAGAAAATCACTTGTGAAAATCTGCAGCTATGTGCTTTACCTTTAAAGCTCCAGCTAAGTTACAAGAAAACCTAGATTTTCAAAAGAAACAAAGGCCAATCTGAAAGACACAAATCTGGAAAACACGGGTCACTCAGCAACCACAGGTGTGAATGTGTGTGTGAATGTGTATGAACAAGGGTGTGTGAAGCTTAGAGGTAGTGTTTGTTTGATGAGTTAGATGAGTGTAGTAATTATGTGTGTGTTTGTGTGGGGGTCTGGTGGTTTGTATTTTGGGTTGGGCTGCTTGTTATTAGACCACGGTTCTCAGTGCATAGATGTCTCATTGGCTACAGACACGCTCTTTGCTTCGTTCTGACGCGACAGAAGTCACATGAGGCCGAGTGACGCCTTTGACATCCACCCTGTGGATGGGGAAATCATTTTGTTTTTAAGGAACAGAAATGACGAGGGTGGTTGTAGCCACGGGTCAGAGCCATCTTCCATTTCCCAGCTATGCTGAAACACTGATTATCCTGTGGCAATTTGAATTGTCTGGATTTTAAAAAAGCAATTCAACAACAAAACCTCAATAAATAAAATCAAAGAAATAATTGCATTTAAAAGGGAAAACCACTGCAGCATCAAAACAGGACACCCTGCTTCTCTATTTTAAAAAACACCTGTTCTCTCCAACAGGCAGCAAAATATACCTAGGTATTTTTTCTGCAACTGACAATAAAGAAAACAAAGAAATAAAAAAAGTTTTGGTGACTAATTAAGTGAGCCACTATTCAAGGATTCTATACAATATTCTTAACTGCTATATAGGTATCTGAATATATTATTTAATTCATTTATTTTACAAAAGTATGCATGTGTGTGTGTGTGTGTGTGTGTGTGTGTGTGTGTGCAAGGTCATTAAATGGATCTTAGGCAGAGTATACGCCTCAGTGTAGCTTCTCTTAACAGGATTAATGTTTCATTTCAGAGTTTTAGGAAAGAGCCCTTTCTGCTGCTCTCCTTCACCCCTCAGCCAATCAAAGTGGAGATCACAAGTGAGGTCATGGGTCACTGCCGCCTCAGAAATAACAATCATAGTAAAAACATTGAAATTTAATTGTGTCAGATTCACTTCGGATTTCCACCAAAGGCTTGAGAGGTGAGGATATGTTCAGCTCCCAGTGCCTGCTGGGTAAAAATGACCAAAAGGAGGCTGTTGAGATGGGCATGAAGGTATGACTGGAAGGAGAGATTACACAGTCAGTCTGTTTTGCACACAAACCTCCTGCAGCCCGTCTGACCCAAACTGACGTCACAACACATCATTTCACCCCCCCAGCTGAGGAGTAATAACAGTCAGTGTGGAAGAGGTGAGTGGCCATCAGCTGTTCTAGAGATCACTCACTAAAAACGCCCTGTTGTACAATTCAAACTCAACTCTCATCTAGTTTTCAAAATGCTAATAAGAATGAAAATAACAATTTACTCCTCTGACTATTATCATCTATCATTTAAGAAATAAAAAATATTGAAAATCCTAACAGTGTTTTTGTTAATTGTCACAAAGGCAGTTGAGCAACATGTGACTGGGCTGAATCGCAAAATGCTAAAAAACTCAAAACGGTAAAACTTTTTTTTTTTCTTTTTTTAAAATCAAGCTGTATATACTATGCATATATACACACAAAATGCACACTAATTCATGTCTATGTGTGAAATGCTCACAAAAAAAACAAAACACTGAAACTAAAGCAAGCTTATGTGCAAGTTGAGATTCAGCCCAGTTCTGTAAAAGGCTTAGTTCACCCAGTAATCACATCCGTGTCTTTTAAGAAGTAAATGTTGCTGTTACATTTTATGTGGGAAATATGAGGACTCCTCACTGTATGATGTCCACTGCAGGGCTTGAATCACTAAAAGCTTGGGATATTATACTGAGGGTTGAACTAAACAGGCTGTTTGAATCTGTAGTTCGGGCTCTGAGAATGGATCAACAGGAGCCGAGTGAGGAAACATGCTGTTGTTTGCTTTTGGGCGAACTGAACCTTTAAACTTCTCCATAAACAATATTTGTGAGCATCACTAGACAGACATTTCTGATAGTGAGGGACTCTCTGGTGATTGCTGGGAGATTCCTCACATCGCTCCTGAGACAACATCCTGTTGAGAAAAATCCACTTGGTGCTCGGAGGTCAGATAAAGAGGGTGAGCGGGGGACGTGGCTTAAGTGGACCACAGCCCCCCCAGAGACTTCAGCTACACAGTGAGACCTGCTCTGCCTGCCTGCTTGCCCGCCTGCCTGGTCCAAGGCAGGAGGCTGTCTATCACTCACTCCTGTGCTCACATTCCCATCTCTCTCTCACCCGTGTGGCGAATGTGCAATTTCTTCTCACACACACCTGTGCACACCCTCTTTTCAGAGTGCTTGGATGTCCACTCCGCCGCCACATCGTCCTCCGTATATACACATTAATAATTCCACGCCTGCTGCACACACGCACACGCGCACACACACCCAAGTCCGTGTGACATTCTGTTTGGCTCCTGTGCTCTTGTGAGCCCGGCTCCCCATCCTGTCCTGCTGAACCTCAGTTGGAGCTGGCTGTGATGGGTTTCTCCAGCTCCAGCGGCGTTGCGCTGAGTTGCAGGTTGCCGTAGCAGTTCTTACAGACGCGGTTGGGCTCAAACAGCTGCTGGCTTGGCACCGGGATCTTCTGGTCACAACAGCTGGCACAGAACACATTACCACAGTTCCTGCACAGGGAAACAGAGATGTCACATCCTACTCACACCTATCTACAGTTACCATGCATCTTCTTTTAAACGCCACTCCACTACAATGAAACCAAGGCCTTTCTGTGTTCTTTCTGTGTAGAAGTGTGTGAAAATTGGATTTTAGCTATGAAGTCCACAATCTTTGGATGTATACATGACATCATGATAAAATATCAAAAATATTTCATGCAAAACAAGAACCAATCCAAATTAAGTTTTTGTATACAGACACAGTGGCTGTTTAAATGATGGTAGCATGAAAACTGTTATGACTTTATGATGGAAAATGTCCATTTAAACACATCAGCATAAATGCATACCTGTCCATTGCCGATTTAAATCGGAAAAAAGTGTACCTGCATACACCAACAACCAGTGATACCACTGCTCTGGATTTCCCAGATAGAATATATGTACAGCTTACAGTATGGAAACCATAATACATGTATTCATAAGCAAAAATAAGAAACTGTGTGTTACTGATAGATGAATCATCTACTTGATCACAGTAAATGTTTGACAACTGGTCACATGTGATTTGCGTGATCAGTGCCGATACCAGTCCACCATATTAGACACCTGTATGGTAATAATGATAATATTGATTAGCTTTATTGTCTTGGCGTGAATTACCTTCTATGCAGCTGCAGTAGAGATTCTGTCTGTAGCATTAGTCTCATTTCAGCCAATAATAAGACAAACGACATGCAGAATTGTCTTCCTCCACGACAAACAAATCAAACGTATGTGTTTGAAGAGCAGGATGATAGATGGCCTGGGGTTAGTGAGCTCACATTTGTAGAACAAGACCCGAATGTGATTGTGTCTGCTGACAGAACACTGCATCTGACTAACCTCTGATCACCATCTGATCACTGGGGATATAACAGGAGTGAAGCAGAACTGGTTCAAACTGAGCTTTAGCACCAGAGGTGTTCACGTCCAGATTCTACTGAGTCTAAACCGAGTCGTGGGCACACAACTGCCCAATGAACCCATACGGCCCATCGAGTATTTAAAAGAAAGGTCCAAAAGGCATTTCTTATTTTTTCTGCAATACACTGCATTTCAGTTTATTCCACTAGATGGCGCACTCCAAACAGTACCAACCTTTGCTAAAGCCGAGTATATCAGTTGTCAACATACCGCTAGAACTTGATAAAACAAAACACATAACGCAAAATGAGTCTCAAATCTCAACAAAACTTAAGCAGGTAACTTCAACCAGCGAAGGTGCTCTGTCCTGCAGAACAGGATCTTGTGGCACTGAACGCATATAGTGCAGCAACAAAACAAGCCCCTCCCCTTACAGTAACAAAGAACCATTTTTTTTCCATTGCATCAAGTCACCATACTTTAAAATGAATTACTGATATTAATTGATGATAAATGAATAACAAATCTATTATATATTATACAATTTATAGGTGTCATATCATTATATAATATAGGCTATTAGCCACCCCTCCCATACCCAACCTACTACTGGCCTGGCCTGTCTGTGCATTTTTAAATTCTTTGTGGCCATTGAGTCAAAGAGTTTGCCCACCCCTGTTCTAAACTCACTAGTCCCGTTTAACTTCAGCAGGTAGCTCTGGTCTATGTCAGTATGTCTGATAGCAGAGTAGCATCCAGACAGACACAACCGCTGGCTGGTAACGGCTCTAATTGTGTGTTTTTAGGTGAGAATGTGAATAAGAACCGTGAACAGCTCATCAGAAATTTGTCCTGACTAGGAGATTAAGCCAAACTAGTTTAATGAAAAAGGTCAAATCTACTCTTGTGGTTTATAGACAGTTATTTTCTTTTTGGGAATTTAATTCGCAGATATTCGCAATGATCAGAGCACTGTCTTCTGTATGCAGCAAAGAGTGTCTTATTGTTGTTTGAGGTTTTGGACCCATGAAGACTTTTACATTGATTCTGTTCGCACCTCCACTTTGCTGTGTGGTTTACCAAAACACAGGGTTAGCAGAGGTGCTAGAACACTTAGCAGTGCCAACATGATTATTCAGCCCATTAAAAGCACAAGTTACTTGTGCTTTTAATCACTGGACAGGAAGGCAGGTCACACTGGAGGCTTCAGATTCCCATGCTCACACTCAGATGTAAGGCCATGCTCACACTCCTAGAGACACAGTGGTTGCTTCTACCTGCCTGTACTCACCCTTAACTGAAACAATACAAGTCCTAATCCTCTAATTATCTTTGAATTGGTCAGCCTTTCACACCAGTAGGTGGACATAGAGTCCTTCAGGACCATGCTGTGCTGCTCGGAGGGAAGATGCGGGGAGCTGGTGTGGGGCAGCATGCTGCCAGGGTGGGGTGCTGAGGGGTGTGCTATGACAGGAGGAGGGTTGAGGAAGTTGGGGATGTGTTTTTTTCATTTAATTCTCTAATTTTTCAGGCCAAATAACGATCAGCCCTCGATGGAACACAGCCGGCCCACTAACAGCACCCTGCTCACGGTTGCAGCCAATTCAAATACAGCAGAATGAAAACACAATCAAGACAGAACATCACAAAAGGGATGAGGGATTTCCCTGTGAATTTGCTGATGACTAAAAACACATGGGGGAAAACCAGATGCAACCACGTGAGGGTGGGGAGGGTTAGTATGAGGAAGGTGCAGTAATATCGAGTTTAACGTGTGGAGGGTAGGAGGAAGGGAGGGAGGGAGGGAGCCGTATCTCACCAGACCTCCTGGACAGGCTCACTGCCACTGTAGAGGAGGAGAGGGGCACACAATGGATAAGAACTGCCTGCACAGTGCAGACAAACTAACAACACACTGAAACACACTCCCTGCTAAAGATGTGTGTCGAGCTTTACAACATTGAACAAAAACAGATAAAAGAACGCATGGCTTTACTGTGTTTACAGATTACTTTATATAGCTACTTATACAAAACTACTCTGCCACTCAGTGAGGTACTGAATCCAACCCCCCAGGAAGAAAAAAACATGTTAAGACCAGACAACAGTGATTTGAGAAAATGATAACACCAGAGGAAATGCCAGCAGCCGATACAACGAGACAGGAAGCCAAAATACCACAAATGCATCTGTTGCAGTCCAATACAGTTGTCTTTGAAATAACTTCCCACAAGAGTGTAGGACAGAATCTGACAACCTATCCTGAAACCACGACAGACTGAACATCCACTGCAGTGATTTGGACCATCTTTTAAAATCTGTGTTTCGCAATGCAAATGTCAATTTAAACCAAAACTTAATGGAGACACTGTGATTTGAAGGTGTGATTTTAAGCTGTCATCCCATCACCATGAGGCAAATACGGTGATGGTGACTGATGCTTTGAGCTCCTGTAGCTTGATAGTGTTTACAGTGTTGGACAGCGTTTACCTGCAGTGATGCTTCCTGGTGGCCAGCCAGAACCTGCTCTCACAGCCATAACACTGGGCTGCCAAATGGTCAGGGTACCAGCGAGTAACCTGTGATGTAAAGCGCAGTAAAATGTATCAATCTTATTAAAAATTGATTTATAAATCTTGCTATGAGCCTGTGTGCTCACCTCCGTGTCCTGCTTGTCCACCTGCTCCCAGCTTGCCTCGGAGAAGAGCTCTGTGCTGCAGCGTGACAAACAGTTGTGGTCCAGGTTGAACTCGGAGTCTGTCATTGAGGTCTACAAGGGGAGAGACATGGAATCAGCAAAATAAATCACTCTGGCTACTCTTATTACTTGTGTCATTCTAGTAAACAAGCATCAATCTGTCTGTGTCTTACCACTTCATCTCCCAGGTCTACGTTGTTCCTGTGGGGGCCGCCGTGCTGCTGATTCTCCAAGCGGCTCCACAGCTCCTGCACCTGCTTCTTCAGAGACTCCACCTCCACCTGGTGCCCTGCCTCGATCTGCCTAAGCCTCTGCTGGATGGCGTCTGTGTGCAGTGTCAGCCCGTCATCGTCCAGGTGACTCCGTGACGGCTGCTCCGGGCTGGTGGCGGCCCGGCTCAGCAAGGTGTGGCACCATCGGTGCTGGGAGCAACTGCCCCGTGGATGGAGGATCAGGGAGTTACAGCTTGCCATGGACATCCGTCGACTCAAAGGGACGCGCTCCCCGTTCCCTTTGGCCCAGTGAGGACCTCCGGAGGGCTCCCCGTCAGTGCCATCAAAATTACAAATCCCATTCCTGCTTAGGTCAGCACTCACCAAGTGGACAGCACTGACAGAGGGTTGCTTGGTGCTCCCATTTAAAGTTCTGATAAAGCCGTGCTCGCCTGCCTCGAGCCCTTTCTCGTTCCTGGAGCAGGACTGCAGGCCTCGGCCATCGCTGCATGGCTGATGGCTAGGACAAACCAGAGGCTGTGTGGGGCGCTCCAACCTGCTGCATGCCTCTTCTGTTAAAGTCTCTGTTGAACTTTCCATGAGGGAGGCCCTCTTATCCGCCTGCTCTACTGGATCAGAGACACCATGGTCAGATTCAGAGCCAAGGCAGGTATCCTCGTCAACCTTTGGCTCTTCAGGTGTTCTGTCCTCAAAGAAATTAGTTATAGTTCTATTGGCTGCAGGTTTCTCTGGCTCACCTAAGCCGGGCTCACTGGGTCCATGTACGGCCTCCTCTTTGACAGAAGATTTTTCCTCATCCTGTTTCAGGACCTCTTCTGATGTCTGAGTCACCTGCTCTGCCAGTTGATCCAATTCCTCAGCCTCCTGTGTGGGGTGAGGAGGAGACTCTTTATCCACTTCAGCCTTCTTTAAATAACTTTCAGGATGGTGACCATCAACAAATGCATCTGTCTGCACCTCAGTCTCATCGACCTTTCCACACTCATCATCATCCTCAGCTTTGGATTCTTTCTCTGACTTTGCATCAAGAGTGTTAACAGAATGTGTGACAGCAGCATTTCCTTCTCTCTGATCTGCCTCCGCCTCCTCCTTTGTGACTTCCGGGAGAAGGTTCTCCATTTGGCCCTTGGACATGGCAACTGACACAGAGAGTTCCACCGCCTCTGCTTCCTCTTCTCTGGCTGCCAGCATCAAAGGCGCTTCCTGTTCAAGCTCAGGGTGTGAGCCCCTTGGCTGTGGTCTGTCATCCAGCTCAGAGTCGGCGCTGTCTGGGTAAGGCCCTGCTCTGTTAGGCATCACCTCTTGATCCTGGTTACCCCCTCCCTCGGGGCCCACTGCCATGTTGAGCTCTAGAGAACGCCTGTGGTCCTGCCACTTCTCATTGAGGTTCGGGTCACTGGATCGACGGTTGGGAGCTACAGTGCTTCCCAGCTCACATGCACTAGGCAGGTTATCGAAGGAACGGGTCTTCGTACATCTGAATAGGATGACAAAAAGTATGCACAGAAAAAAGATTTAATTACAAAACAATGGCTCAAATGTGTTTGACATTCAATCTGAAGCTCAGTATTATATCATACAATATTTTCATTAAAAAAAAATCAATCACGTGAGCCTCAACAAAACAGAGAAAGCTCAAATTTAAAAGAGAGCCATTCAACATTCAGTCTCTTTAACAGCTTTTTCCTTAACAAAGTCACTGTCAGCATTAAAATGAAACAACCTCTTGTTACTATTCTTTCATCATGGTATTCCTGCGATGAAGCACAAGAACAAAACAACAATCTGTGAGTGTAAGGACTCGAGCAGAGCATAGCATCAAAGCAGACGAGTTGAAAAGCCTCTCCAGCTGTGGGATTCCTCGACCTGTGATCATTTTACATTAAGAAGAGAGGAGGGGGTCTGTTGCCAATGCACCAGGCTCACCTGCCAAGTGGTGCATCCTCTGGGTTTGCGCCGGGCACAGGATAGGGGGCACAGGAGTCATCAGAAGGGGTAGTGGGGGATGAGCTGGGAAGGTAGACCGCCGTCCACAGCATCAGGTTGCGCACATGACACACTGGATGGAGAACCTGCAAAAACAGCTGCAAACTTACCACAGGGTTTAAAAGGAACACATGAACACATAAAAAACAAAGCACCTTGATGGACGGATGATGAATGGATGAGTAAGATCTGCCAGGAACATGTGAATGAAATTGCAGGATTTTCCACTTGTAACTCATGACACAGAGAAATGCAAAGACAAAAACAGCAGTAACTACAAAATTAAATGTATCAAAAGACTCATAGATCAAGTTGAAGACCAAAACAATTGACAACAACTCATTATGACGTTATAATATATACAATTCTGAAGTGTATATTTCCTATAATACATTTGGTGACTTGTTTGGACAGGGCTTTAAAAACACAGGCATCTTTGTTATTTGCGTTAATCCCCAGTTTAACACAATTCAGAAAGAGTGGACATACGGTTTCAGAGTGTGAAGAGTAGAGCATGTTCCTCAGCGTGCGATTGGCCGGTCTCAGCAGTGACCAGACGGAGCATGTCCTCTCCTGAACGTGCAAGTCCTCCCTCTCTTTGCCGCTGTTGCACAGGAAGGTGCCGAACAGACAGGAGTAGGTGTGCTGCACCAGCTTCACCTAAGTGCACACACAAACACACACACAGACCTGTAAAGGCTTGTACAGAAAGCTTAGGTATGATAATAAGAGGGCTTAACAGGAGTACCCTGGTTTGACTCATGAACACACCTAACCTGAACATCAATGTCACACAACCGGAAACTCTGCGATGAGACTGGAATAAGAGCCATGCAATATCCAATTCTGCAGATTAAAACATTTGTTCTAATCTCGTGATCTAAATTAAGACATTACTATCACTGCTGGTACTCACCAGAAAGGCCTCATTAAACTCAAAGGAGCAGGGAAACTGCCTCTGCAGCTGATGCACACAGTCCAGCCACTGCAGGAAGACAGGGCAGCGCTCATTCACATCCTCAGAGTTTTCTCCATGGCCACAACGGTCTGCAAATTTATGGCCAAAGTCCAGCCACTCTGTCTCCACCAACACTTGGAAGCCCTGTAAGAACATGAAAGACATGTAAGCTCACATTCAACAAAATGTTATTTTACAACTTTTAAGCCAAACCATGCAGTTCAGATTTTTTTTTTTAAGTAAATACAAATTGTTACATGAAGTCATTGTTGGTCTTCATGGTACACCATAATTTTTATGGTGAGATCTCCCCCGAAATAAATACATTAAAAGTGCGATTCAAAGTAGGCAACTGGACTGGTTGAAGATTTCTTGAAGACGTTTCACCTCTCATCCGAGAGGCTTCTTCAGTTCTAACTAGCTGCTGGAAAAGTTCAGGTATTTATCCTCTGTGAGTTGAATCGCTAATCAGAGGATGTAGAAAACAACATCAAGTTCACCCGTGAAGAGCGGAAACAGCTTGGCCTTCTTGGACTGTGCAGTACACATCGAAGGAGACAGAAGCCTCAACATCGGAGTCTACAGGAAACCCACACACACAGACCAATATCTACTTTTTGATTCCATCACCCTCTAGAACACAAACTGGGAGTCATCAGGACTCTAAATCACAGAGCCAAAACAATACCACAAACACTAAAGGTAAACAGAAGGAACGGAACCATGTCAAGGAAGCTCTCAGCAGCAGTAAACGGAAAAACAAGGTTATTCCGTATATTGCTGGAGTTATCTGTAGAATCTTCAACAAACACGACATCCCGGTTTACTTCAAACCCACCAACACTCTGGGGCAGAAGCTGGTCCACCCAAAGGATAAGCTTCTCAGACACAAACGAGTAATGTGGTTTATGCAGTCCAATGCACTGAGGACTGTACTGATTTATACATGGGAGAAACAAAACAACCATTACACAAACACATGTCACAACACCGAAGCGAAACCTCCTCTGGCCAGGACTCAGCCGTTCATCTACATCTGAAGGACAGTGGACACTCATTTGAGGATGAAAATGTTCACATTCTGGCCAGAGGAGACAGATGGTTTGAAAGAGGAGTAAAATAACTTTGCTAGAAGAGAAAACCATCACTTAACAGAGGTGGAGGCTTAAGACACCATCTTTCAGCCACCTACAATGCTGTCCTTCACTCTCTCCCAAGGAAGGTAAACAAGAACAACTAAAAGAAAATCTCAGGGGACACTAACAACCCTTATTTACACCTAGACTCAGGCGACACCAATAACCTGAATCTGGGCCAGATGGCAAGTTTGACACAATGGTCCTCTAACTAGGTACTCACCCCCTGATTAGCTATTCATCTCACAGAGGATAAATACCTGAACTTTTCCAGCAGTAGTTAGAACTGAAGAAGCCTCTCGGATTAGAGGTGAAACGTCTTCAAGAAATCTTCAACCAGTCCAGTTGCCTACTTGAATCGCACTTGATATTACCATGACCTGGATGACTGAGAACCTTCTCAGACACATTAAAAATGTTCTTTCACTGCAAAGTGGTGGTACTTAAAGAAGGAAAGTCTTCGTTTGTACCTCAATGGTGCGGTAATAAGGGTCCAGCAGCAGTTTGGACAAAGCAACAATCTGAGGTGTGCGGTCCCAGCCATCGGAGCAGTGCACCAGGACGGGCCTGTGATCTCGATCCACGGCGTTTACCACAAGCAGCGCCGCCTTCAGCAGCAGAGACAGGTGCTGCAGCCACTTGGTGCTCTCCAGTGCAGAGAGCCAGCTGCAGGCACACAGCAGAAAAACAGAAGAAACTAAATCAGACGACCTAATATGCCTCACACACTAAGTACAAATACATGAAGCTGTGCCATATACTTAAGCAAATATAGCCTCAGCTAGTTTGCAGCACCACTGAGTGACTTCTGAAAGTCTTTGCAGAGCTATGCCCCAAAACTTGGTGTAAGATCTTCACCGTGGAGATAATATTATTATAACTACGAGACAAGCACTTGTCCAGGGTCCCGACACATGACTAGAAACATATTGACACATTAACCTGCCAGTTCAAAGTTATGTAACATTTCAACACATTATGTTGGCGACATGAGTGAGACACGCATCTTGACCTATGTTCATTTTGAGTAAATGTTTCACTTGTCTTATCTTATCTAGGTTAGTGTTCCAAGCACTATTTGTGTTTGTCTTGTCTATAGATAAAATAAGTCTGTCACACAGACGGTGGTGATGTAACGCTAACAATGAGCAGTTCATTTGAGATGTTGTCCGTCTGTGTTTTATATTTACATAATAAAGTTTGCGCTGAAGATCCTTTAAATAATGGAATTTCTCAAATATGACAGCACATGGGCATGAACTGTATGACCCAATGAACACAAGGACACGTGATTAGAAGTCTGTCTTTGTAGGATTTGATCTTCTAACAACTTTCAAAAAGGTTCTTTTAGGCCAGGGCAATTCAGTTACACACTGTGGCATAGAGTCTGGTAGAGCAGATGGAAAGAGATCCTCCACTTGGGGTTTGGCCAGGCTTCTAAATCAGGCACAGATGTATGTCTAAGACCAAAACACAGCTTTGATTACTAGTTACCTACAATTAAAGCAGCAACGCATGAGAGCAGTGGTTTTTTGTAGATTTAGACTGCAGAGCTTTGAATTATGACGGGAGGAAGTTGAGTGCACCGCTGGTGGCATAAAAAAGAAACATACTTGGCTGGATCAGGCATCTGAGTGCAGAGGACACGCAGAGACTGGAAACTTTTGCGGATGGAGTGTATGTTGGCCATTCCCATAAACACCACCTCACAGTTGGGATAGTACTCTGGGTTAAAAATGAATGGTAACATATTAGAAAACAAAAGATACTGGTGGAGACATTTTGCTTTCATAACAGAAATGCTGAATCTAGAGGACACTCAGTATGCCCAACTTTTGCTTGTCATCAGAATCGTAGCTTAGAGGACCAACCTGGGCATTCACAGCCTCCACCCTTGGCCCTGTTTGCTACAGCTGCAGCGTAGGACCTTGCGTCCAGGATAAGTAACTTTTGGGCCTGGGTGACCAACGTCTCCACCACTGAGCCGTTGGTTATTGAGGACTCTGGTACAAACACAAAGCACAGTAGAGTCATTCAGGGTGCATGACACAATCAGCAATACTTGAAGTGTTTGGTAGATGACTTTGGAGATCATGATCACCCTTAAAGAAAAGTCCAAATTGACCATACAGACGTGAATAAGTAGCACATAGGCAAATCCATCACAATCTGTTTGACACCAAAAGTCACTGTGATCTGTGTGAAAATGTGGCCTCAGACAAGCCCCAACACTTCAGCAAATTGCAGCAGATATGAAGAACTGGTCGTGGTGTGTGTATGGTGGTAGGTGTGTGCTCAGCTATAGGAGTGTGTGCATTTGTGTACACACTACGCGACCGTGGGTATGAGCTTTTACCAAAGTCAGTATCAGACAGGTCTGAGCCATTGGTGTAGGAGCCGTTGAGGAAGTGCTTTCGGTAGTTGCTGTCGGCAGCACAGGCCTTGGCAATGGACTGGACTAGGTGCTCATCGTCGGCATTCCTCCAGCCCCACCAGCTGACCTCTGGCTGGCCGCAGCGGGCGATCACGGACCCTGTGCTGAGGTGCCTGTGTGAGGTTAATCAGGACACAAATACATAGTCAGTTTACTGAATTTTTTTTTAATGCCTAAATGTCAAAGATTCTTCATGAGCTGCACAGCGTCTGATCAGTTAGTGTACAAGTGTGCGGTGCTGTAATTAAGTGCCAGTGATAATCCCTCCATATCCACAACCTGTGAACACAACAGTGTGGTGGTATATTTCTGTTGCTTTTTGATGCAAAGTTCTGAGTTGAGAAATAAATTTCCAATTTAAGAAATGTACAGAATCTACAAATTGATTAAATTGATCATTAATGAATTCCATAAAAAAAGTAAAGATTATATCTGAACACGATAGATATCTCATCCTATATAATAAAGGGTCAAAGCAGATGTACGACATAAAGATATTTGGAATCATTGGTTTGTTAACTTTGTCTTCAGATACTGCAATGCACAAAAAAGGCATGAAATGCTTATATTTCAGGTTTGAGGCCCTTAATGCACTATTATTTAAAAATAAAGAGAACCATAATTATATGAAGTAGTGACACACTCCTTGTCATGGGTAAGTTAGTAGAATCAGAGGTGGCGATACACACTGAATAGAAGCAGAGAAATGTTGTCTGGAAAAAGTTCACAATTAGTAATGAGATGAATGTTGCGGTTTTCAATGGAAACTTTGTCCACATAGGTACAGATATAGAGCCGTTTAGATATTTTCTGAGGGGGGCTTAATTTCTTTCAAAAAACAAAAAGGCCATTTAGCAAATAAGGATGCTTTTTCCTCTCTACGTGGCAATAAGCAAGTTCATTATATGTTTTGAGGAGCAAAGGGAGAGACAATCACACCAACCTATAAACCACAGCAGGAAACCTCTTCCAGGAACGGAATGCTGCCACATTTTCCAACTCCTTGTCAGTGATCCAGGCTGGTACCAGGAGCTGCTGAGGATAGCCGGAGCAAAGTCTGGTAGAGCACAGAGACAGAGGGCAACAACTGAACAAAGAAAGAGAGGGTGCAACAAAAGTCTCTGTCTACTGACACTTAATCCCAGGCCCTTTCTGCACAGGGCCCAGCCCCAGTGGTGTACAATAACACAACCACCCACTACATGACACAAACACACGCAAGCACGCACACACACACACACAGTTGGGATTGAAGCCCACAACACTTAAGGATAAATCTATAATCAAAGTGCAGGTTCTCCTGAATCCTGAATGAAAGCTGCCATTACCTAAACTTGCTGTTTATATCAGATATCCTCCAGGCGTTTTGAGTATCAAAGCCCATCCTCTCCACCTCGTTCTTGAACCAGGATGTCACATGTTCTCCTACAGAGAGAGCAGAGATGTCTGATAAGAGCAGAGCGCCGCAGAGGTGAGGTTCTGCCAGGGTCACGCAAGGACACTCGAGAGTCAAGTCGGGTACCTGGTCTGCACAGCTCGCCGTGCTGCTCCTTCTCACCAGCATACACATCCATACACCAGGCATGGAAGGCAAAGGAGAAGAGGTTCTCGAGGCGAGAGGGAGGGCGGACTCCAACGTTCAGGCGTTTCAGCCATTCCTGACACTGCTCAAAAGTGGAGAGTTGACACCTGGGAATACAACCAAGGAACACATGGTTATGTGTTAAGAACTTTTCATACTGATACACATAGACTTAGGTATCAAGTTAATACTTTTCTAAATTGTTATTCTTTGGGGAAAGCACATTTTCTGACCAAAGAGTAAATAACTACCTGTGTTAGCTTTATGAGCGGCAGCTGTGCCGTCTAATATTACAGTCACACCAAACATGCATTTGTATACATGTGTGTTCTGTAAAGGTACAGAATGCTTGACACAGAGACTTGGCCAAAAAGGGGTTAATTACAAATGTAGTCATGGGAAAAGGTCTTGCATATTAAATCCCATGATCTACCGGTTTGGCATTGCCCTGCGGCTGTAAATCCCAGCGACGCAGTGTTTTGTCATATGAAAAATGGCTTAAAAACCCCACACAGCTTTGATTTGGGTATCACCTTTGACTTGTGACCGACTGTCACTAGTCTAAAGAATTAATGTTACAAGAAGGTGACTTCTGGAAAGAGCTATCACATTCATGTGCCTGAATTTTTTAACACAAAACTTACCAAAGCTGTTTCCAAGTGACAGACGGAGAATTGTAAGAGCATAATTTGACATAAACTAAAGTGGTAGACAGGAAACAGCACTACATTCATTTCAACCTCAATATTTACAGCTGAATTAAACACATTTTCTGCATAATTGACTGTTATTTTTGGCCAATAGGAGGCCCATCATATCACATATCATTTAACCGGCACGGCTTTAGAGGGCTGGGCGTACCTGACAACTTTGCAGTCCTTACAGGTAACATGGAGCTGGAACATATCCCGAGACTCCACACTCTCTATAAGTTGAAGAGGGATCTGAAAATGACCACAGAGGGAACATAAACTCTACACTCAGCAAAACGCATCCAGAAACATTAAGGCTGCATCCACACAAATCCATTTAGTTTTAAAATGCTTCACATGTTGTACATTTGTGCCTCATATTCCCAGAGATTTGTAAGGCCCTAAAACGGATTGACTTTCGGAAACAATGCTGCTCCAGTTGTAGGTTGAAAACTAGGGTGGTGTTTCACTTTCTGGTGGTCCAGACTTATCAGTCACAACTTAAATGCAGGGGTAAATGTAAAAATGACAGGTCTAGCTAACCCTAAGCACCAGTAACAGATCCTCATTGGTAAAAACTAAAATCTCTGGTCTCACATTTCAGCACTGTTTTCTTGTTTGAATGTGCATGACCAGAGCACACAAATATTTGTTTTATTGTAGTATGGACGGAAATTTCTGAAATAGAGCTAAAACACTGAAAACGTATCAATGTGGACATAGCCTATACTAAGCAAACCCATGCAGCCAGTACAAGCAGTGTGACAGACTGCAACTAACATTCATCATCAGCAAATTAGTGGTCAAAAGGTCTCCATGCTGAGAATCAGTAACATGTGCTTCAACATCACATTTTAGTTCATATATTTCATTGTGGAATAAAAAACACATTTATGCAAATACAAAGTTCCACAGATAACTTGTCCAGTGCATTTCGATTTATTTATTACATCATATGTCCCTGAACTTTATAAATATAAATAATATTTCTGCATTTGCATAAGGGAGCAGACAAACACACAATATTAGATCATGAAGCGCTTGTATCTGCACTTCCCTTTTGGCACAGAGTTGGTCTTATCTTTTATAGGCAAACACCATCCATAGCACAGAACTATCATGTGCTTATGATTGCAATGCATACTCTGAGTCCTGCAGGGAAATACTTGCACTGCTTTTGACTATGCACTGTTAATTAGCTACAGTAAAAGCATTTTCAGTCGCAGTGTACTTTCATAAAAAAGTGAGTCCCTAGCTGCTGTTCACACAGTCTGTGGAAATGTGAAAAAACAGTCACCAGCAGGTTAAGCTCCCAATACATTAGTGCAGTGTGTCAGTGACACGCCTGGTGGAAAAATTAGACTGGCCTTTCTTCCTTTAATTTAAAGACACCACCGATAGCGGACAGGCAAAAAGAAATGTATACACACAAATTAAAGTCAACCACTCCACGCCGTGCCGTGCAGCTCTGCTGGGTACTTACTGACACTTCGCAACAACAACTCTATCCAAAACAAAACAGAGAGAACAATAGTGAAAGTGATGATTGTCAATTTGGAACCATTCAGAATCATCTGCAAAGGGATGAACACATTCCGGATGTTTGCACGTTCCCCAAAACCTACCTTCTAATCTACATCTCTAATATGGCTGTCGTCAAAATTCCTGAACTGCTTGTTAACAGCCTCTCACTCTCCTCCAGCACCACCTCAGACCCATGATGTGTGAGCTCTGACAACTTAGCCATGTGACGCAAATGCCTCACACGCACGTTTATGTGTGAGGAGACTGCTGGCTCTATACGATGTGAGCACAGAGAGGTGGTCTGACACGAGTGTCACAACTGGACTGCACTCACCACAACCAATGAATGAACCATTAGATCCGATGTCAATATTTAACATCAACTATGTTAATGAGCCAAAATTATCAGATGTAAAATGTTTTGATTCAAGCAATTGCAGTAGCACATTAAAAATATATAATATAATTGTAATATTTATATATAATGTAAAAAAAAAATGAATTACCCCCCACACGTCTATGCCTTCACCAACTCAAGTCTCAGGATATAAGGTCACAAGTTACCATAGTTACGTAAAAGAGAAGTTGGCCTTTGACACTTTTAATGTCATCACGTCATCATTTTGAAAATATAAAATAATATAGTTATGATTAAATGGACTGAAGTTACATGGCACTTTCTTAGTCACATTCACACAAATTAATACGGCACTTTCTATACTTGCTAAAGAAATATAGTGTTTTTCTATCACTTCACATCCCATTCACACAGACATAACAGTTTTCCTCTGGCACCCGATGTGTCATTGCAAAACTTTCCTGCTCTTATACATCTACACCAGAGCAGCTTCGTGATCGGGACACACCATAATCTTATCCATTTAGGAAAATGATGGTTAAACGTTGGTAAATATAATGAATCTTTTGGAAGGAAATAAGAACAGAATTGCGTGTAAGTAGATTATGAGAAATGTTCAACAGTGTATATCAATAAAGAATAGCTTTGACACGATCCCGGAGTACACACGTTACAGAACATACAGTTCAAATGTACACATATTTGTTTGTATGCTGTGCGCCTCTCGTAATAACTCAGACTAGCTAGTCTTGCAGCAGGATTATGAAAAGCTCTGTTAAAACTTTCACGGCTACAGATGGGGAAAAGTGACCACACTCTTGACACAAAGCTAGTCTCTCTATCAACATAGTGAAAAGAGACATAGAGAGAGAGCAGCACTGTTATGTATCCCCTCTGGAACCACAGTAACCATGGCAATAGCAAGTGCAGAGAGAAAGCAGTGCAGGCAGGCGAGACGAGTGCAGAAATGGAGGTGATGAATAGTCACGTGCAAGGGCTGGACCGGCTCTGAATGGCCTGGTCACCACAGCACCTGCATAGTCCCAACTCTGCTCATTCACAAAACACTAATAATCTCTTACAGCTTCAAATAGAGACACCGTTCTTGGTTCTCTGATTATTTTGAGCAGGAAGACAGACATTCTGTAATTGTATCTGACCTCGAATTTCATCGGATGGAGGTACTTACGTTGACAACAGACTCTCTGAACTTGATGTGTAGGCGGTAGTTGGAAATTGCAATGATGGCATCTTCCCCTCTCCCAACATACTCAGTAAACTCCCCGTGCAGCTCAGGAAAGGGCACCTTGCAACGACACATGACAAAGCATTTCTAACTAACTGAGAGGCCACAAAGTGCACTGGTTTTTACAACAGCACTCATGTTAGGAACAAACTCCCAGTATTGTACTACTTTGCATGCACAACTCTAATGATGAAATGTACACTTTTGAAGTTACACAATTGCATAAAAAACAACATAAATGGCTGGAATGAACCAGTGACCAATGATAAGTGCAACTAAAAGTCTTTTCCCATTACAATTTCTTTGATTTCATTTTTTTATGATGGATTGTTGGCCCTCATAGGAATCACTTAACTTTTAACTCCTTGTTGAGATTGGCCAAACTGGACGTCAAGTCCCATGTTTCAGGGTGGCTATTAAGCTAAGCAGAGAGTGCAGCGACATCCTCACCTGCATATTTTCGTCCTCCAGGACAGGGGATTTTTTGGGGAAAATCTGATTGGCCTGGATACACTCCAAGCTGTCCTGCCCCTCCTCCTCCTGCAAAGAAAAGGCCTATTAAGGCTTTACTGAATGAGATTTTAACAGGCACAACCTTATTTCACTCACTTTTCTAAAGTTGTAATACGCTATTTCCTTGATTATCATCCTGCACATGCCACACACTCATGTATAGTGACACATATGTTCACATCTGTGAGCACAGAGCCGCTCTACAAATATAACCTACAGTGGAAGTAGAGGGGAAAAAAAGGAGAGTTTAGGAAATACTAGTCTTCCCTGATTTGCTGCCTTTATTTTCAGAGAACAGTACCATCTGACTGGTTCAAAAGTTATTTGGAAATGGTATGTTACAGCCCCTGTTGTGACAGGGATGATTTAAAACCAGCATGTCAATGCTGAAATTATAATATTTTTGTGGCTGTATTATCCTTCACACCCTCACTGAAATATGCAACATGAGCCAATATACTGTAATTGAGCCTTGAACAAGCCACCCTATTACAGATTCCAATAAAATACAATGCTTTACATGGAAGTGGACTTGGTCATTTATCTGCACAATACATTTAAGAGGGAGTCTACATCAAACACATTTCACAGAGGATACCAGGCTGTGGGGAATGCAAAGCATGGATATAAAAGCATTATCATGGATATTTCCTCAAGGCAAAACTAAAAATATATCTTGCCTTGTGCTGAGAAATTGACAGGAATCTATTGCCTGTCTTTGGTCGGAAGCAAAATTTGCTCTGAACCCTGATCATAAAAAGATTGTGACGGCAGATAATGGACAGTGACAGCTCTTCCTTGATGCTGGCATAGCATGAACCATGCTGTGCTGATACACAAAGCTGCAATGGCCGAAGGAGCTGTGTGTTGAAGCCAACAAGGGGGGCAGGGGACACACTCACAATTCTACAGGTATCTGTGCGGCTGAATAAAAATGAAAGACAATGGAGAGATACCAATTAAGCCGACTGCACCCAGGCCACCAGAAAGACAGCAGTCACTCTCCAAAGCCTACATTTGGTTTTGGTACTTTACCATGGCCCCTGGGAAGGGGTGTGGATCACCCAACAAAGAACTCCGGCCTGGACCAGTCTGTGAAAGAACACAGGAAGTTGATTAGTAAAACTGACAGAGAGAATATAAATCATAGAGTATCTTCACGATTATCCTTGCAAAGCTTTTCACCCACACATTTCGAGTTAAGATCTACTTTTTCCTACTCCAGTCTGAAGTGATGTATTGTATATGAATATTTACAGAATTCATGATCAAAATACTACTAACAAATAAAATACTGCTAAATGTCGATATTGGCTACCGCGACAAAGTTTCACTTCAGTTGTGACTAATGGTTGGCAATTTTTTGGTTAAAATTCAATTCAATTGGCCATCGGGTGAAACTGTTCGAATCAGTGGGTCACCGTTTAAACCTAATGAAAGTGAAGTGTTAATGGACATTCTTGGTCAGTTTGCAGGTTACTTAATGCAGTTTAGATATAAGGAGCTGGTTATAAGGAGATGGTTAGTATCTAAACCAGAAATGTCCAAACTACGGACCGCAAGCCATCTGACCATCGGCCCGCTGTGCACTTTGATCTGGCCCGTGCTCACGGGAGTGGCGCATCTCATTCCCCCCCAACAAACGTGAGGATTCGGCCCGTCAGTTCATTTTTAATCACTGTTTTGGCACTTCAGGACACCCGTGATCTAAACATATAAATAGTTATTTGGGGCTTTGCGTGGCGCTTCACATATGACACATCCGTAACAGCCTTGAACCTTCAAGTCTCTCAAGTGGATAGTCATCTCTCTGCAGTTCAGTTTTAAGTAAAGGCACAAAATGCCCCACAGCTGAATAAACGTACTCAATTATAAAAAAAAAAATATTGCCTGAATTGGTAAGCCACAATAGCACCCTTGTATGTAAATTAATTTGCAGTTCTGCTCAGGACTAATTGAGATTACATGTCCGAAGAACAGTGAAAAAAAACATGGTGAGTTGCCAACTGTGTGTGATGTTGTACACAAGTACGATCTCAGAGAATGTTATTGGGCATTTTGAAAGCCATGTGGCCTTTAGTATCGCTTAAAGTAATTTAGTTCCATTATATTTAGTTAGGGTTAGGGTTAAAGAGGTAAAATCACTGGAGACCACTGGACACTTTTTAGACTTACCACAAACAGATCAGTAATGGGTGATGAGGAGTCCTGATGATGCTGTTTGAAAACTCTTAAGACATGGAAATATGTGGAAAAATGTAATAATTAGCAAATGACTTTACCTTACAACAACAACATCATTTTCACTGAGACATTCAAGCTACAACGGCTCTTTTGATTCAGTAACAAATATAGCTATACTGGTGGTCACAGTGGCGTGCATGTGAGCTCAGAGACAGCATTTAAACTCAATTGTGGAAAAGGAGAGGAAAAAGGCCTGCTTGATCTTGCAGCACTAAACAGTCTAGCCAGTGTACAGGCATAGTTCAGTTACTTGTGCTGATTGTGTTCATTTCACTTTCAGAAGTAGCTTACTTAATAATATTACATTTTAAACTCCTTCCACTGACACATACTAATGTCAATAAAAGCAAATGGGAGGTATGGCAAAGTTCAAACTAGGTTACCAATGGCTCACACATAACAATGCCAGACACTTGGTATTACAATCCTGCAAAGTGCACAGCCGAAATGTCACCATGTCACTTGCAGACAGATACCAACTTTTTGTTCTGGTAATACAAAACTATCTTTATAGGGATGGTTCAGTGAAGCGATAACACCTAAGACCTCTCTCACAAACAGGTAACCCCTCAGCACACGAACCCTCAAACCGTTGAAAAGGTCAGAGCCTGAAATCTGATCTGAGGAGGTCAGTCAATGAGCTTAGGACCACAACACATCTTCTTGGGTAGATGTGAAATGGCAGTATGCAATTGGAAACTGAAAGCATCAACAATATTTACTTCAAGAGGGATTCCGCAGGGCCTGGTGTGAATGGAGCAGGGGGCGTCACCGGTTCATGAAGGAGTGCTTCCTGATAAACCCTATCTGCTATGCGCACACACGGCTGTGTTCAGCCCGTGGTTGCGGCTGAGCCCAGCTATGGCTTCGGTCACACAGGGAAGGCTAAGCCCCTTATAGCCTTAACGTTACTTCTATCCCGTGACCGGCCGCCGCGCATCACAGGAGGCAACGTACTCCAGCAGAATGCCTGAACCGCTTTAATGTATTTAAATATTCTCAAAAATATTTTAGGGGTTAGACGATAACACACACTTGCTGATTTATGTCTTGACGGTCGGATAGAGACGTAGAACACATCAGCGGTACCGAGGGGTTAAGGATCACACACGGACCATACATGTCCGACAACTTGGTTGTTTGGAGAGAAAAAAGATTCAGAAAAGTAATGACGACTGCTTCAATTTAAATTTAGAACGTTTCTCAAATATTAATATGATGAATGACAATTCATGTTACCTAAATACACGTACCATGGACACATCCAAATTAGATATATCATCCAAAACCCCTGAGCTAGACTCCTGAATCGTAATCTTACTTTGACTGGTAGCAAACTAAGGTGCAACAAAACGTTAGGAGCTGTGGCGAAAACACCAACTTTCTGACGTTAAGACTTCAGCATTAGAAACGAGCTGATCATATAGGAAAGTGCAAATAAACACATTATTACTGCTTGAAACGGCAGATATCTGGGAAACGTTAAGCTAGCTGCAGAAAAGCTAGCTTAAGGTTTAGCAACGTTAGCTCGTCCGAAAATTCGTGCTAGCAAGCGAAGACTTAAGTCTAAAGTCGCTTTTAAATTACAAAGCAGTGGAAAGTGACACTCACTGACAATGTGTGTTGCAGTGTGCTGTGTGTTGCGATCTCATAGCACTCGGCGTTAGTTGTTAGCAGCATCGCTAACATTAGCCGGCTAAGCTAGCGCAGCTCTCTGTTTTTGTTTTGTTATGAGATGGAGGGCGGACCCCCACCCCCTGCAAAAAAAGAAGGAGGCCTCCTCTGTCAAAACACCGAGGAGCGGAGCGAGTGCGGCGAGAGGACTCACCAGTCTGAGCGGCGGCGAGAGGCACGAAGCCGAAGGTCTGTTTAAGGGCTGAGCGGTGAGTGAGCGGCGGGTGAGCGGGAGCAGAGGAACATGAGTCCAGCTTCACTGCGTCCCTCTCCGGATCAGAGCAGCCGACATCATAGCTGCGAACTCTTCGGCCTCAACTGCCGACGTCACATTCTGCGTCACCGCGTCTAAGTCACGTCCCGTCAGGGGGGAGGGGCTCGGACGTACCACGCGGTACTCTCATGTAAACACTGGGGCTGTTGGACTACACGTTAATCAATAAATACATATTTATATATACAATATTTACAATATTTATTTTAGATTCATACAATAGACACGACCCTGTGTTTGTGAATGTACAGAGGCGAAAAACATCTCGTTATAACAATACCTTTCTATTAAATTGTATTGTATGTTAATGTTTCCTTCTGTTGACGTGGCAGATCTATGAGAATGCACCTAACTGATCATAAAGAAATAAAAACACAACACAGCAAGTTCTTAAACAATTATGTATTGAATGATGGCTTACATATGCAAATTCCAAGAAGCTTGTCATACTTTGTCCATTCTTTAACATTTAATAGAGGAATGAGACCGTTACTTAAAGCCTGCAGGACACTTCTCTCTGTTGGCTCACAGCTGACACTCAAAGGAGACATTTTCGCTCAGAGTCAGATTGTTAATTGTTTTTCTTTAACAACTAAATCTTTAATTCTAAACTAAAATGACCAATTCGGCCTTTTTTTTAGTGACCTGTGTCAATCATAAAATAAAACCCAACTTATGTATAGGGCTGCATAGGGTTGCACAAAAAGCTTTGCTTTTATTCTGATCTGGATGAGAGAAAGCCCTACACCCCTCTAAGATGTTACCACAAGGCATTTCTCCTGTGTGGATAGTGCACGAGGCATATGATATGGCACAAAATAATCTTGATTTTAAATTCACTGCAAGTAAATATTTAATGGGTCTTCTTAATGGACTGGATTCACGATGGCTAAGTGGGAGCCAAATTTATCATGCATGGAATTCACGTTCGTAAAAAAAAAAACACGAGGAGCTGATTCAATGCTTCTGTGCAAGAATAACAACACAAAACACAGTCTACCCCTTGTCATGTGACCAGAATGGATTTGCATGCAAAACAAAGACATGAGCTTTACATGAAGAGATAATGGTCTAGGTAAATACAGTTCTCTTTCAATCATATATCCATGTTACCATGAAAGACTATGACATTTCAATGAAAGAAATGCCACTTCTAATCATACAGTATATTATGCACAAAAAATGGTTGTACAAAAACCAGAGAGAAATCTTCTGTGGCTCCAAGAGAAATCAAAAACAGTATTTTTAAGAGCAAAGTCTAATGATGTCAAAAGTGTTACCCATCAACCTCCTCCTGGTAGTTTCACTCTGTGCTGTACTTTGACACAGCTGTGTAATGAATTACAAAACAGCAACAACTCTCCAACAAACCACTTCTTCATGTGAAAGCTGCAATTCCCATATACTTACAGCTTTCACAGGCCAATTTTATATATAATGAAGTCATTCTCTACACCACACAATGTTTTATCATAGTCAGAACCGCTGATGAGAGCAACTGTTTCAGTAAAGCTTTAAAAAGCAAGACTACCCTGAGAGAAGGTCTAAAACGTGGGCAAGCTTGCCAGACCAGAACTGGCTTGGATGGGTTTGGTTTATTAAATCTGTACACTCTATTTCAATATAATCAGCACATTTCGTTCCAAGAATGTAGGATATTTTTTTTGTAAATGTGTAATATATATCTCTACATAATACAATCCAAGTCCTCTGAACTATGTAGACATGTGCAAGTGTTTACTACCAACTTCAACGATACAGTAAAGGCAAAGACTTGTGGACACTAAGTTAGGATAATGTTGATATTTGAAATTTTCTTGAGTCCTCACAATTATCAAAATCTAAGTGCTGTAAGTAGTTCATACACGAGGTACTGAATATCTAGTTTACTGTTCTGAGTATAAAATAGAGGCAAAATACATAAAGAACATTTTGCAAGCATGACAAAGAAACTTCTACGGACACAATACACAAGTGGTTAAAGATAATATGAGGGGATACCTGTAACCTGTTGTGTCTCTGAATATAGTGTACTTACAGACTGAATGTTTTTATGTGGATGAGAGGTCATACTGTGTGAATCATAATCTCAAATATTGTGAGATTGAGCCCCAAAGGAGATCATTGCTCAGCACCCCTGGAATCCCTTTCTTGAAAAACTGCCCAGCTAACAGCCTCTCAGTACTTAGAGGTTAAGTTGTTTGATCAAGTACATGTTATTCTAGCTACAGTAAAAGTCATGGTGTTGAGAAAGTGCACTCAATCAAGTGAGGAGGAGCATAATACACAGGAATTACTGGCTCTCCATATCTTAAAACAGCAGCATATTCTTTGTGAAAGACTGATTTTGCTGATTAAAACTCGTATTTTGTCTGTGCAAGTCCAAGGCGTGATACGAGTACTTTCCCCTCCACTGATCAAAATAAGTGTGGGTCGTCTTTATGTATAAGAATGAAACACATGGTCAAAGCATGATGTGCATCAACATAATCTGAGGTAAACCAGGTGTCCTGTGTCTTGGCCAGTACAGTCTGAGAACCAGTGCCTTAAAAGGGTCAGAGGTAAGTCTGAAATAAATTGTGTAAACTGTGCCAACAAGTGCACAAGGGCCCTAAACTGTTAACCTCGAGCATTATTTGAAAAATTTAAACAAAACACTAAAAGTACTCTACTTATTAGATTTAACGTTTACTTTTTTCTTACTTTTCTTTTTTTTCTCTTGTTTTCGCTCAAGAATAATCACAGGTGACTAACTACAGAGGATAACAGGGTCAGGTGAGTACCATGCTACATCAGGTTTAGAGAAGGCTATTGCAGACAATTCTACAACATGTACAACCACATTTTATACGTGTGAGTTACAAATATTTCAAAACATATCACCGAGAAACCAAGTACATACAAGATGTTGAATATTTAGAGTCTTAAAGGACTATCCCTCAGTCAGTAATAGGATCCCATGTTACTTGACCTAAACTGTCCAGTCTTACAGACAAACTCTGAAAAAATGCTATTCAAAAAGTAGCAAATTTGGTCAATGTCTCTTTTCAAATAGTTATAGTGCTTTTAATGGCTTAAGACAGGGGTCTTTTTTTAATCTCACCCAGTGGCAATCTACAGAACTTCAGTGTACATTTTATGACACCATAGCTGCAAAAGTCTTCATGTCAAGTCCAAAAGGTAAAACAACAGCTAATGCTGTCACATATATTCAAAGAAGTATGCATTATCAAAAACAAAAACAAATACACATTTATAAATCTGTTTTTTTTTTCAACTGTTTACTCCTTTCTGCTCCACATTCCCGTTTCCTATGAGTTATCAGTGTGAGAGGACAGGCCTTCAGGAGCCATGCTCCATTCAAAGTCTTGAGGAAGATTCTATCCGAGACTCCCCTGTGTGCCCCGATGGGGTCACCAGGACTAGATACAAGTAAAAGGAGGCTTAAAACTCCCATTCCAGCGTTTCTTCTCGATTGGCTGCTCTCTCTAGCCTGTGGATGATGTTATTGAGGTTGGCCATTTTCTCATTGCGTCTCTGAGTGCTTCTGTTGAGTTTAGGGCTTTGGAAGGGAGGGATCTGGTTAGGGTCCGGGCTGTGATTGGTGCTTGTTGAGGGCGGGTTGGGCAGCGAGGGCGATATGGGAGCTGAGGAAGAAGGGACGGGGGAGACTGACATCATGAGGCCGGGTGACGATGCAGCGGACGGGGAGTTCAGGGAGACTTCCAGGCTGCTGCGGCACGGCTCTGATGAGGCCTTGAAGCTGACTGGGTCAACGGGTGACTTTCCAGCGTCTTCGCTTTCATGCCTGGACTTACTGGCTCGTTGGGATCCATCCATGGACACGGAGCCAGGGTAGAGCCCTTGAGCTTGGCTGCTCATCCCCTCTTCGTGCCTCAGGCTCTGGCCAGCCAAGTGGATCTCACGACAACCAGCCATGGAGTCCTCATGCTCGCTCTTTAGCTGCGGGAATTGCACCGCCGTGGAGAAACACTGAACCCTTGACTGTTTCATGGAGCCCTCCTTTCCATCCTCCCCCTCGTCTTCTCTGTCTACTGCCTCCTGTTTGACACAATGCAGTGTGGTGTTGGCGCTAAGAGGGAGGCTGGAGTAGATGTGCCCTGAGGATTTCTGCAGCCTCCTCTCCTCTTCATCCGAGTGGGGGCTCCGTGTCATTGAGGGGGAGTAGCTGTGGTGCTCAGCGTCTGTGTCATTGTCTTGCAGACCTTCCATCAGCACTTCCCTTCGCATCCTGGACCTGCACACAAAAATATGCTGGTTAGACATTCAAGTCAACGTACAAACTCAAGTGTCAGGATATCTTTGTTTACGTTCTTTACAAGTAAGCTGTACTGGCCTGTAGTTGTGGAACCAGTTGATAACCGTGTTGGTTTTGAGGTTGAGCTGGGAGGCCAGCATCTCAATCGTGTTCTGAGACGGGTAGGGCTCCATCAGGTAGGCCTTTCTCAGGGCTTCCTTCTCCTCAGCTCCCAGCACCACCCGGGGCTTCTTCACCTGGCTATAGGGGCACAGGTCCAGCGACACCAAGGCTGGGCTCACACACTCAGAACGGGTACTAGGGGAGTCGCTGTCTGAGCCCGTGCTCAGCAGCCCGTACCGTCTCTTCAGATATGCTGGAGGGAAGAGAGTGATATCTGGCATAAAGGGATTACAAAACACCAGCACATTTTCAAACCTGACTTGAAAGACATTATTGTTTTTAATGACGTCATTGTCATTATTAGTTGTATCACTGCAACTATTACGATGCACACCTTTCTTCTCCATCTTCTTCATGGCCCTCAACTTGTCTACATTGTGAGGATCGTTGAGCCATAGCTGCATGCGGACAAATGGCTCCCGGCCTTTCAGGCTGAGTTTGTGCCAGGGTTTGGGTCTGGACAGTAGATCTGACACTGACCCCTGCGTCAGACCCAGGATGGTTTCCCCGAAAAGACGCTGGCCTTTGAGGAGAGAAAAATACACAGCGATTGTAGGACCTTTTACTGCGCTCTTTGGATTAATTCCACAGTGTGACCTCATACACACCTAGGTTGTTGTCTGTGAGCACCTCCTTGACCTTCTTTGTGATGGCATAGGTATCCAGCTCAGGAGACATGGCCACTAGCTCCTGGATGCCCAGTGGGTTTGTGGGCTGATGCAAGGCCATGAGGCTGGGAGTGGATTTCCCTCCCTCTGGGTGGGGAGGAAGCCCCAGCCTCAGGCTTTCAGGCTGCTGGTTCTCCTTGCTGCTTTCCAGGGACAGAATGACGGGCTCGACCAGTGGACTTGGGTGACTTTCCGCTGGGCTAGGGGGCGGAGAGGGTGAGGACTGGGCCGTCACTGGGCTTTTATCTGCAGGTGATGAGGAATCACATAAAAACAGCTATTGGAGGATATATAGTGAACAACTGCAAGTTTTATTTGACTCTTTGTCCATTGAAATGTGATATTTTGGTAAAAACGACTTCTTAAGTAGAAAACCTCCCTGGTCCTGCAGAGATGAGAGTATTTTACAAATTGCAGCCTTACCCTGAGTGTGGCCCTGGTTTGGGGGCTGGCTGAGGCTTTGGCCAAGCTGGTCCAGTAACCACAGCTGCATGCGAATGAAGGGCTCCCTGCCTTTTTGGGTCAACTTGCTCCAGGGTTTGGGCCGAGACAGCATGTCGCTCACGCTGCCCTGAGAAAGCCCCAGTACCTAAGACACATAATCATGAGTGAATATATAATTTTTTAGGGTACATCATTGATCATTTTACGTATTATTTTCATGAAAGAGGGAAATGTATCTCTGAACCCATATAGACTCACTGATACACTTCCAAAAACAACCACTAGAGGACAGTAATATACCACTAATGATTCTGTTGACACAAGTAAAATTCTGCATTTACAAGTTAAACTTTTTAATACGTGTAAGAAAAAAATCAATGCACTGATCATTAAACTGCCACATTATGGTTTGAATTGATGATTGATTGTAAAGATATTTACTGTGAAGTATGCATGGTCATAAATCATCAAGAGACATTTAATAGCAGACATTTCTTTTGTTCCTTTTTGTATTTTGAACAAAGACTCTTCTCTGTACTCCCCTGCACCCCCCCCCCCCCCTCCCCCGCACCCCCCCCCCCCCACTCTCTCTCCTGTCCTATTAAATAAAGGCCAAAAAAACATCTGACCTTTTCCCCAAAGATCCTCTGACAGATGCCATTCTTTGCCAGCTTCTCCTTCACCTGTCTGGTCAGCTCAAGGGTGTCCACCTCTCGGTACATGTACATCTCATACTGTTCAGGAGTCAGAGGTGGCACGGTGGGCTTGAGGGCACGGGGGATGTACGCCGGGTAATAGGATAGACGTCCTGGGCCAGGTCCTGGAGACTCGCCACTTACCGATGTGTCTGACTCCACTTTCACCTCCACGGGCCGGCTGAGTCCCAGCTCCTCCTCAGCAGCAGAGGCCTCCTCACTGTTGGGGAGACACTCGCCATTTTCCAGACGGGGCCATGGCCGGGGCAAGGCAGAGGGCCCGGACGAGGAAGAAGACAAGGAAGGAGAGACCGAATTGAAGGGCAGAGAGCTACCTCCCCCACTGGGCCCGATCAAACCCCGTTCCTGTGACCAGTGCTGATCAAAGTAGGTGCCTGCCTCGCCGATCTCTGATTTGACTTTGCGGATGATGTTCTGGACAAAGGCCGCTGGGGAGAGCACACTGAGGGGAGTTTGGGGGCTGCTGATGGAATTGGCCATGCACACAGTCACACAGCCCCCTTCCTCCTGTTTGATGGAGATGGGTAAAGACAGGCCCCTGGAGCGCTCTGGGGGCCCCAGACGTTCCACCTGCACTCCCGAACTTGCAGTGGAGGCCCTCCCACAGGCCTCCATCTCTATCAGGGCCTGCTGCTGGGCTTCCATCTCCCTCCTGGCCTGGTTCAGGATGCTCTTTATGGTTTCATCCGAGCTGCTGCCTGCTCCGTTACTGCTTCTGCCTGATGAGCTGTTCAGAGATGATTTGCCATCACCTGAAGAAGAAAGAGCTGCATTTTGACACTGATGAATACTCAAATCATCTTTCCATTTTATATGCGTTAATATTAGTTGATAAAAATCTTTAATAAAGATAGTAAACATCATTGACAATAACACTAAGTCAATCAGTATAGCTTTCAGCTATGACTTATGACTCTGAGCTCCATCCTCACCTCCCCTCTGGGACTGGATCTCCTTCTTGGCCTGCTCCAGGATATTCCTGATGGCATCGTCTGACCCAGTTTCAGGAGTTCGGATGCGCGGAGTGATGCTCCCTGCCACAGAGGGTAACAGAAAGAGATAGAGATAGAGCAAAGGAGAGAGGAGGGGGGTTAGTGGGATGGTTGATCAGAGAGCAGTTCCAAGGCTTTGCTTTTGACTGGTAGATCAATGGCTGCCTTTGAGCGCGTGCTGTCTGAGGTTGCAGTATACGGGAAGCTCAACTTTCAAAAGCTGAGAATCTAGGGAGAAAACAAAGTTTAAAAGTAACATGGCAGAGGAAGCCGTGAAGAAGTCAAGGATGAGGTCCAAGTAGATTAGAAGCTTTAAACGTACACTGGTCCAAGATCACTCTCAAAAGACCTTTTTGAAATGAAAGAACAACCTAGTTCTTCTTTGGGTAGCTTGGGCCAAATATTACCAAATAACACCTGTTTATCCAGGTTCTATCTAAAGCCTGATTTAAAAGCAAAACAAGGTTGAGGGAGAAAGTTATTTATTATTATAAATTATTTAAATACTAAATGTATAGATTGGTGTTTCACTTAATGACTCATTTTATTGATCACTTTGTTTATTCAAGCCAGCTCTCGGCTATCGACGTAAACCATTTACAGGTGATCACTGATGAATTTCATCAAGATCAGGCTTCGACCATTACGTCAGATAGACTCATAGTTGTTTTCTAATCTTTTAAAAAGTGTATATTAATATACATTTAATATTTATTAATTATATCATATTGCCAGCCTAGTAGTCCAAGCCAGTGGTTTAGAAATGATGGAGAGCTATCTGAGCAACTTGCTACATCAACGTCTTTCCAATTGACATTTACAGTAAAGTGTATATAATGGTGTAGCAAATTACAAAAGAGTACTGCATGCACTTTGTTTCCGTCTGACATGACGTGTGCTTTTCCAATATTTCCTGACATTTCCACTCACCTCTCTGTCGGACCTGGATGGTTCTCAGTGCGAGGATGTTCTGCTCATCAGAAAGGAACTGCTTCATCTTAATAAACGGTTCTTTGCCTTTCACGGTCAGCTTCCTCCAAGGTTTGGGTCTTGCTAAGATCTCACTAACAGAGCCCTGGGAGAGGCCCAGCACATAGTGGCCAAACACACGCTGGCCAATGTTATGCTTGAGAAGCTGCTCCTTCACCTGGAAGGCAATCTCGGCTGTGTCCAGCTGGTCCTCATCTCCTGCAGTGGAGCTTCCGCTCTCTGACTGGTCGCTGGGCATGCCGGCGTCAACACTACCTGCCACCACAGACCCTTGAGTCGCTGACATGAGGGCCACCTTGGCTGCGTAAAGGGCAGTGGGGAAAGCCATGAGGCCCTCCTTTTTGAAGTGTGGGGAAAGGAGCTGCCTCTGAAGGATGTGGTCTCCTGAATGGCGGTCCACAGAGCATGGCGAAACAGAAAAGGGGCGGGGGTGATCATGGCTGGAGGACGAGCTGTCCAGATTAGGGGGTGCTGGGCTAGGGGAGCCTAGGCCATCCGCCTGAGAGGATGACGAGTGGGAGGCCGGTGGTCTGCCTATCTCCCTTACTGCATCATCTGACTCATCATCTGTTGGCGGAAAGCACATCCTCATACTCAAACTACAACACGCAGACTTGGTTTATGCAAAAACACTACACAACATTAACTCTACTACACTTGACTATGACTACAGGGAGTTTAAACCACTACATCTTCAAACTCCAGAAGGTTGAGCTATAAACTAATTAAACTTGGAATGATTTGAACACAAGAGAGACATTTATTTTACCATTGCTGTGCAAAATTCGAGGCTTATCCACCAGATACTTGTGAGCTGGAAGAAAGGCTTCTTTATCCAGAAAAAGAGCCTCTGCAGCCTTGGCAGACTCCTTTAAACACAAACACACACACAAAAACTCTTAGTTTTCCATCATGAATTACTGCTGCTTTAGATAGGGATGAGGCGGACCCCCCTGGAAGGATGGACGGAAACCCCCACCAACAAATTAAAAGACTACCCCTCTAATGCCGTTGAGCAAGGCACCAATACCCCCCCCCCCATGCTGCATGTGCATTGTGTGTGGGACTAATAAAGCATATTCTAATTCTAATGAGTGAAGCATTTAGTTTTAGTAAGTTTAACAGGACACTTCTTTTCTTAAATAAGATGGTGTAGAAGCGAGTATACCTGAGATGAGCTTCCATTTGTTGATGCCAGCTTCATTACCTTTAGGATACTATGGACAGAAATAAACATGAAGAGAAAGTCACATTTTTTGGATTTAAATTCACATTATTTTAAGTGAGGGTCACATTCCATCTGCACCGAATTATCACCTGAGTTCTGTTTTAATCTCTTCATAATCAATCTGGGATTGCAGTTTAGCTTCTAATCTCTGAAATGAAAAAAAGAGAGTAAGGCTTGTTAATTTCATATTAATAGGCGTTAATTATCAGATCCACTAAGGACGGAGGGAGTGTTTTGTCACGTCCTTTCACTTCTTATGTGTCAGAGTCTCTCACCTCAATAGCTTCTGTCTTGTACGCCAACTGGCGTTCCAGCTCCAGGATCTGATTGGCCGACGTCTCCTGAACTTCCTGCAGTGTGAACTGCAGCCGCTGAATGTTTTCAAGGAGACGAAGGATTTCGCGGTCTTTAGCCAGCAAGGCAGCCTCAAGCTGCGAGGGCAACACCTCACCTTTCTCACGTGTGTCCTGACAGTGTGAAAAGGAGATGAGGGGTGAGAGAGGAGAGAAAAAAAAACGATAAAGGGAGTGAGGAGGTGAGAAAATGTTAGAGGACAGCCAGCAAATCACAACCTCTGCAGTGCTGATGTTATTCAGACAGGTGAAAAGTGGGAGAATTAAACTTTAACAAAGATGACAAGTTAACAATTAACACTGTATTTTCATTCATGTAATTAAATCTAATTAAAACACATTAGAAACCATATCTTTACACAAATCAAAAGCCATTTGACAACTCTATACACAGGTTTTTACAAATCTCTGACTACCAGAAATCTAAAGATAAGTTGATATCCAATCTAATTTGAAAATGAAATGTTAAGGCTTTGTCTTATTTGAAAATGAATACAAACATAATAGCTGAATTTAAGCATTTAAGACTAAAACGCATCATAACTCCTACTTAAGTAAACTTAAAAAGCTTTTTAAAAAAATGCCTAGTATTTTGAAATATATAATATAAAATATTTTCCTTTGTTATATCTGCAATATAATTAGATACCACGCTGTCAAATGAATGAATTGGACTAAAGGGCACACTTTTTTCCTCTGAAAGGTAGGGCGGAGAACAAAATATTACATGATAGAAGAGCTCAATTAAAGTCTTTAAAAAATGGACTTAATTAGCAAACTTTCTACAGTTAATGTTACCAGAACATGTATGTATTTTGCACATGATGTCACCTTATCCTTACCCTGCTGGTGCATTCGGATGGATGGCAGCTTCCTGCGGAGGCACTCTGGCCACTGGCTAACTGCTCCTTTAGCCTCTCCACTTCTCTCTGAGCCATTTCTGCCCTCTGTGCACATGGACATGGAATCGCAGAGTTACACTTTCGATACCGCAGCCAAATCACTTGGCTAATGAGATGATCAAGGTGAGAGCATCTACTGTTCATAAATCAAAAGGAGGCGTCCTTGCTCTAAAAATTTTAGAGCAGAGCTAAAGCAGAGCACGGGCCCGAGCAGACGAGTGCAGCCACGGGTTTATTCTGCTGAAGGTGCTGCTTCGTCGGCCCACTTTATTCCCCAAACTGTTTACCTGCTCTGTCACACCCGGTCTGCTAATTAATGATGCGTTTTGAGGACGTTTATCTTGGAGCTGGCATAGAGCAAGCAGAGTGAGGAAAGGAGTGCGAGGGGGGGGGGGGGGGGGGGGGGGGGGGAAAAGGGGTAAAAGGGGGCAGAGGAGAAGAGGTATTACCAGGATAGGAAGCAATCAAGGCAATGAGATAACGAAGAACCTTGGCTCTCCGACATCAATTGTGCGCGGTAGTCTCCTGTACTCTGCTGAGTGGAGCTGTGCTGCCATTGCGTGCCCACCAACGGGGGATCAAGTTTATACTCGCTAATCACATTCTCGGGGGAGGGAGGCGTGAGGGGGGAAGAGGGGGAGTTGGAACGGGACGGAGAGTGTCTAATTAAAGTGAAGGCTTGATTACAGGAGTGATTACCTCAACGAAGCAGCATCTCAATCAGAGAAGTGACTGATCTCACCTGGTTGGCTTTCTCAAGATTTGCCATGATGGCGTCAACCTCCACAGCCCTGCAACACAGACATCCAGACAGAGAGAGCCAGGATTACTGAGGAGATATTTGCAAACACACCAAAATAAGCCCGGTAACACATCAGGATAATGATATCATTCATCCCAAAAATGAAGTTAACTCGAGACCCCATCTTTAATGGCCTGGACAGGGTTCTACGAGACATGTTCATCTCAGGAATTTCAGATACAATGAGTATTAGGGATTTGAAGTGATCCAGTCAGCTGTGAGGAATTTGTGCACTACATGTTTTGCAAGTAATGAACTCGTCGCTCTACAGTAGCCATCATAAAATGCAGGAAAGCTGCAAAAAACTATTTGTACACACAAAAAATAGTCTGATTGTATTTTGATGAAAATTGACAATTTATTTATACTATTCAGTACAGCTGTTGTTTCAGTGTCTCCGTTTACACTAATTATCAGTGTTTTGTCACTGCAGTGACACAAACTGCTCATCCCTAAAACAGCAGCTCCACAAGGAGAGAACATCACTGAAGACCCTGTTGAAAATATTTTCATGTTGATAAGTTTGTGTAAAAAGGCCAGTAATTTGAAATTGAAAAGAATCTATATTATTTTTTAAAGCAGCGTTGGCCTTGGACTGAGGTTGGAATTTCACAGTGACTGTGGATGTCTGTATCGCGGTTTCAGAATCATTAACTGTCCAACATAACCTCTTGGAATGTTCTCAGTTAGACAATCCATAATCTCACAGACTGACATTACACTACGAGCCGTTTCTTCCACACTTGTGTCAATCACATATCAAAAATATCCAACACTGCCACAAACTACAGCCTCAAAATGTGTCTCTACAGTGTTATACACCCCTCGGAGGGTCGGAGCAAATCAACACACCACTTAAGCCTTAAGAAACAATGAGGTCAAGGTCCACTTTCCTACTGTGTAAGCACATATCCACATATCCATTGAAAAATATTTTGCAAGCCACCAAAAATATTTAGTTCAAGATTTTATTTATTTAGGACAGTTGTGAATGCCTTGTCCACATGATAGATCCTGATCAAATATTGCTTTTAATACTTTATACATTTAAATAATCTAACAAATACCGTGTGTCAACTCCACAGGTCATTAAACATCTAAACCAAGGATGCAATCTCTTTGTGTTTAGTTGTCGCTACACCCCTGCACAATCAGCAACCCATTCATTGGCAAAAAGGGAAAAAACATATGCTTACTGATTTATACTGGTTCATATCCTCAGAACGCTTCTGAGGCTGAACTCCAACTTGCCTCCATACATCTAAGCAGTCTAATTTAAACAGAAACTCAGCGTGATTATTCATGAGGTTTGTTTGAAGTTCAACAGTTTCATTTTTGCACCCATGGGAACAGATTTTCAAAAGGTAGATAAGAAATGAATTAACGAGGATGCAGTGATTGATTTAAATGAGAAAAATAGGTTGTTCAAGTTTCAGGAATCAGTCCATAGTCTTTTTCACCAAGAGAAATAATTGTTCAGAGAATACATTACACAGTTTTTCATTCACATTAAATAGACTACGTTCAGCGGAACCGTCACCTTCTTTCTTTGTTTACATCTTACTTTCGCTATTGCCTCATCAGAATGTTTGATTTGCCTAAATATTAGTGATCGAACAGACATAGGCAGCCGGACAAAGAATCAGTCAGACTTTAACCAAAACTATTAATGATCATCAGTGCTGTGGTTCAGCCTTGATCCCAGAGGTTCTTGTTCAACTCCTGCTCCTATAAATAAGGCCAGGATATATGGCGACAAGATGGCAACACAAGCAGGTGTCAGCTCCGCGTTTAATGAACTTGTGCAGTACGGAAAATGTTTTGTATTGATTACCTGCTCAGCTACTCAAGCCGAAGCAGACAAATAGTCTTTCTTATCAACATTGAGGAAACAGTCAGTGAGAGTAATTGAGAGAGGCCGGGTGTTGAGCGGCTCGAGGTCAGGGACGACAAACTGCAGCTGGAGCTGTGGGGTCAGTCGAGCTACGCTGAGCCCGGAGGAATGTGGCTAGGACAGCACACACACACACACACTACATGATAAACTACATAGCAGAGATGGTCTTTCAAATCTGCTGCCACCCACAAAAAAGGTAAGAACAAACTGAAAAAGGTGTCTAACCCAACAAAACGGATGGCAGTGGGTCTGGAAACATCAGTTCAATTGCGCCATGGATTAAGCCTGGGAGGAAAATCCATTAGCAGTGGCCGACTGTGCTCTGGAGCACAACCCAAACAAAGGAGTGTTTGCTTTGAATGTCTATCGACATCCTTCATACAAGCTCAGATTCATTTCAGGCGCGCGGTGGATACATTGCGCTCAAAGACCAGGACAAGGTAGAGTGTTTTCTGAAGCAATCTTTAAATGGAGCAATTCTTCTTGAGGGCTGTCAAGGCCCAGCTGCCAGTGAAGGCAAACACAGACCTCTCTCATCGACCTGCATTAGTGGCTGAGTCACTCTTGCTCGCTGCTTTTACAATGGCATTCCTGAGCGCTGCACGAGACATGACTTTATACGGGCAAAATAAAGAAGCGCGCCTTCAGCAACTGGAACCTGAAGAGCTGGTGGAATGTGCATTTCAAGTGGTGAGGCACTTGAATTTGGTGGGGGTTTACAAGTACAACAGGGCTATACATTTATAAAGGTTTGACCGAAATGCACGGCAGACTAAACGCAAAATGTAAAAATCATAAGTCGGCGCTTACTTCTTCGTCATCTCCTGGTTGTATTTACACCGCAGGTCCAGAAGCTCTGTCTGTGCAGTGTTTAAAGCTGGTGAGAGGAACACAAGGGAAATATTAACTCAACAAAAAAAACACACAGACACATGTACTTTGACCTTTAAGATACATGAGTGAATTCATCTACCTATCCCATTTACGGATACAATATGTTTTTTACATTTATAAAACAGGTCAGTTTTAGTTGGAAGAATGTTGGGACATGCAGTTCAATGGATTTCTTGAAAACTGATTGCAACATGTGGTCAAACACTGTATTCATGTTAACAAAGCAGCAGTGGAGCTGCAGTGTTTCAGCAGGGGGCAACATACTGCAATTACACATGTCTTGGCTCTTTAATATGCGGATAAAATTTAAGGCTAGAGGACGTGCCAGTGTTCAAGCAACTCACATGAATGCAGAACCTTGATCTTCTCTTCGGCTTCTGATAGTCTGCCAGCCAAACTAACATCAGCACTCTCTTCCTCCATCTCCCTGAGAACGTAAAACTGACATTGCATCAAGGCATCATGGAAAAATGTAGATATAAAATATGCAACTTTGTTTCTTGACACAAAGAAATAACGTATGTCGATCCAGCCTCGATAAATTGCATGTGCGGAATGACTCACAGACAGACAAAGGAAAGAGTGAAAAAAAAGAAAAGCTAAGGTGTTAATTGCACTTCTTGCAGCTCAAAGAATAATTCCTTTAATTGTTATACAATAATGAACAAAGTTACAGTACACAACTTTGTATTTAAAGAAGGTTTGGATCATTAGAATATTAAATATCTCTATAAAAAAAAGAAGAAACTTGGCACAGGTGTTAAAGGATTATTGCTGTAAACATTCACTGGTTCTCACCCTCTGTCCTCAGCTTGGTCCTGGTAGCTCGGCTGGGGGGAGCCAGGGGCCACAGGAGCTGGTGTGCTGTTGGGGGTCATCAGGGAGGCCGGAGAACTGGATTCTAGGGCCTCTCCTGTCACTGCTGCCGTGGAAACTAAAGGTCCGTCCTCTGTGGACTCTGCGTGGCAGGAAAAGGCTGATATGAGTCCATCTACTACAATATTCTGACAATACCCAGGAAATAAACTATTTATTTGAAAGTATGAACACTGGTACATTTGCATTAACCACAGAGCACTTCCAGACACAAACAGAAGCAGCAGTCAGCGCTGCATTAAAAAACACATTAGCATTTCATTAGTATTGCTCTCTAGTGTGTATGAATTTGACCTGACCTGTCTTTTCAAGGTACTCCAAGTGTTTCTTCCAGTGCCCGCTGATCTCCCGTACCAGGGCTTTGCTGTCTGGTGCCGAACTCTGAAGGTGCTGCAGCCTTTCTTCCAGGGTGTGTGAAGCCTCCAGCACAGGAGCCGGATCTGTGAAAACACACGCACAAAAAACAGATTAAAATAAAAACAAGGAAAACTCTACTAAGATCCACCTGATATCCAGACACTCCTACTTTTCAAAAAGAAAAATAGCTGTTTCACTGTGTGCGCAGCCTGTAAAGCACTTTACAGAGTTTTCTGCATCGCCGTTTCAACAGAGGCAGACTATTCCACTGAGACTTGTTTCCAAAGAGTGACTCTTAAGACTTTACCCACTCAGGCGTTTTGGAAATTTCACAGGCCGGACCGAAATTACACAAATGCATTTCCGACCCTTCACATGTACAAAAACCAAACCTAATGAGTTTGCTCAAATGCTGATGAATAACAGAGGAGACAAAAAAAGAATGCCATGAACATATGACAAAGTCCTCAGTCCCGAGCATACACCTAGGCAAAGTGTAGAAAAAGTCTGCTCCTGAAAAGGGAGCAAAAAAAAAAAGCGGGATTCTTTAACACAACAGAGGAGCTGTTTTGCAATGCATGCGCGGCAGCACCGGGCCCATGGGGCCAACTAGGAGGCTGTTTCTCAGCTAACAAGTCTCCTCTGTATCATTTGATCATTTAAATTATTATGCCAGGAATTCTCAGGAGGCAGCTCGGCACTCCACATCACAGGGCTGTTTTTAATCTTCCCCTTCCCTTTCTTCCCCTCCCGAAAAGTTCAACAGCTCAGAGAGGGAGCGCTGCTCCTGTTGTGTACCTGCCTGCTGAACACCAAAGGAGGTGACTTCTAGTGCCAAAGCACAGAGAGGGAAGCTCAGGGGAGCTCCTTGACAAGGGGGGGAGGCAAGATGTAGAGCCACTCGCGCGCACGCACACACGCGCACACACACACGCACACACACACACACACACGCACACCCTTCAAAACTCTAAAAGAGGAGGAAAATCGCTGCTTTGCTGCACAAACTTTTCTCCCACTGCTTTCATCCCGTCATCTTAGGCTTCTATGTGGAACCCAATTGGATCCCTTCTTTCGGTATGGGCACCGACTGAAGTGGCTTTTCATAAGAAGTTGGGAGCCACAGACGTTTAAACTTTGCCACATGTGAGAGAGAGAATGCAAACTCGGAGGCGACAGGACACAAAAATAAATGCTCATCACAGAGGCAAAACTTCAGCAAAGTGCAATTTGTTGAAATCCTGGCCTTACATTGCAGCTCGCCATATCTGCATTTTCATCAGACAAAACATTTTGGGTCATTTAATTGATTGAGCATTTTTTTCCCAGGCCCCGCTTACAGTGGAGCATTGTCGGCATGCATTGTTACACCAACTGCGGAGATGTTGCATCAGTCACAAGGGACGTCGCTATTAGGAGCACAGCTCTTCTAAGACAAACAGGATGACTTAAAGCACTGCTATTCCATCGACCCACTGTCACAGAAATCACTTTATCAGCCTCTTTCCCATATATCCTTTCAACTTTTAATGATCAAAGGACAGAGATTATAGTAAGGGATCTCTCACACATGGACAAGCCAGGATTATCAATCAGTGGCAAGGGAGTAAAGTAAAGTCAAATTTAAAGCGAAGGGATACCAACTTAAGACGGTATACAAAATTAACCCCCATCAAAGAAAAGCAGCAGGGATTTTCTCCAAGGGCCCGGGATCTACACTTACTGGTGGAGAGTCCAGAAAAACTGCCGGTAACTTTGGAAAATAGAGCTACTAATTGATGTAGATAATAAGGAGCACCTTTTCTTCTTCTTTTTAGCACAGCTCTCATGGTACATCCGCCAAATAGAACCTGGAGTGGATGAGAAATTTCTCTCTAACCCATACTTTACCCAACATTAATGTGAATCAAGATATTTTTTGAGGCCACAATTCTTTTCCAACTTTTCCCTCATTATTAAGGAGGTGACTAGGATAAAAAAAAAGGGATATGCAAATATGCATAACGTTCTGTTCACATGATATGAGAAGAAATAACTAAATTAAAAATGATTTATTTGGCATCTATTTGTGATCTATTTTATCAGCCTATAACTTGAAATTATATCTGATTACATTTTAACCCATGCTTTCCCCCATCTTCCCCTTCTGTATCCACTACTACCCCAAAACAGCTACCTGAGCTCTTAGCTCTTCTTTATTCTGTTTTTTACATCAGTCGTCATCTTATTATTTGCCTTCTGAAATGATAACCTTCTGGTTTTATCCCTTCGACATTTCCTGTCTTCTCCTACATATTCTCTTCATTTGTCCCATCCTTTTCATGGTCACCCCATTCTGTTAACCCCCCCAACACACACACAGCTTTGCCTCACTGATCTTTTCGCAACAAAAGGGATATGATAATAAATAAGAATAATCAATAACTAAAGCTAAGAATACAACTTTAACACAATCTGTGTCAGCTGCAGCATCAAATACCCAGAATCCCAGGTAAACGTTTATATAAATACATATTTACATATTTAGTGGTCTACAATATCAATCAAGAAACATAACACAACTGACGAGGCATTATGTACACTGGGTGAGTCCCAACACTCCTGCTGCTTTGGTTTTTAATTCATCCCTTATCTTAATTATGGATGATTGGATGTCTGCTCTGAGGTCATGATAACTGATTGGGCAACAGCACCTCATTTAGGCTAATAAATCACAAGACATTTAATACATCATTTTCTCTGGTGGAACACAGGTCCAACTCACGGACACTGAGAGAAGCAGAATGGCTCAGGAGGTTCAATAACACCAAAACATGAACATGTTCACAATAAGAAACTGTATAATACTAATGTAATAATAGTTCTGGTTTATATTGTGTTTTTTTCTGAGTTTTTTCTGAGTATTTCTCAATTTGGCTGACATCATACTCACCAAAGTATCTGTGTGAACGTGGCGACAATTTACAGGTTAAAACTAGAAAGTGCCAAGACACATACCTTTGCTCACACTCAAAATGCTTTATCTCACAATGTTTAACAAATTGCAACTTGGAAATAACGCAATGACAAATGACACATATGTATGGCCTTTTTAGTAAAACGTATGCACATTTTAAATGCATTAATTATTGTCCTCCATTGCAAAAGAACTAAATAAACCTGAAGCAGGTAGTTTGAAAGTTGTGATGGACATTAATGTCAGTTAAGGGACAATTTTACTGCAGGAGTTTTATTTTACCAGGGGATCATAGAAATGTCACCATGTTCTCCAAAAAAACTTTGAAATTAGGACCATTCCACAAATACCTAATGGCAGAGTTTTGACAAATGAACACAGCTTGTTATGAAATCATAACGTCCTAATAGCTGAGCTAATAAAAGTTGAGTGTGACTTTTAATTGTTTTTGCACAGTCTCAGCTGCATTGATATTGAGTTTCATCACTTTTGCTGAGGTAAAATGAGGCTGCCACCCTGTAGCTGCGTGCTCGTGGTCACTGCGTTGCTGTTTCTGTGATATTGCATGAGGCAGTGTCTGCGTGAGCTTTTTTAGAAGAGGGCAAGCGGGTAGGCCTGTCAGAGGCCGGACATTTCCGGGGACCACGAGTGGCACCGTGGAGGATGGTGCACCGGTTCATGTTGTGTGTCTCGGTGGGTGGGGGTGGACCAGCGTAGTGGGCGCCAAGACAAGCAGGTGTGTTGGGGCGGTCCGTCTTGGCCCTGTCAGCGATACACCATCATTAGGCGGTGTGGGCGCAGCAGGGTGCACCATTATGTCTCCCTGGGCCCTGTGTAATTACGCTCTGACATAATTAACCCAGCAAGCCCATTAGCCAAGCATTGGCTGGCTGAAGAGAGAAAAAAAAGCTATAATTATTTGTTGTGCGCATGTTAATGAGGCCAGCTGTGTTCCCATCATACAACACGAACAAATTAATTTACAAGGCTCTGCTCCAAGGTTTTTTCTTTTCATTCAAAACAGTCTTGTTTTTTTTCTTCTGAGTGGACTTCAAGGTCCATAAACATGCTCTGCCGCTGCTGCAACAAACAGTAACGCTGCTGTAATATTGCTCTCAAGGACCAAAACTAGGTTGAAAGAACACTTTACTTTAACCTTCACAGACAACGTAAGCGATCCAAGATATGTAGGGTAAACTGCTGCCTCTTTTCTTCTACCTGTCAAGGATTAGTTTTCGAAAAAAATATGCAAGCTAATTCATAAACATGACTTTTCGTCAACCAGCATTTGATATTCACGCAGTGAACTGAAGTGTCACTTTACCTTGGCAGATGAAGTGAGAAGATACAAAAATAAAAAAAGGTATGTGGAACGAACGAGAAAAACCTTATTGGGGGAAGCTGTGGCTTTTGTGCATGAACAAAACTAACTTCTTAACCTGTTCCTTATCATTGATGTTCACAGTCGTTGTCTGACAGACTGAAGGACAGAGAAGTCAGAGATGACATCAATACCCAAGCATTCTAAAGCGCACAACTGTGAGAATGGAGCCAGAGCTGCACTCAAAGGTGTACAAAAAATAAAAAAAACAACCTAGCAGCAACTCTTACTAATGACACGTGTAAGACAGATCGCTATAAATTAACACCATCAAACACACCAGCCTGTTGTCTTTAGAATCCCATGGTTATGCCTTATCTGTACACGCACGCACGCACGCACGCACGCGCACGCACACACACACACACACACACACACACACCCACACAAACACACACACAAACGCAGACATTCCTACACACATACACAGTGGCTGTCTTCTAAGAGCACACTCTCCCCGGGTCCCTCTGGGGTCTCCTTCTCCACAGGGATCAGTTGGAGAGGCCTGGCTCTTTTATGAACATAATGCATTATTAAGCACCTCAAACATCTCCTGGGCCTTTGTTTATTACTGCTCTTATTAATCACTTGTGCATAATCTCGGCCCGCCCAGAGAGCTTTCATTTTCCATCACATTTTTATACGCCCTTATTTTCCGACACACTGCCACGTTCGTTCGTACACAGCATTCCTCCTTCGTTCTCATCCCGACTGCAGGTACTTAGCTGCACAATTACAATAAAGCCAGCTCGCCGTGCCTCGCAGGCCTCTCTTGCTGGTACTTGCTTATGTGTATGGAGGGTTGACGAAGGACAGCTATTCTTTGTGCATCTCACTGACTCCGAATAACTAAGGTCAGAGAATTCTGTACAGATAATCTCATTGCCAGGGGGAAACATATGATGCGGATAAGCGAGGCATTAATAACCATCTCTCAACACAGACACAACACGTGGACAATGTGGCAAAAAAAGCTGTTTATAGTTGTGTTTGGCTCTGCAATACAGGCGGTCACCACCAACACGCACTGTTGCCACAATATCTTCACGCACAGACTCCCACCTCAGACATGCCTCAGGTCTGGTGTGCACACACACACACACACACCTACACACACACACACACACACACACACACACACACACACACACACACAAACTTAGAGGGGTGTATTCAAATCCGAATCTTCACTAACTCTCAGTGAGCTCCACACTTGGATAAAAGGAGCTGTGTTCTAAAGGAGAGAGCGAGCGAGGTGGATCCTGGGGGAGGAGTGTGTGTACTGAGAGGAGGCGAGGAAGAGCAAACACCTGGAGCATCAGTCTCAGGGCTACGCCCCTGGCGACAGGGCCTCGCTGCTCTTGCATAGGTGGAACAGACGCCGACGTTCAAACGCCACTTGCGTGCGTTGCACACACACTCACGCTCACACACTCCAGCAGAGAGAGAGCGCGACGAGACGGGAAGGAGGCGAGGAGGAAAAAGGCAAGTGGGAGTGAGGTGCATCTCTGGGATGAATTTGGGCAGATCTGCCACTGTTTTTCAGCGTTCAGTGATCAGGACGTGTTTATTCGCCCTGATCAAAACCATGCAGAGGTGATATAAACATAGTTAGAGAAACACTGTTAACGGGCCCCTTTCAAGCTCCAGACTGGGTAGGAGTTACAGTGCACAGCATCGGGAGATGTCACAGGCAAATCAAAATATAGAACGCTAATGAAACACTAGCAGTTTGACATGTTGGCTTAGGGCCTCATAAAAGGCAAAAGAAGAGACAGAAAAAAACACTTCAATCACTTGCATCAAGAAGTTATTTCTGTTCCGAGTTTACTGCTACACTCAAGCTGCCATTGAGCAGGATTATAATCTTAAAGCGTAACGTCATCATACGGGAATCACACAAATGTAATGGATATGTTATTTGTATTCAATAGTGGGCACTGCAAAGTGGATAACTGATATGTGACCAGATGTTAATGATAGCCAGATACAACAGGTCACATATTGAGCTGCTGCCGCATGTCCCTCCCCCTCCTTTTCTCGTTCACCTCTCGCATTCATTAACTCTGTCGTTGGCCCGCTCTGATTGGACTGACTGCCTTAGTGTCGGCACACAAATGAGCATACACACACACGCACGCACACATTTAGAGGGGAGAGGCACTTTCAAATGAAATAATAAAAGGGAAAAAAAAACTTCCTGCAATGAATAGTAATAACTGCATTAAGATTAACGAGCACGGCGTGTAAAGAATTATTACATCTGTCAAAAGATTAAAAATACATGAGCTGTAGCATTGGTTGGGGGGAACGCTGGGAACGCTCGCTGTTGTTTGAGGGGCAGAGAGAAATGTAGTGGGGCCACAGCCAAATGACTGTCCTCCGGCGTACCTGGAGTCATCCATTCCAGCGAAGGGTGGGCAGAAGAGGAGGGTTGGGTGTTGGGGGGGAGTTGTGACCTTGGACACCAGCAGCAAGATGTACAGTGACAAACAGGCTAGAGGATACTGTAGGCCCTACCCCACAGATGGTAGATTCACGAAGGGCCCGACGTATAAACTCCCTCACTGCTCTGGCTCCTGGTAGGCTGCAGGCAGATACGTGGGAGGATGTCTGGCAATGATGGCATCTAATGTCGGGATCAGTCCATGCCAAACATTAGACGGGTGTCATTTTTGCCTTTCAAAATGGTCCCCGCGTTAGATCGGGTGAGTCTCGTCACAGTGACTTGGCTGCAAAACATGGCTGAGTTTGTGAGAAACTATTTAAATATAACCTTTTCAAGAGAAAAATGTCATGTCACTTACCGTTGACCCTCATCAATCTTAGTGTCACTGCAGATAACTTTTGTTCTGATTTGGAGCTATAAAACTGTAAAATAATCAAAAAACATGCCATATTTATCTGGAAGGTGATGCCATTTAGACATGATTCCTGTTTTCTTTTGTGTCTACAGACTGTGTCTTGAGAATTGTTCTCAGCGAGAGAAGGTAAAAACAAAAAAAAAATCACACTTCTGTCTATTTGGAGGGACAAACACTGATCAAGCCTTTTTTCAGAGAATGTGGTAATAGTACTGAGTAGTTCCTCACTTTAGTCTCTAAACAGCCTCAGTTGTTTGTGTCATTGATTCCACTCCATGTTTGGAAGCTCTGAGATTCTGCTCACTGTCGACACGGCTGCATCACATCATTTCCCCGGATTGGTCAGTTGCACGTTCACGCCGACAAACTCCTGTTCTACCACCAAAGGTTTTCGACAGGATTTAGACCATGAAGACTGGGGAGGCCGCTGAAGTTCACTGAGCTCACTGTGGCCATAAGGTGACAAACATTGCCAGCAACAATACTCAGATCGGCCGAGGCATTCAAAACACGATCAAATTATATTACTAAACCAAAGTGTGTTGAAAAAAAACACTCGCCACATCACCATCGGCGGTCTGGACCTTTGATTGGTCGGATTTGTCCATGGATTCATGCTGTTGATGATACATTTTAGTTTTATCATCTGCAGCCTCAGCAGAATTCCAGACTCATGAGACCAACTGTCCAGTGTTGGTATGTCTCTCCACTGCAGCCTTAACTTGTTGTTAAGGTTCCAAGATTAACCTGTTGCTCTTGGGTCCCCACTTACGACTCTGTGCCCATTAAGTCACAGAGGCAATTTCAGCATTAGGCCCGGAAACCTCAAAATACTCTTATTCTGTAACAACATTAGGTGTTTGTGTGTTTTTGCTTTGTCCGACCGTCGGTTCATTTGGAGCAGCAACTACAACTGATCTCAGTCCACAGAGGAGACATACAGTACATTTTCCACATCCTGTGACTCCTCAGATTGTCAGTCGGTGTTTCCAAGAGGTCATCCCAGAGTTGGAGCTTTTAAAACTGGAACAAACTCAAGAATCTCCATGTCTGAGAGTGGCAGGTTTAGAGTTGTTGAAATTGACCTTTAGCATAGCAAGGCCGGGGGAAAGGCAGTAGCCTCAGTTTGTCTGAGATGCAGTGAAACAGACCCCCTTTGTAAAAGCAAGGTCAAATCTGGCTGGCAGTGCTACATCACCTGACGTAACCTGACACAGTAAGGTCTACTGTACTACTCTTTACTCAATAAAATGACGGGTCATAGACTCAGTGTGATTTCAAATACACTGCGTGTAAAAGGGGAAGAGAGGAACATTTTCGAGGCACATTGAAAACAAAAGCCACTGAAGTGTTTCCTCTCACATCAGAGTCAATAATGAGTGGTAGTGGCCTCTCTTTATTTCAACATCTTTGCTCTTTAACACAACAACTCTTACTTTACTCTATCCTCTACCCGAGATTGGCTATGTGACAAAATATATATACGGTTGAATATTTATGTTTTGATATGAAAGGTATAGGTCAGAAAGTCAAACTGAAAACATCTTCAAAGTCATTATTTTTTTCATCACGGAAAAGTCCATTCTAAGTGCGTACGTGCACGTTTGTGCCTATATGTGTGGCAGGGGACTTCAAGGAAAAATTGAGACCTTTAAAAGTCAGTTGCTGCCATCGCTGTTTCTCTGATGCAGACTTTTATCTTGTATTCATTGAATCTGTAAACAGCATTCTCTACTCCTGCCACAAGTGTTTCTCTGATCTAGACTGAGATTGGGCTGCGTTTTGCTGCCGTCTCCCGCAACAGAGAGCAATACACTACATCTTCCCTGGCACTGGAATAACAAGTGAATAAACACACAATGTGTCTTTCCTCTGCGCCGACTAACTGTCGTTGCCCCACTCTCTCCCTCGCTTTTCCCCCCATTGGCCTCATCAGGCCTGCGTTCCACAAAGCCAGACTTCAGTTGGGATTTTAATTGGCCCTCCACAATCAACAGCAGCACTCCTCAAGGATATGTTCGGTCCTCAGCCGGGCTACACTCAAGAACCAGCGCTGGGTTTTGAAGTGGCCTCACGCAGAGTTTTGGAAACCACTCTGAGAGCACATACTTTGAGAAATAGATAAGAGCCACAGGGTATAGGGGTTTATATATGTTATATCCCTTTGCTATTGCACCATATCCATCTGTGGCAAGCTTACTTTTTGGGTTGTGTGTATTGCTTCATATGTAGGTATACACAGATCCACACCTCTGCTCTTAGTGGGGGACTCACCTGGGGCCTCGATAAGCTGTTTGTAGATTCCAAGGAACGCAGACTCTGCCTCCTTACTGCGCTTGTTCAGAGCAACCACCTGCAGGGGAGAAGACTCCATTAAGGTAACAATTGACTGATATAATGCAGGCAAATATCATAACTCACAATGCAAATCATATTTTAAACCAATAAATTGATGCTTTTAAACAGAGCGGTTAATGTTTAAAATCTTAAATAGCTAACACTGAATCAATAGCGACGTGAGCAAAGGTCAACCTCACAGCCTCCTGCCAATAAATGAAACAGACATTCCTGCCCTTGCCTTGTATATGCAGGAGTATAACTGTATAATTCTTCAGCATGTGTAACAGAGACGTACAGTGCAGATCCTTGCATGTGCATAGAAGATTCAATAATCTCTTTAATAAGCGCTGTGAACTACAGAAATACGGCTTAAACTGTGACAATGTCCAACTTGCCAAGATGCTGCATGTTGCGACATGACATTTGGCCCGTTGAATGTTAAGGTACCACGTGCACTGGGAGGGTCGCCAGTGACATTGGTCTCCATCACCAACAGCACGCAGCACCTGCTATCCTCGGCTCAGTGGGTGATGCAAACCAATTAACGATTCATTAGGAGGGACAAAGAAAAAATGAGCCACCACCTGGCCCCATGGAGAGGGCACCTGTGCTGGTGGGTATGTGGGTTATCCGGCTCCCAGCTCCTGCCAAGAGCTGGGCCCTGTTTGTAAGTCAAAGGACGCACGACGGCGGCCTCTCAACGTCCCCTGTCCTGCGACAGCAAATTGGATCAGGCCCCCCCACAATCCAAGAGCAGACGGCATTCAAATTATTGTCATCTATTGTCTATATCATTTCTGTCACTGTTGATTACAGCCCCCGTCAGATCGGCTCCACAACAGAGTGCTTGGTATGGCTGAGCCGAGCTGCTCCTCGACGGTACGACTTCACTTGAAAAACATTCATTTTGCAAAGGCTGAAAACACTTATGTGAATGTTGGTGGTTGTGGAGGTGGTGTGTTGGGGCTGTTTAGTGGGGTTATAAATAAGGTTTGTGGAAAACAGCGAGGGACAGAGAGCCTCTGATTTACTGGAAATGGCTGACTGGTGTCTTCCCCAGGGGGGAAGCAATACGACAGCATCATGTTTAAAGAAATATCATAAAGATCAAGCAAATCCCCCCATCACTCCCACTTGGAGGAGCTCAGCGGAGTTCATGGAAAATGGAAAAGGCTGGAGCCCAATCAATACAGATGCAATAGTCTGCAGCTCTCAGCCAGCCAGCTATACCCCAAATGTAATCCCCCCCCCCACACACCAACCAGCACACCACCATGTTGGTCAACAAAAAGAGTGAAACCGCTTAATGTGTGGGTTATGAGTAAATGCACAACTAGTGTGGGTTCAGCCAAGGTTTGTTTCATGCCCACTGTTTTTTCACCCGGAAGAGGAGCGATGTGGTCACCAAGGGCTTGTTTCCAGCCAAACCTCTGCGTGACACCGAGCAGACCTTTGTGGCACTGTGACAAACTATAATTTGACCGAGTTTACGCCTGAACTACATGGCCGCTACAGCAGGGTGGCTGAACTCTCTGCTGGTCATCAACTCTCCGCTGACGGTCTTTCTGGCCGCATCACTTCCTCTGAAGCAAACACACACACGCATCCAAAAAGGGTCACCAACTGCATATGTAAAACCGGCAGAGATCCAGAGGAGACAGCAGCCAGGGCTCCATTTTGCCAGAGACACACAGGGTCTCCCGGCCCTCCATCATCCTTTAACGAGAGAACACGGAGATTACCTCCACAATCACACCATTAACCTGCCTACAGATGCGAGCTGAGACATCAATCACACGCTTGCCTGATGCCTTCTCGTGTTAGCGGCCGCTGTGCGTATAGATATACCCCCCTCCCCCCTCAGCCCACCCTCGCCATCGTCAAGGCACTCTGAGGTGTTGTGCATAATGTGGGCCGATCAGGGAGTCATTTTCATCTCCATGCTAATCCACCTCCAGCCAGTCACATGTCTCGTACTAACAGACACAAGCGGATAGAGCTGGTAGAGAGAGGTGCGAATGCAACTGGCAAATCTCTTCTCCTGTTTTGGCTGCTAGATATGGCTGTGGCCCCGGCTTGGGCTGGCACTGCGCTTTGTTTTCGCCCGTTTTGTGATAAAGGATATGGCCACCGAGGGAATGAGCTGGGCCGCAGGTTGATTTTACAAGCAGAAGTAAAGCCTGGGGCAGAGTAGCAGGAGAAAGACAAAGGAAACCTGTTAACGCTCCTCCATAACTCTTGATGCCGCAACAGAGTGGGCAGAGCACAGCCTCTGGGACAGGGATGCTGGGAAATACTTACTGATAAGCCTCTGAGAATACAGTACCCGGTAGTGAGTCTCTGTGTGCGAATCTGAATGTGTGTGCGTGTGTGTTTGAGTGTGAACAAGCATGTGTTGAGGAGAGAGAAATGATTTGAGGAGTAGAGAAAACAAATCTAGAATGAAGAAAAGGAAGCACAGTGAAGGGCTACTGAGTGACAGAGAGAGTGAGAGAGACAGAGAGACAAGGGAAAAGAGAGGTTCCCATAAAGAGCACAATTAGCAATTATGCAGTCATCAATTACAATTATCACAACTGGTGATTATGCAATTATCACTCTAAATCATCTATTCCCTCCTCTGTCTTACCAGTTTGCCACCCCCTGTGTTTTTGGTTGTTTGAGGATGGGTTGTGATGATGCAGGTGATTAGGAGTGTGTGATGATGATAATGGGGGAGTCGGGGGAGTGTGAAGGCAGATTGTGAACTCTGTGTGTGTGTGTGTGTGTGTGTGTGTGCGTGCGTGTGAGTGCAAAAGAAGTTTGAGAAGCTTGGGGTATGTCTGCATAGACATCTATAGCTAGAGTTGCACAGAATGTGTTTAAAATGTCTGCTTTTGCATGTGTGAACGTGTACAGGCAGTGTTCATGAATACAACGCTCCCATCTCAAGGTGAATGTGGCTGCTGCTGTGGGTGGTTTGGGGACAGCAAATGTATGGGTCCACAGTCCCTGAGGCCTCTAAATTACCTGTCATCTTCCCCATGATGCAAAGGTCAGTGCACAATCATAGGGAGTCCATCCTACTGTGGTGCTCACCGAGCGCCGGTCCAGCCCACAGGCTGACAGGATGTCACAACAACGCGGGTCCCGCTCCTTGCTTATTAGAACAAAACAGTGGGAAGCCCACTACAACCACCACACCGCTTGTCACAACACCTTCCTGAAAAATCGTCCGGAACCTGACAAACACACAGTCGTGTGTATAGTGGAGTTGAGGAAATTAGGCAAAAATATGGTCAACGCTCTATCTTAATGCCTGTTTGGATGCACACATCTGGTGCAGGAATGTGTTATTATTTGTTTAATTTGTATTGTAAAATATTTTCATCATGAGATGCTAACATATCCATCAATCACGCAGTCCTGTTGCTGACCTCAACTATCCCTCCACTTTACATCTTGCCATTTTCAGCCACGTGGAATTCACATTCTTGTTCTGTAGCCTTGTTTCTTGCAAAAAAACAAATGCACAATATATACCAATATACAGAAGGGGGAAAAAAAGCCATACAAAATGTAGCTTTGCTTTTGCACCTTAGAGCATGAAAACTGTACATTTGATAGGATACTAATTATGGCTGAACCGGAACAATTTCACATTTTCATTATGGATAAATATATTCATCTTTTGACTTCCTTTTATTATGAAAATTACATTCCCAATTTCCCAGAGCCCCATATGATGTCCTAATTCTTTTTTGCCCAACTGTTTTAACTGTCTTAACTTCTAAGGGAAAAACAGTGAATTTTGAGTGTATATATAGAAATATATACCGAACCCAAACAGACATATAGTTTTATCACAGCTATCGGCAACAATTGAGCTTAGCGAATTGCGGGACCAATTGCTTTCATTATGTTCACCTCTTGTAAAAAATCACCGTTTATACAAAACATACATGAAAAATTGGTTGAATGATTTTTTTTTAATGCAAAGGACTGGATCAGTTTTGTTTAATATAGTGCCATTAAAGGTGAAACTTTAAAAGTGATCAGATTATGACTCTGGTTATGAGAAAAATAAAAGGACCACCCGACTCTGGTGTATCTGGCACTGCAGGCGTTGTGGTGTTTTGCGTTGCATGCAGGTTGAAAGGAGAGGTGGGAGGAGAGAGATGAGTTGGTGTGGAGTGACTGATGAGTGCGTGGAGTACAGGGGCAGAGGGACACCCTGCTGCAATAAAGTCTGGATGCTGAGAGACCCGTGTGCACCCACTTATGCACACCCACGTGCACACACGCAATCTTGAACCCCGGGAGCACGCAGAAACACACGTCAAGTTGAAGTCACGCGGATGCACACTACACACAGGCGGCGTCTGGGGGCAGATTTAATCAGGGTGACACCCATCTCTGAGCGGTGGTAGCAGCATGGCGGTGGCCATCTCTGGATGCCCAGTGAGATGAGCAGTCAGAGCACTGACACACAGCTCGTCGCCATGTCAATTCCAATCAGCCGTGCCTGTCAGTCAATGGGCTGCACTCACTACAGACTCACGCCACTGCAGAGCTGCTGCCACATATGCGGCCAAAGCTGACCACACCGAAACTACCACTTATCTCTCAATGCAGCAAAACACAACTTGATTCATGGACTATTTATAAGGGAAGCTCAACTGCATTTTAAAGAAAGTATGAACAATCTTGCAGAGTATACAGAAGAACATTTTCAATAGGGGTTATTTTACAGTTTTTATAGCTATTTTTTGCATTAGCAGTCAATTCATTCGTAGAGTGTACAGATTTACGAACGGTGTTGCTTTTAGCTAAACACTATCAACGCAATCTAATATTTATTGACCTACCGACTGACACTGCTTTCTCGAGAGCCTTGCTGATTGGTAGGCTAAAAATGTACATCAACATATAAAGGATTTTCAAAAGAACGTGAGACAAGGCAAGAGGAGCAAGACTTCAGGTCAATGGCCCAGCGCTGGGCACCGATAATGAGCCACGCTAAGAGGAGAGCAGATCTCCAGAGATCAAGCTGGAGCTGACGAAATCCTGTCGGACGTGGCACGCGGTGCAGCATGAGAAACAGAACATGGCACGACATTAAAACCAGATCAAAGGGCCGGCTGTCTCCACTGCATGGCAGGTGCCTCATGGGTCCCCCTGGCCAGCAACAGGCGGCAGAGCTGCAGCGTAAGCCACCCTCTCCACAAAACTCAAAAAAGCACCTCGGCACCAACACCTGAAAGTCACAGCAAAGTCAAAGTTGAGAGCCGGTGAGAGACAAAAGGAGGGAGGAAAACAAATCTTTTATGAATGTCTTTGTAGTTCAAAAGACAGGAGTTGTCATTTTCTTTGAGGGTGCACTTTCAAATGTTTGATGCAGCGAACGACCTAAACCTTGAGGAAAAGTGCGCGTGTCTGCTGAAAACATATCCATGATGTGCTGAAAGGGAGGGCTGTTAAATAGTAGTAATGAGTGAACCTGGCCTTAGATTTCGGTGCTGGGAGAACGGTTAGGAGAGAGGAGAGAAGTGCAGGTAAGGGCTAATTATAAAAATAAAGTGCCCCCATTATTCCGGCACTGTACTGCCCCAGTGAACAAAGCTACAACAGATGGGGTGTCATGAGTAACTGTGCCAAAGCGAGCCAAAGCCCCGGAGTGGATGGACCCTGGCAGGCCACTGCTGGAGCAGCCCGGGCACGGGGGAGCCACAGCTGCAGAGCTTGCCCTCAGACACATGTTGACAGTGTTTCTCTAGCCCTGCCTACACTAGTCAAGGTGAGACAGCATGACACGAGGGGAGAAAGAGAGAGAGAGAGAGGGGGGGGGGGCGCTCCACTATGATGGATAGCGCTCACCGTCCGCCTCTCCTCTCTCTCCCTCTTAGAAGGCTGGTGACTTTCCAGTGAGGCAATTATCATTGCGGAATGCATAATAGCCTAATTAATTACAGGTGTCAGCGCTGCCTTTGTTACAGCGTGGAGGAACATCGTGCCAAAGCCGCATCCGCTAAAAAGAACAGCACTGATGAACGAGCCATGAGCCGCGGCTAGAAGAGCACACAGCTGACGGAGGACCATGGGAAAAAAAAAGAAAGGAAAAGCAGTGGAGACGACTTGAAGCCTGCCAAACAATCACGCGTCGGCTGCTCGCAGTAGATGGATTGGAAACACATGGTGCAAAAATTAGGTCCATTATTTGCTTGATAAATCTGCAGTTGTCAATCGCAGTGCTCGGAGGAAGACCTTAGGTAGGCTCGTGCACATGGCGGCTTCGGAGACCAGAGCGGTGCCGGTGGCAGCACCATCAACAACGAAAGCAGCCCCCCTTTGCCTGGCGACGCTGACAAACACGGCATATCATTTGTCCTGTCAGATTTGCCGATTTCATTCATTGGGAGAAAGCTGGAAATCAAACAATTGCCAGGAAGAGAGAGAGAGAGGGGAAAAAAAGAGCAAACAGTACCTGTGAAGGGGAGAAGTGAATGATGGGGTGACTAGTGAGGGGAGACAGCAAAAAGATTCTTCGGTATTCTCCTCCTCAGCTAAACACAAGCATACACTGGTGCAGAACTTAACACATTTTGTGTGTGTGTGTGCACTTTGCGACATGTGTGTCTTTTCGAACGGGGGGCCGTGGCAGTATGCTGATAATCCCTCCAAGCCTACAAGCAGTGGGGGCTCATTGCAGAGTACATTGAGTCTAATAGGAGCGGGCGCTGCAGTTGTGTGCAGCTCTGCCTGCTCCCACAGCGAGAGGAGTTTTACATAATTAATGACTGTTGATGTTTCCCAGGTAGTGTCGCCCGGCAAATTCACTCCAGACTCTGCTGCCACCGTCGCCGGCTCCGCGGAGAATGAGCGACACCAGAACAGACAGCTTACATTACAGGCATAAATAAGGCAATTTTGTACAGTGTCTTCAGACATTACTGTGAAGGCAGGCAGGGGGGGTTTCAGGGCCAATGATTCGACTTGCTTCAGAGAAACGCTCAGAAAGAGCATTTCTATGTCTCGCAGTCTTCAGAGAGTTTTGCGCTTGATGCGAGTAAAACTGCTTCCTTAGTGTTTTTTTGTTTTTTTTATAATTCTGTATGCTGTTAGAGGCTCGCGGAGGGAAGCGCTGCACCTTTTCAAGATACCACATGACGGCTGCAGACGGATGATCATTTACATCTGCATGAATCAGCCTAATCTGACTGCCAATCTAAATTAATGTGAGCCCGGTGGTCTGGGGTTTTATGTTCCAGGACGAGAACACTGGTGAGGGCCCTGCACGTACTGCTATGAGAAAGTCCACATTTTTACTGGAGCGTGTTAAATTAAACATTTAAACATGGCACCGAGGGAAGGCTATTTTTTATGGCTCTCGGCACACTACTCATTATTAATTTGTAATAACCTTTAAGGCTTTTTGATGTCATACATATTTTACAGAGATATCACTCCCAGCCTAGAGAGGGCCTGTCGATGACAGATCACCAACGTGCCACTGAAATGTGCCTTCACCTGCTATAATTAGCAGCAGGTGAGGGTTAAGAGTGATCTCTGGACTGCGTGCGCACTTGTCTCCGCAAGAAGCCGCCCACTAATGCATGAGTGTGACGACGTATCAACACCTAAATATTAAATATATTAATGTCGTGCCATATGTAGTGGCCAAAAAGAGACGGGGGAGAAGACACTGGAGAGTGTAGCAGAGACATTATTTTGCCTCTAAAAAAGAAAAAAAGCGTGCATAATGTCTTCCTGACAGTGACCTGACCATAATTTTAAAGCCTTTTTAGGTATTTATGAACACCTGGTTTTAAGGAGTCCATTTCTGCTGCATAAATCAGCTGAGTGGCTTAACATTGGAGGGAAAAGGGATGCTATAACACCCCTCCAGTCTCCAACTCCTTCCCATACCTCTGTTAGATGGCTGGCCAGGGCCCATCATGCTCACGCTCTGCTGGGAGGCCCTCTGTGCCCGTTGGATGCCAGCCTAGAGCTCATGTAGACCAGTGCCAGCACGCCACTAAAAGCTGTAAAACACATGAGCTGTGTTTGGTTAATGTACGCTGATTGACCCGTGCTGCCAGGCGTTTGATGTCATGATTGGAATGACCAGCTTTCCCGCCTGATCATTCATATGCAATGTGACAAGTGCAAGGTGGCATTCCAATTTGAGTGAATTGAGGGCTAATCAGAGGAGATGCAGCGATGGTTTACGTTGCATTCAAATGCAAATACTAAACAGATTTAACTATAGCATCCACAATGTATGTGATTTTTCTTCGAGGAAAAGCAGGGTTGTTTTACATCGGCATCCCCTCCGATAAAATGACATTTTACTTACAAATCTCAAATGGAAGTTTTCGCAGCTTTCTGCAGCGAGCTCTTGAACCACTGTATGTGCCTCTCTGAAACTGTTTTATATTTAAACGTGATGGAGCCCCTAAGGGGTAAAACTATAAAGAAGCAAATATTAGAACAGTTTATGGGTGTGTGTGTTCATGTGTGTGTGTGTGTGTGTTTTTTTTTCAAGTAAGCATCTCTTGACCTTTTTTCCAACATTTAGGTTGGAGTACTCACAGTAAAATTACATATTTGAAATCCTGGACAAACATTACAGTAGTCTCAGAAACAATTCTCCAGTAATCTTTATATATAGGGCCTGACTGTAGTCGTTATCCAATGGATGCTGAGCGTTACATAATCCTCCATATGCTCTGAGTGTAGGACAATTCCATACGGGTTATAAATAAAGAAACCTGACGCACGGCTGCAGCCGCTGTGATTTGGGCAAGTTCTCACATGGGATGCCATCGTTCTGCAATCTGCAGTGCTAGCCACACTGCTATTTCAGGCTCTGCCTCATTAGAACATCCGCCATAAGTGAACAAAAAAAAACTGACCGTACAAAAGACTTTTCATTAGGGATGAGAGATGATGACGGTACGTTCACCCTTCTAGCCACAGTGAATTCAGGGCTAAAACTCTATGCATTTCCCACATTAAGGGTAGATGCATTGTGGAGGTGCACACACACACAAACCGCTGGAGTGTGATGGCCAGGTATGCTAGAGTGGTGAGATCTGTGTCACAAGGTCCCCAAAGGAGGAGGTCTGCAGGTGACTTGGGTACAAACACACAACCTGCCACAATGATAGCAATTACCCTCCATCCGCTTCCTTCAACAGGGGAGTGTGTGTGTGTGTGTGTGTGTGCGTGCGTGTCTGTGAAAGTGATGGACAGGACACAAGAGTTTTTACATGAGAGGAGGGGAAGAAAAAAAAAAACACATCACTGGGTGACTGCCTGTACCATCTACGTGAGAGTGTGGGTGTGGGTCTGCGCGCCTGCAGAGGCCCTCTCACACCAAAGCGTCTGGCTAATTTAGTTAGGGAATAGCTGGCTGTCCTTCAAGTGAATGGGCAGAGATTGGTCTCAATATGAGATGTAATAAAACAAGCTCGTCACTGGATCTCACCGCACCTTCGGCTGTCCTTCACATGTCTCGCCAGAAGAACACACACACACACGTGCACACAACCCCAGAATGCTGCCACGGTTTGTCATTTAGAAGAAAGCCACGAAACAAATGCTCTTCCAGTTATTTTAGATTCACTAAATACATATATTTTGTATTTGTCACCACTTATTTTAAACGGCCTAAGTGGTGTGTGAATTTAACATAAACCATACATTGATAAAATATGTTGCCTTGTCTGCTTTTGTTGTCTACATCCATTTCTGTGAAATGGATTTACATTAACATTAATGCATATAATCAGTGTAATTTGGTTAAAAGGTTAAATAGGTTTCGAGAGGGATCATAGAACACTGTTGCAAGAACAAAAGTATTTAGTGTTTTTTATAGTGTTTACTGTTGTTGCTGTTTGGAGCTTGATTTAACTATTTTAGTTATAGTTAGGTCCATTGGTTCACAATGTAAACCATGTCCTTTGTTATTTGGACTTTTCATTATTTCAATTGCATTACTTTGAAATGTAGTAGAACGACTGAGTAGTGATAATACAATGTGTGCAAATGTAAAGATGTTAAAGAATCATAAAATAGAAAAACATAAGTACCTCAAAATTAAACCTAAATACAGCGCTTAAATAAGTTTATTATAATCTATAAGTGCTGCGAAACTTTCACCCAGGAGACATCCGTATGTCCCTCCTTCCTCTGAGGGCCATTCCACCTGTCCTCCTGTTTGACTTTTCGGCCAAGTCTTTCTCCTTCCTGCCAGCTCCTAACATCCAGGGCAGTCCCCACCCTCCCCCCTTTGGTTGTCCCCTCAGCCCAACTCCAAGAGAAGAGCTAAAGCTTTCCCACTAAATCCGCTGAGACCCAATTACGGGGACTGCAGGAGAAATCATGACAAGATGCAAAGTTACTTTGCTTTAATTGAGGATGTGTTTAACACTCTCCTCAGGCCACTGTGGCCACTTCATGTCTCAGATGAAACAGAGAGCCCCCGCAGTGGGACTTTAAAACACATATCTGTTGGTGACAAAGGCAAAGAACATTCTGATCTTTGGGCTTAGATATTTAAGGGCAGCGGAGTGATTTAGGATGTTGGGTTTCCAGCGCAAAGTGAGAACAAAACAAGCAGATCTCTTAAAAGTGTAAAATGTATTAATATTAATATTAATTATGTTTCTTTTTATTTTATTTATGATGAAGAGGCACTTTAATGTTGGTTGTACATCAGAAAAGTTGGCACGAGAGTTACTTCACTCGCAGCTGCTTGTTTGAGAAGAGCCACATGTTAATTAGTATTGTAGTTAATCCCATATTAGTGGGACCCAAACTGTCAGGTCATATTATAAACAATCGGTTCGTGCATGTGACATTTGGAGCTGCTATCTCTTCGAGCAAAATGTTCCCTGGGTACTAATTGGCCTACTTTACGCTGTCTTTTCTTTGAATTTCAAGTTTTTTTATCATTTAGAATATCAGCCTTGACAAACATCATCACATAACATATACTATAGACCCAGCTTCATCTCTTCTTTTTTTTTTTTACAGAGGGACAAAAATGGAAATAAATGATTTACACTATAGCATGTAATGATGTGAGATCTACCTTCATGGGATATTAAATACAATTGGAAAGAAGAATAAAAGTTCAAACACTTCGCCAGCAGCAAGTATAACTTTTCTCTGCTTGCATTATTTAAGATAGGCTCCATCATTTTATCAATCTATCGATCTCTCTCCAGAAAGATGAAAATGGAAAAATAATGAGGCCGATGAATACTGTGTAAAGAACATCAATGTGCAAAATTTAATTATCTGTGCTGGAAAGAGAAGGAAAATGCGTCGGCTGTTTTCTTAAACAAAAAGAAAGTGAAAAAAGGAGCAGTTAATATTTTTTCCCTCTCTGCATATTTTAATTACCAGATCAATCATAACTACGTACTGCAGTACTGCAGAGAAAAGAAAATTGCAAGTCTAAATGAAAAACAATAGATTTGCTTTAAAGTCTTCGTTCTTTTGAAGTCTAAATTAAAATTTCAGGTACCTTTACAAGAGCCGTCTTCAGAAAGTTATGATATTTAATTAGTGTGTTTAGATTTTGCCGAAATTAAACTTCACAGCCGAGCATCATGTGTGAAATAAAGAGCGGTACTCCCAGGCTTTCAGCAGGGGGGGAAACACCACAGACAAACAGATGGAATTAAATCACTCCAGCACATGAGGTCTGCGTATCCTCTGACAAAAGCCTGTGTACTTTTGAATTGTGCTGCCAGCGGCTAGATCTGAGGCCGTGTTTCGGTGTTCACCGGAGTGGAGAAACAACTTTGCTCTCTGACTGTGTCTGAGTGCCTCGCGATACTTGTCCTGACATCAGAGAATTGCGCCGTAGAATTGGCGGAGTTCTGCCCGATCCTCCTCACACAAGCTTTTTCCTGGTTGTGCGAGCGCTGATGCTTATTTCTCCTGGCATGTCCTCGCCGGCGCCAAGCCACCGATTTCACACATTTTTATTGGCTAATTTGACTGTGCTCTTGCCAGCAGCTGAGAGTGAGCCAGGAGTGGGGGATTCTCAGAGACAGTGCTGCTGCTGAGGCTGATGCTAGTGATGCTGTTCTCTGACTGGAAGAGCCTGCAGGGAGCACAGGAGGCGAGCAGGGATCTCACCTGTCTCATAACACGTAGTTGACCATGGTAGACTGAGGTTGAGCTCGCTCTTAGAAACTGCCCATTAGATTAGTTACTGTGTGCTGCTGGTGAGAGACTCTTTGGTGCGGGGTCAAGACGGGAATGGGATTGCCTGTCTCTGAGGGTGACAGGGGTTTAGAAGAGCGGATGTACACCCAGTCGGACGTCCAATAGGAGCAGCGCAGGCGCCGCTGTGCGTGCGTCTATCGTCAAACATGGCTAACATTTGCACAGCAGCGGCAGTCAGGCGTGACGTCTCTGGGCTCTGAGGTTTGTGCTGTCAGGACGGTAAAAATGAAACCTGGCACTGCAAAGCAGAATGTGCTGAAACTCATCAATTCCACATGGCTAGAGAGCCAAGTGCCTATTTATAACACACACACACACACACACACACATCCCTCTCCTTTACCTGGTGTTCATCCCCAGCTCTAAACACGCATCCATAATGATGAATACACCCAACTGGGACGCTCCGACAGGGCATCAGTCAGGACAGGAAAACAAACATGCCAACACACACGCGCACGCACACACACACACACACACACCATCAGATCACAACACAGCAGAAGAGGGATAAGACTGACACAGTGAAGGCTGATGGAAAGGTTCAGGCGTCTCAGCATAAAAACACACAGCAGTGTCACAACAGTCAGTCACCACGCAGGAAACAAAAAAAGGCCAGTCAGATATATTAAACTTCTCGTAGTCTCTAGGGCCTAGTCTGGATCTGAAAAATGATGCTGCACTGGTAAAACACCACCACTCAACAACTGGGCTTGTTTATGCAGTCATTTACTGAATTGATGATATTTCACTTTAAAAGTTTCTGTCTGAGATGCAGGAAAAAATATTCGTTTTTTGGGTAGAAAAATGGGTTTACTTTTAGGATGTTGTGTTTTGAAACGCCAAACAAAAATGACCTGTATTCTCTTAAGCGCTTATCTAACAGTACAGTGCAATTTGCTCTGACCTATTACATTGTGTGGTTTGTATTTAGGGGAATCATACACATTTGGTTTGATTGCACATTTTTGGATGAGGGTGAAACATTTGCTTTGTGCATTATGTTTTTATCATTTATCATTATTGCGTCATTTTGAATGCCCTTGACTGGGCTATTTCGTCATGTATCAATATACTGTATGAGCTTTGGCAAAAGTATTGGAGGTAAGATGGACAGCCATACAATATTTGATCCAATATCCAGCTTGTTTGTCTTTGGTTATAATCAATAAAAGTAAACTTAAAAGTAATAAAGACTGAAACAGTAAGTGAACAGAAGTGCATTAAGAGCGGGTCAAAGCGTCTTTTCTGCACTGATGTGGAAAACTGGCATTCACCCTCAGGAGATGCAGAGGACGTAAAAGATTCAAGGAAGGTATTATCTAATGTCCAATTACACCCCCCCGCCCACACCCACATCCCTCCCCCTCTGCTCTGCCTCTCTCTCTCCTCTACTTACCTTCCTGCCTCCCACCTTCTTTGCCTCTCCTTAGTATGAAGAGGACACAAGTGATAAAGCAGGAGCAGGGAGCCAGTGGTTTACATGGCCCTGGAGCCCATTATGTTCCCCACAATAGGCTGGAGGCCTGGACGTGCAGGGAATAGGTAATGGCCTGGAGATCCTTGGCCTGGCCTGCTGCTGTTCAATGAGGCCAAGACAGCTGAGCAGGAGACAGGCATTAGAGACACCTCGTCAGCTCAGTATGGAGGAGCAGTCTAGTCATAGCCGGGGGAAAAAGGGTATACGGGTGTCATAAATACCCCTTACATAACATAGTGCATGAAGGACAACATCTCTAATGCAGGGATCTGATTTGCTGACAAGAAAATATGGGCATTAAATGTACTAAAATAAATAGAAATGAACACTGGCTTGCTTTTAAAGCTCTAGTATGTATATAGTCTAGAAGCAGCTTTGTGTCAGACTTTAAAAAAAAGTGCTAGCCACTTGTTCCCAGGCCTCACCTTCCCAAGTTAGCCATCCACTCAAGCAATCTGTACCTAATCACCGCAAGGTTTAGCCCATGATGAAGATATGTCTTCATTGAGCTGGAAACGCTGTAGTGTCGCTGAGCATTTTTCCTAACGGCGCAGTCCCTCATCTATGAAAGCGCCATAGAGCCCCTCAGACAATTAGGCAGGGAAAAGCTTTATGACCGTTAGACTCACTCAGTGAGCGGCACTCTCACCGCCAGCACCGCCAGGAGCGCTGGCTCGTGCAGAAAGGTAATTACGGAGCCTCTCATAATGACACGGAGGAAGCTTGCGTCATAACACCCACAGCCTTTTATCATAGCGCTGTAATTAATTATCATCCTTACTCTTTGATTCATTTCCACTATTCATAACATATTCATACATTCAAAAGAAATTATCATTTCCTTCAGGAATTAATCAAAAGGAGGCAGAACTGGTCGACTCTCGATGGATGATCAAAGACGGTGTTTGTCTACCTCGCTGCATAGGGGGGCCAGCTCAGGGCAAGGCCACATACAAGACAGAGACGCTTCTGTCTCACAGCACAACTCTGGTCAAACCGAACGCACCACTGGATTAAGGTTAAAAAACACAACTTGCGAAAAAAGACGGATACCCGTACGTGGCAGTCCAAAGAGCCATAAAACATTAAGGCTTTTGTTGCACGTCATTGCTTGCTTCTTCTGCCCTTCTCCAATGTGCTGCCTGACAAGACTGTGGTTATTTATGGACCACAGAACATTAACCTTACCAGCTTTGTACAACAAAGCGACGTAAAAATCATAAGCTCTACCTTTCCCGAGCGCCAGAAATCTACTGCACGGGTGGGACGGAGCAACCATTTTGAAATCTCGGCTCACTTGCACGGAGTTGAAAAGCTGCTGCATTGTCAAAATACCTCCCGTGCTCTCAGAGAGAACAAGCAACAACAACAACATACATAAAAAACATTGTCTTCCCCCACATCATCACTTCCCAACCTCGGGGGAAGAAGTGGCACAGTTAGACTCATAAACAGGTGTCCACCGGCCCCCAGTTCACAGCGCTTTAATAGCTGTTTGATGTTTTTGATGTCTAGTCAGCTCAATCGTACCTTGCTGCTTGATAATGAGGACCAATAATGATTCCTGAGCTTGAGGGGTTAATGGCATGTAACCGGCAGAGCTGCTAATTACACGTTACAAACAATTTATCAGAATCTCCATCTGCGCATTGTGCACGCTAAATTACTCCACAGATTATCATTGTAAAGCAAGTTTCAGTAATTAGGGACCCATACTGCTGTTTTCCTTTTCTGAGAGCACCAAACGACATCAAGAAGAGAGGAGAAAAAGAAAATGACTTGTTAATTCGAGCACGATATTCCGACTGGTACAGGCCGGATGCAAAGAGGAATCTGCCTCTCCCGAAGAAAAAACAAAAAAAAAGGTTATAAACTTGTTTTTTTTTCCCGCCTCACAAAGGTTTATCCTGAGGGGAGTTTACACTCCAAAGTGAGAGGGAGGTGTAAATTGTTTTGAGAGGCCCACATAGTCTCGGTGAGATTTGGTGAAGAATACTTTCAGTGTTTTCAGATGGCAGCGAGAGCTTGTGTGAAAGTTGTGTGAACAGTTTGGCCCAATGGGTACCGTCTCTCCAGCGATCGGTTATTTGAGAAATAACTGTCATATCCCTCAGCCCCAAAGGTGTGCCTGAGACCATGGAGACATGTGCGATCTCCTCTTCTTCGCCGTAAATTTTTATTAAAATTACCTTCATTATAAGACAGTGTTCATTATAAAACCAAAAAATGTCGGTCTCCCAGGGCCCTGTGGATTAATAAGGACAGCGGTGTATTTTAAGCCGTAAACTCAGCTCCTCACTGTCCTTAATCTCCTTCCTACTTCACAAGGCCAAATTAACACCTCTCCTCAGCTCTGACGGGACCTCATTAGCAAACTTCCAGGGAAAGAAAGAGGAGAGCAGAACGAAAAAGAGGAGAAGAAGGAGGGAGGCGACCAATGACAGCCACCAGCTCTGGGATTAACCCTTTCTCCTCCTCCAGCTCCGCGGAAAAACTAGGTCGGCAACGTGTTTCTAATCAGTCGCCTGGTTAGCGATAATTAGAAGGCGAGATTGGACGGGAAAAGAGAGAAAAAGTGGGTGGGGAACATTGAAATGAAAAAGAAAAGAAAGAGAACCTGTCATGTCGCAAACACTTCAAAGGAGCCGGCTTCTCCTTTAGAAGTGGCATGATGAGGGTCCAAATACCACGAGGCACTCCTGTGGGCCACCAAACTAGAAACGGGGGGTGGGTTTGCGAAGGCAAGAACCCAGTTATTTCTCACATATATGCTTCCTCACACACACACACGCACACGCACACCGGGCTTCTCCACCATTCACCACCTGTGCAGTGCCGCTGCAAGGGAGCTTTACTCTATCCCAAACCACAACGACAAACAGGCGCATCCAACTCCACCTTCTCCCCCTGCGGCAGCAGGTCCAGGTCCCACAGCTTACACCGAGGTCGCGCAGACTACCGCTGGGTAAAGTTCACAAGCCTCCGCAAGCTGTTTGACATTACCAATAAGGTCAGAGTGTATCAGAAAACACCAGAGGATTGTATTATTATGGCGCCGAGTTGTTCGCTGCTACTCGCGATCCAAAAAATAAATCGCTTTTTACACTGCTAGCCGGCTTGCTTATGAATTTGCCAGCAGAAGTTCCACAAGAGAGACCAAGAGGTACCCAGAGGGGCCCGCAGCTAACAAGACAAAAAAATCATCACTCATTATCAGCCATCTATTTTATCTACTGTGAAGCATCTCTAGACTCCCAGTTGTCAGACATCAATGGTGCTTAAATTAATCCTATGGGTTCCTGTTTGCACAATAAAGATATGGAAGGGTGCCTCTGATATTTGCGCGACTTTACAGTCAGAGTAATTGAATTAGCACACAAATCAGCCACAGAGTATTGCAGAGTGCAGCGTTGAATGCGATAGCTCCTGCCAGGGAGCACAGTTGCTTGGGCATAGTCAATTATAAAGCATTAAAAAGAAGCTGCCAATAATCACTTCCAAGAGAACTGAACAATCCATGCTGAGTGTTCTCATGTTTACCGATGATGGGGCTTTCAGGTTAGCGCTGAGCGGGAGTTTAGAGGGGAGAGCGAGACTGGAAACATATTTGTGGTATCATTTCCATAAGCCTCTGCTTTGCGGACCATAACGCAGCTCACAAATGTGATTTATGACCTTGGTTTAATGGCCGGAGCACAGTCTTGGTGGGTATCAGATGACTTTTTCAATATGGCGACGTCAGAGGGGGCACGGTGAATGCACCATCACAACAGGAAATGAGGGCTTGTCTCAGCCAAGAAAATATGAGAAGCCAGATATCTGATCATCTAATGGCAGATAGATGCTACTTCACTTTGACAGAAAAGGCATCAGTCAATAAGCACCAGATGAGCAGTAACACAAAAAAAAAGCATGCCAGTGATTCTTCACCCCATCTATCGGACCATTCATTCCAGTAGCGCAGTGCTCTGTACTAGTCAATGTACACTGAATATGCAGTACTTCTTGTCCCAGTGAATCATGACAAATTCACTTCCTATGTACGTGTGAAAAGCAAAGATGTGCGACTCACCTGAGCTTGGAAACTCTTGAGCACAGGTGCCACCATCTCCCGGACTTCCTGTGTGCAGACAAAAAAAGGAAACTCTGCCTCAGCATTTTCACTTTGCAGATGTTCCACTTGTTTGGGAAACACCCAGAACCCCAGTGAGGCCACAAACAGCACCACAAAAATTAAGGACTGAACAATCTTTAATGTTAATGGATTATCTCCACAGCTGATCTCACACTGCAGGTGTGTGTGTGTGAGTGAGGTATGTTGTTATGGGGTGTGGGTATTAGTGGATAAACCTACGGGGTTTGAGTGGGCATGTTTGAAAAGCGGGGCTTTCCAGTAGCTTGCGTTCGAGCTCGGAGATTCAGACTTGTGCCAGCTCCCACAGACTCAGGTAAGGGGATTGTGCTGCCAGTGGTGACAGCCTGATCCTCTCTTAAACGCCTGTATTATACTGACAAGATTACTACACTACACAGCGTACGCAGGCTGAGATAGGCAGGCGGCATAGCCAGCGCAAATAGCCTTAGGGCTCATTTATAAAAAATATGAATAAATAAATATTCTCCTTGACTTCAGCTTAGATGTTAATGGGTGATCATTTCAAAGACGCTGATAAAAAAGGACAAAATCAAATGTATCTTTTCATATATTCACTTTAGTACCTTAATTGCCATTTCGCTTTACAAAAGTAAGGGTTAGGGAATAAGTCCTTGGCAACATTCTAAACATGAGGCAGAAAAAGAACACATAGGTGGAAAATAGAAGTGAAAACCCCTCATGTGGTAAGTACAATGATTGGGTATTTTAAATAACTGAAATGTGAATGTAGGCGGAAGAAAATATTTTGTTCAAATGTTGAGAATAAACTTCATTGGTGCTCAGGGAAATGGAATACAAAAAGATTAAAGACGGAGTTCTCTTATTCCTTACTTGTTTGGAGGAACACCTGTTCCCTGTTGGTCTGCTGCCAATTCTGACACCATGAACACTTTTTCACAAGCTTCAAAAGTTTGGAGCAAATCTGTGCCCACCGTTTGTAAATGAGTCCTCCTGGACTCTCACCCCCACCCAGACAGAGGCAAACGTTCCTGCAAGGCCCCAACATTTAAATATTAACAGAGCCACAGGAAGGGAGGGAGGAGTGCAAAACCTGCCTCCTCTCAAGTGTTGTGCTCTATTAATACAAACTGATGCAGAATTGTTCATTTTTTTTTTTAGAAGAAGAAGAAATAAATAAATAAGTCCCGGTACAAAAGGTATGTGCGGGGGTTGAGGAGCAGTGGTGATGCAGTGTACCTGCTGAGGTGAAGATGAGGAAAACGACACATGAAGCTGTGCTGTGTGTGTGTGTGTGTGCGTGTGCGCGTGTTTGCATGCGTGCGTGTGTGTTTTGGGTGGGGGTTCGAGAGACTCACCTCAGGGACATTTCTCTTGAACTCCCTGCTCAGCTCCACCAGGTGCTTGTGGGAATGTTCGCTCTCCTCTTGTCGACCCGCCAGCTCAGATGCTACAGAGTTTAGCTCCCTCTGTGAACACACAAAATAGGAGAGACGAGCGGTGAGAGGAGGCGAGTGGAGAGAGCAAGCGAGCGAGCGGTGGCACTTTGGGGAGCCAGCCTGCCAACGCTCATCCAGTAAAGCTTAGAGTGTACATAAATAAAAATACACTGCTGAATATTAACAATGTAATCCTTCATGATCTCACAGCAGTAATACTTACAGCTAGCCCTGGCCCATAAATAATTAAGCCAAAACAAATCCAATGCCTACAGTAGCAGAAGGCCTTTTAGATAATCAGTATTTGAAATAATCAATACACTTGCAACGGCTATAGAGCGCCAGTGAGGGAGTGGAGTGAGAGGGAGGGAGTAGAGAGAGAGAGAGAGAGAAAGAGAGAGAGAGAGAGAGGGGGGGGGGGGGGGGGGGGCCCG
>JAFBJU010000216.1:1217632-1326089 GCA_016785305.1 Colistium nudipinnis
GGGGGGGGGGGGGGGGGGGGGTGAGTCACGTGTAGAGACCCAATAACCTGACAAACACACTTACAAACAAATGAGAGCTTCTTCCTGAAATAAAGGGCTGTTTTTAAGCCAGGCCAAGAGCCGATTCAAACACCTCGCCTGCTGTTGTAATTACCACAGGTCAGATCTATTTTCAGCTCCTTTTCAATCTCTCCTCCATCGCCTGCACCAATCGTTATATTGATCCCACACCGATTTTCAATACATGACAGCAGCATCCATAGCTTTAACCAAATTACCCTTCTGCTACAACGACAGCCCCGATCGCTATTCCATTCATGTCCCTGCGCATTGGTTGTTTACACGTTTGTGTCATATGAAATGAGGGCTCCGCCCCGGCAACATGTCTGATCCACTATCCAGAGCTGTCTGTGTAGCAGGCCCTTCGTTCAGAACCCTGCATTCATGTTGGACTCAGCTGCACCACATGCCATCCGCGAATCCAATATTATCGATCAGTCATCCAATTCCCGGCTCTTTCAGCAAACAGGCAGCAAAGGAAAAGGAAAACACATTTAAACTCTACTCTCCTGTACTGAGCAGTGCTGTTACAGACAACTGTACATTCACCTCCTCTTCCTTCATGACTGAGATTCTGGGTAATTGATGAGGATCTCCTCTTGTAACTGCTGGGTTACGTTATAAAAAGTGGTGGAAGGGGATTCAATTACCACTGTGAATTTATATATGACGCTGGGAAATGAAATTGACTGTGTTTTAATTAATCTGCAGCCTTACTTAAAAGCAATTTATTAATCATCATATAAAGAAGAAAAAAAGGAAAGTTGGAAGGATGAAACTTCAACAGCGGTGGCCTCTTGAGACGGTGGCAGCCTGTCGGTCAGAAGCAGGCCGTTAATTGAAGGGCTGCCGGTTCAAGTCCCTGGACTGGCAAGTCAGGAAACGGCTTAAATAGGTCTGAGAGTACAGTTTGACACGAGGAGGATAACTATAAGCCGAGATGCTCCACTAAAACATTACAACTTTCCACTTTGTCCGTGAGCTCGTGTTACCTTGGCAGTAAAGGTTTGTTGACATTGTGCAGCATGTAGCCATTTAACAAGGTTGACACTGTATTAGACAAGTGATATATTTCCACCAGCAATAATACATTTGAAACAGTTCACAAAGAAAAGACATATGGCCAACAAATTCTCTGAACAACATATTAAGTCATTAATCATTGCCATCCAATACTATTTATGTCTAATGCTCCCATTGTGAAATTGTCTTCATCAGTGGAGCCAAAAATATAAAACTTTTAAAGAAAAGTACGTATTTACAGGATTTCAGATCCCAATATTTAATGTTTAGTCCAACAAAAACAAAGTGAGTGTTTACGAAAACCTACGCAGTTTCACTTTCCCATAGTCACATCTGAATCCTGCAACCCTGTTCGAGTGAAAATGGAAAAGATGATGTTTCCTTTGCCAAGTTGTAACCCACTGTGTAAAATGTGAAAGTTCAAAATAAGCTTTTAACCCATCTGGTTACCACCACAGCAACTCCAGTTTAAAAATCAACACTTAGGATGCCATCCAAATGTTTAGGATACATATAGTTAGCGCTTACTATTCCTGTTAAAGCATATTGTCACAAAAAAGGGCCATGGCAGTGCAGGATAAGGCAACAGGACTTTATAAGTTCCTGTTAGGCCTTACAGTCCATCTGGGATGAGCCTTCCTGGAGATTAGAGAGAGAGCTTTCAGAAGACGGCCAACCTCCACTAGATTTAAATGACCCCAGACCGGCTAATCTTGCCAAGAGAAAATTCCTCTAGAAGCGACTGAGTGGATTTTATAAGTACTTAAGATATAAGAGTGTGGTGATTCTTATTTCACCAGTGATTCAGAGGCCTTCCGCACAGGGCTGCACTCACTTCTTATTCCAGCTCAGCTGATGAGAGTGGTGAATACTCGCGCTTTATGAGAGCCAAACAGTGCAATCATAACGGCATGGTTATTTTGAAAGCCCCCCCACAGTTTCTAGACCATTACGAGGGAGGGAAGCCTGGGCAACAGCCCATCAAATGAAAACTACTGGCTGTCTTTCTGGAAGCAAGTGAAGCAGAACAGACTGTTTGCTACTTTGGTTGTCTTGCTCAGATTGATGATGGAGGAACTCCACAATGTAGTGTTTCTCAATGCTATCTCAGGAGACAAAAGATACTGTAGAAGATGCTTTTCCTCTGCTTCCTAAGATTTGATCCGTTTCACCTCGCAACCGCGGCCCTCTCGAGATTCGTGGTAAAATTCACATTCCATTATGTTGATCTTCATCCTTCATGAAATCATTTGCATGAACCCATTGCTTCTGATGTCTCGAACAAGGGGGGGAAAGCAAGTTCAACTCAACGTTCCATAAGGAGCCTCTCTGTAATAATTTGACAGGTTTTAAAAAAGGACGATTGGGACCACATTTTCAGTGTGTGGCAGCCGGGTCAATACAGGGCTCCTGTCATTAAGCCTCTGCCAGTCAAACATCCAGCTATAATTGATGAGTTTCCCCTGGGGAGGGTGGAGCTGTCATTTGGACTGGAGGGGCAGGAAAGAGGTATTTTAAACATGGAACCACTCCCGGCGTGCTCAATTCAATTTGTGTGGGGGGAAAGCAATCTTAGGGGCCTTCTGACTCAAAAACAAAGACCCAAAAACAACAAGCTTATTGGCTTTAACAGCACAGACCTGCAGCCTATTGGCAGTCTGTAAATGGACTTGAGGCTCAAAGAACTGCTGAACAACTAAAACTCCCACTGTGACTCACATGTTGTTTGGCTTAGACATGGAGGTTCTGCACATGGACGGAAGATGAACCTGATCAGTGTCCGCAGTGGAGCCAGCACATGATCCGACAAACATTTAGACCACTGATATCATTAAGAGGTGTCAGGTGTATGCAGGGTGTGGCCCCCGAAGACCCTATTGGAGGAGGGATAAAGTGGACATGAAAAACAGAGGCCTTACAAATCTGTAAAGATTGGAGGATGTAATGTACTCTATATTTCATTTAAATGATGGGCGGCAAAGTATATCTGTTTTGGGTGGGGACAGCAAACACAGGGTGAGATGTTTAATAATCAATCGCAACACGCATTGACAGAGTGAAAGAAACATTGCTCTTGAAACATCAGAGCAGAATCCGTGCCGTGCCAATGTTGTCGGTAAAAGCACCAGGCTCGCTAATGTTTTGTGCCGGAGCAGATTTGACATTGATTCATTAAACCTAGCTCGTCTTGATTACATCTGTAGTGGTAAGCTATTTTCTAGCCTTTCACAAAGACAACCCAGGGTGGAAAATGTTGACAAGTGGAAGCGGGGGAAAAAAAGCTAGCAAGGTACTGCAATGAGGTAGACTGAGTTAAAATCACTATTGTGTGTGTACTGGACTTGGATGGCACAAATTAAAGAGGAAGAAAATAGGGAGGGGTGGGATGAGAGAGGGGAAAATGCAGATGGGGAATTATTTTTCTTTTTGTATCCCATCTAATTGCAATCATAGGCAGATGTCTGAAAGTGTGACAGCATCAGCAGAATTGCTGCTGAGAGCACAGAATCTTTGTCTAAAAATAATCAGACATTCTGTGTGCTGCTGTTTGTTATAATGGTAATCGATGCTGGAGGCTTTGAATTCCATCAATTTATAGATCCACTCTGTTCTGCCTGGTGACTGTACTGCCTCACAACCCCCACCGCATTCGCACACCGACGCAAAAAAAAACCCCACACACACACACAAACTTGCACGCAAGGTCTCGCACAAAAGAGCGGCCGGGGCACACGAGCACACACAGAGACACATGTGCACCGCCATCCGCGCACGGGGGCTGCAGCAAAGGCAGAGCAGGGGCCAGCATGTGATTAAGATAAGTGTAGTTTCCCTTCATACAATCCTTATCGCATCCCCTTCTTCTCTGTGAGGAACAAGATTGTCCATAGCTACCTCAGATTAGCCCTGCGTCTCAGACGCCACACTTGAGTGAGGGACACACACACACACTGATCAATAAATCAAATCTGCACAATCAATGGCCCCAATCACTGCAGTCTAGTCTGGCCTCAACATTATTACTGGAACCTCCCCCCTCCCAGGTACTGGGGCAGGAAAGGGCCAGTTGGAGGTAGTGGTGTGTGTGTGTGTGTGTGTTGTGTGTGTGTGTGTGTGGGGGGGGCACAATTGGCATTTGTCCATATGAAAGAGCCAAAACAGACCTTTATCTGGCCTGATTGGGCTGAGTATCAGTTAATAGCTCAACTGGCAGATGCAGTGCATGTGTGTGTGTGTATAGGAGAGTAAGTGTGTTGGACCAGACAGGAAGGAAGAGGGAGTCTGGCCTCTGACCTCCATGACCTGGCGCTAGGACCTTGAGCCGAGTACATTGCCTCTGACATGCAACACGGCAGGGGGGGGGGGGTTGCTATAACCTGGCACCTCCCTCCATCTGTTTGCCACAGGCTAATGCTTCTTCACTTTTACTCTCCTGCTTAGCCTATCGGCTTAACTGGAGTTCACACCACCGTCCCACTGCTCCTGCACCAAACCACACCCGGGTCTAAAACTATATGCATATCAGTTCATTTTAACCTTCACCAAGTATGAGATGGGTGACGTTAAACCTCATGATGAAAACAGACTGCTGTTTTTTTTAAGATTATTTTTTAGCATTTTGGGTTTATTGTACACAAAGAGCAAAAACAAAAGAGGTAATTACTTTATCATTCTCAACAAAAAGGTTAACAATTAAAATAGTATTTCAAACCACAATCTTAAAAAGGAAATATTTTCTCTGCAGCAGCAATACTGACTGCACCGTGCAGAAATATGTAGGTAGTGTATAGATTGAGAGGACTTACCAACGAGGAAAATCACATTTCATTTTGACACCTCTCTAAACTCTGGACTGGTAAGTCTGATAAATCATCCAAAATAATTAATCCCCAGTCAGTCAGGCTGTCTTCAAACAGCATGCTAAATCTTACAAAAGGAAGGAGACGCGTGTGAGCCTCACAACCATCAGCAAAAGGTGTGACTGGTGTTGTCAGCCATTATTCGTCATACCCTGCTTCATTTAGAGAGTTTTTGGCGGCTGATGCACCAGAGCACAGCCTACTTGTCAACACCTACTCTCTCTGTAATTCCAACATTCACACATGGACACACTTGCATACACACATTTCCTATTCCTTACTGATATACACTGGTAACACATGTTGGTATGACCAGTGAGGCTCTAATTCTATTTATTGTCAAGTCCTATTCAAAATAGTGTCACAGGGTATCATGAAAACTTCTTCCTACATCTCTTTCACACAATCCTGGATTGTGGGTTCCTATAAATGTCCTCCAATTAGAAACTTCAAATTGCAACCCATGACTGAATGCTCCAAACGAAGACTAATTACAACACCTTATTTATCATCATTAAGGCCGACCATTGTTCTGCTCCTTTCAAACTCTGTGGTTACAATCAGGGTGTCTATGTCATTGTGTGGTACATACAGGGTGACTAATTACACAGTCCTATGATTCATTAGCAGACTAGCGGGGTGAAAGCTGAGCCATGATAACCTTAGCCGGCCAAATGATCAGCTCAAATTGAGACGTTAATATGGTGGTTTATGGTATAATAATAGCCAAGAGCACATAGAAAACAGCCTGTGCTCCCAAGTTTCTTTGACGGGGCAGCTAACAAAATAAAAGAGCAGCGACGGTGTGGAACTTGAAAATGAAAATTGGGGACGAGGTTTGTTTTTGTGCTTCTTTCAAAGTAGGAAAAAAGGATGGTGTGTACTGTTGGGGACTTGTCTCTGGGAAGCTTCACCATTGAGGTCAGATGGTGGGAGAGCAGGAAGGCTCCACAGATGCAGCCATCACGGCGATGGCCCACTTTCACCTGAAACGACGAGCTGCAGTGGTGCAACGCAGCTAACCTGCGATTGTTTATTCTCTCTTAAGAAATGTCAATCTGTTCGCTCTCAGGTGTGCTGCTCTTCCTCTTGTTTTTGTTGTTTTCTCCCCCCTACTCTCTCCGTTTTCCCATGTCGATTGCAGCCAGATCAAAGCGACGCTGCTGGAAGAATCTGAATATTTCAGGTGCGGAGAGAAGGCAGCGTTTCACACCACCTGTGTAGCACCGAGACGGGTCCCTCCTCCCGCTCAAACTCAGTTAGCGGGGCCCCTGGGGCCAGACGACATGAACCAGGGCCACCTGTCTGAGAGAGACGGGGAACACTCCTTTACCCTCCTTCTCTCCATGGCACTTTCATTTTACAGCATTTGATCCAAAAATAAATGGATCTAAATAGAGCGATGAGGGTGGGAATAAAACCGGGGCTGACAACAAGCAGCTGAGAGCTTTGAGCACCGGCACAAAGGCTTGAAGATCTGGTAGACGAGCTCCGCACAATAGGAGCCATCACTTGAAAGGGCAGTTTATACATGAATCATTGCTATACCACTAACCTGTAGAAGGTAGCTCTCAGATAGCACAAGATAAGTCAGGCCCAGAAAACGTCAGGATCCTTCTCTGCTGCAACAAAGTGTGGCACAAGACTGAGAGATAATTCTCATCACCTCATCAGGGCCACCATTCCTGCCCCAAAGCAAATAAAAAGTTCCCCTCATGTCCACGCCAGCCTTACCCGCTTGATGTAGCTGCTCTCCTTGGAGGGCTGTGTGCCTTGACATGTGTGCATGTGTAAGCACTTCTGCAAGTGTGTGTGTGTGTGTGTGTGTGTGTGTGTCAGTGTGTGTGGACGTGTGGTCAGGGGGGCGTGGAGCAGGTTCCCCTCTACCAGTTCCCAGCCATGTCTCTCAAAAGGGCCGTAAAGTCTTTACAGCAAATTCCTTACATTCATCTGTGTCAGAGCACTCGGCACACATTAGGCGTTTACACGGGAGGAAACACAATCTATTTGATGCTACACTGCCCACACGTCCAGAGCCCTCCTCCCCACGCTGGAGATTCACAGTGTTTAACTTCCATTTCATATTCTGAACAGGCAGGCAGACAGGCAGGCCAGTGCTGGGGAATGGACTCCATCTTGCTGTAAATCAGCATTTAAACACCAGGCTAAATGTAATCTAGAAAGAGTCAACAAGAGCCCCCTCGCATTATGCCGCACAAGTTATTTGTTTTTATTTATTCTGGAATGTGCAATTGATTTTTGTTGCCCCCCCCTAATGATGTATGCAAACGGTGAACAGAACAAGTCACACTTCATTTTTTTCCCCCACAGCTGCCGCTGCTCCACATCTTTTAATATCAGTGGTGCTTATGAGAACAAGTGGAGGTTAATCCAGGGAGCGGGTCATAGCCAGCCGGCTCTTTGTAAATGTCAGCTGGGAGATCTGGGCCCTTCTTATTACCACACTAAACCAACAAGGCTGATGGCATCACGACGGATGTCCGACTTGGAGGTGTGTGACCCCACCCACCTCGCTTCTCACCACTGCCACGAACCAACCGCAGCTCAGCAAACTTTATTAATCAATTGATTTATCGCCATAAATCAGGCCAGGCTTTGATTGTATCAGCAAGTCATGCAATCAATCAATTAGTCAGGACCTAGTGGCGCAAAGCTTAGAAAGATAAATGTCCCCCCCCCCCACCACCTCATCCTTTTGGTTGTCCGTTTGCCCATCAAACACGGCTGCTGTTGACTTCCAAGCCCAACATGCAGCCTTGTATTGATTTCCGCAGATTAAACTTGCAAAAGAATCAAAGGACACTTAGCTGACTGGGAATAATTCTGCCTTCTTCATTTGTAGTGAAGTATGTGCTGTGCTCGCCTTTGATAGTGTGGCCTTATATGATCAAAAACAGAAAAGTGTAAACATCACATTCCAGAGTGTAGAATGCTCTGATCCGGCACAGTGTCAGAGGCAGCTATACACCATATTACCTATAAGAGACTGGAGCTCCTCAGAGAGAAGCCCGCAGAAAAGGACAAAACATGCATTATTATCAGTCAACCCTACCAAGGTTTATAATGGCGAGGAAAAACTGAGGAGAAAGGTGGGGCTGAGCGAAGAAACAGCTGGGTGAACAATCTGTGGAAAACATATGTATAATGACATATTTGTTTCATATTGTATCCCAACTGTGAATTCCAATCCACATTGTGAAACCAGCTGCCTCGGTCCAACGCCTCCCATCTGCAACTCGGTGTCAGGAAGTCTCCCAGGACCAGCTGGGAAACGTTGGGGACGACAAAAACAGACAGGAGCAAGTAGAGCACGACAGAGTGGGCTACTGGAGCCTTGGCGTGCCCCCCCCCGGCGGCAGGTTGGTATGTGGAAGAATGCCGAGCCACCACCGAGGGTAGAGAACACCAAGGGCTCCCCAGAGAGAATGTCTTTGGTGGGATTAGAGCCCCACCAGACTCGGTTCTGCTTCACACCTCCAGGCCCTGCAGGGCCGCAGCAAGGGGGGCCAGCAAACTGTCTGTGGGGGCTTTTACATTTCTGCCCAATCTCCCCAAGCCTTACCGTGTAATTAGAGATAAAGACACAAGGCTTGGCTACTCAATTCTCCTGGCTTCACCCAAGGCCTCCCATCCATGGACCTCAGAGGACCCCCACCACATTGCCAGTGTACACTAGCCACACTCGTCACAAACCTTGTCCCAACCAACTGCTCTATGCACAAAATGTATAAAGGTGCTGCATTTTACAGTACATGATCATGATTGATTGCCATTTAAATGTGCAGTGTCCTAAAGATGCTGCACCATGATTCTCAATGGCGGCCTATTTTTCTCTACACTTTATTTCACATAATGTGTGTATCAGAGAAGCTTCATGTTGTGAAAATTCTCTGGTAAACAATAACCATGGCAAATAAGTAATTTTTCTTCATATCTACCTCTTCTACATTATCAACCAGGCACGAGGGAGGAACATTTGAAGGATAAGGCAGAAGAGAAACTATATTCAAGAAACACAAAATTATACTATGGAGGGAGCCATTATTCATCTCAGATACATTTTTCATTTAAGAGTGGGCTGGATATGAGCAATGATGAATGCATCGCCCAGGATGCAATTTGTATGTAAAATAACAGAAGATTACAGAATATGTTTTAAGTGCAAATGCAGTTTGTTGCCATCTAAGTAGCAAATGCATTCCCACAAAGAGGAATAAGACCAGAGCCCAATGATGCTGCTCATAAAATCACTTAGCCCATAGCTAGGACCCTCGCCAGTCTTTATGATAGGTCACAAGGAGAGGCTCTGTGATGAATGAGGAGACTAAAGTAGATTTTCATTCACATAATATACGGCATGTCTTGGAAGGCTGTTTGGAAGCGCCAAATAACCAAGGCTAACACAACTCACTGTGGACACACGTTGAGCATTTGAAAAGACAGTGTTAGATACGTGTCTATGCACAAAACGCACAAAAAACACACACACTCGCTCTACAGCGTCTCGCTGCCTACCAGGCATCCACGTGTTCCTCCCAGGACTCACTCTCTCCTCATCAGCTTCACTCGGTGCACACCGTTTCAATTCAGTGCCTCTCAAAGACACAAAGTGCCTTCCCCTCCATTCACAGCGCAAACATTTTATACAGCCTCCCAACACAAGACCTGCCCACCACAAAGCATGTAATGCAACTCATTAGTGGGCACGCAGAGTGCAGAGGTCTGTGATGGGAGAGACAAACACAGTGGGGAGTGGGGACCCCCCCTTCAAACAAGCATCTCCATTTTTCCTCACAACTCACAGGGCTCTAGAACCAACCTTAATAACTAAAGCAATCCGATTGATTTTTGGAGATTCTCTGAAACAAGTGTTGGAAAAGTGGTGGAAGTTGGGGGGGGACGACCTTGTTCACGTTTTAAGTTAAAGTGCCACAGATCCAGCAGGACCTTGGACTTTATTTATAACAAGATATATGTAATAATGCTAAGAGGTTAACTCAGCTCTAAAATTTCACTATCCCTCCCCTGTCACTCCAGAACTGTGGTTGACACACAAGCAAACTGTGTCCAATGACAAATAGACAGGGGTGGGGGGGGCAGTGTATCTGGGTCAGCCTCATTGATCTCAGCCCTGTATTGCGTGGCTCTGGGGTCAGGTTTTTGTGTGCCGACAAGAGGGTACTGGGTTTGGTGCACACAGAGGTAGAAAATGGAAGCTTTGTTCTGGAAGGTAGTTTTAAGACGAAGGATGGAAAATCCGAGAATCCACCCCCGCACCGGCCCGGGTGAACCTTCCCTAACCTCGGGGCAATCGCATGACCTGAGGCAAAGCATTACACGCATTAAAAAGACATGAACTTCTGAGCATTGGTGTTTCAAGCACGCGATCAATGGGGCCACAGGTGCAAACATTTTCTGCACAGCCAGTGGAATACCCTTTTCCCATCCCTCCCGGGATTACAGTGGAACCTGTTTTTGCACCGTGTTCATGTTAATGTCAGCAATAATAAAGACCTGCAGCAGAAGAAACAATAAAAAATGAGCACAAGCTGGAGACAGCTTTTAGAGGTGGGATGGAAACAGCGCAGGGAGTTGGGGGAGAGAGGGCCGGATGTGAGGAGTCTGTCAACTTCGCCCCGTCTGCTCCAGTGTTCGCCTGCTTCAGACTGAGGGGAGCAAATGGGCCTAATTCACACTGGCTGTGTGAGAGTGTCTCTGCTGTCTAGCAGCGTGAGCGGGAATTAGATCTATGGTTTGTAGCCTTCATCCCTTCCCAGACAGACTTGTTCCGGCTCAGAGGCGCTGCCTAATCCGCACCTCTCTCCCGCTCGCACTCCCGGAAAATGACTTCACACAGCTGCCTTTAAACGCCCAACGCAGCAATTCTCGTCTGACTGAACTCCCCTCTACTCAAAAAAAAAAAAAAAAGCTTAGCAGACCTCCCATAGCTCATTTAACATACCAATTCCTTCTCAAAACCCACCCGAACCCCCTCCGGAAGAGGAGAACAACAAGGAAAACAACTCCAGCCCCACTTGATAATTTAAGGGCTCTTTTCTCTAGAGAGCTGTCAAAATCAGCAGTACGGTGGGAGGAATCCAATGAACAACAAGGTACCCTGGCTCTGCTTTGATGAGTGCTTGGTTTCTAAGTGTGAACTACTGTTACCTTCCAGAAATCCAACAAGCGGCTGGTTTTGTCACCTGTGTCTCCTCACATCCATCCACCCATCCAGGCTGAGTGAATGAGAGGTGAATTAAAACGTAGGTCAATTCACAGCCAGATCTCTGGGAACACAAAGCCAAGTGAGTTCTCACATTAAAAACCAGAGCTTGGCCAGGTGGTTTCTTCGGGTTGTTGTCAAGGTCACAATCGCGCTAGATAGAGCGGGCAGCGAGTGGGCTGCTCCCAGGCACGGAGGCCTATTAGGGTCATGGAGGGTAACTCCAGATAATGGCAAGGCCACTCTGACAAACACTCCAGCCTTGCGGACAGGAAAAGAGAGGAGGTCCCTCTTATGAACCAAAGCCTAGTTAATGGCTTTCATCAGTTTCATGAAGACTCCACACTTCTTCACCCGGTTTTTCCCATTTCTTTCAGAGCGAGTGTGAAAAAAAAATAATTCTGCTGATAAAGTATTTCCAGATTTCCAGGTCCCCAGTCACCAGTGTTTCTTGAGGAAAAGCTGGTTGAAAACAAACATTCCCCTCCATGTACTCAAACTCCGAGCAGTCAACTAACGCTGTACGAAATGCGGCATAATTCTCAAGAGCTCCTTCGGCAGCAGTGAGAAACAAATGATATTACAAGAAAAGAAGAATGATTAAAGCCTAATATGGCATAGAAGAGAGGGGAGAGAGAGGTTATTTATCCCTTCACGGCCTTTTGACACTAAATTAAACTGTTGAGTCCATTCCCCCGTGCCAGCTAGTTATCTTTCCAGGCTAATTTAACACTATAATTTACATTCCATATAAAATACATCCTGATGTGGTGCTGTCAAGGCCGTACATCATTTGCGGAGAGTGCTCCAGTTTCGGCGAAAAGGACAGAATTAGATCATATTCATGATGCAATTAAACACTTCAGTGGGAATCGATGTAAAACCGATGAGCCCTGAAAACAATGCATATGGCTGAGAACATTAGAACACATTACCTACCCTCGGATCCCTCGCTCCACAGATGCAATTTAAAATCCTCCACCACTCCACTCCCCCTTTCCAGATTCATAATGCACAGCGATAATAAATGAATTTTCACAAAATTATTCAACTACTAAATTGCCCATGGTAACTGAGTATCAGATGAAAGTGATGTGAATTATTAAGTAGGGGAACTGTTGTTTTCACCCAGATTGTAATAATTGGCCAAATGAAGAAGCGAGGGGGCGCAGGTTACAGGTTACAGCAAAGGGAGATCTCATAATAAACATCAGCGTTGATGTAAAAATGGGAAAAGTCTCGTCTGCCGCCTGGGCCTCCAGCTGGGTAGATGGTATCGACCAGTTTCCCTTGGGCGGCAGTGTGGGTTTTCTTATGGATACAGTGAGGAGCGCATTACAAGGCACTGCTGCACTTTCACATGTAAAACTGGCAGCAGGCCCTCTGGAGCTGGCAAACCACTGCAACAGCCAGCCGACGTTACACCACCTCACCACATTTTACATAATCACACAGACAGCGCAGCAGACCACACACTCACAACACTCCACTCCAGATCACATCAACTACCTGTCACACACTACTCTCTGTAGCCATCAGGCTCACTTTGATTGGCTTAGAACAAAGATTCATAATAACCGAAATATATATATTTTTTTTTTACCGAGCACATTTTTTATTGTCAAATCCCAAAGTTGTTGATAGTAAGAAATGTAATGAAATTCAGTAAGAGTCATACGGGGGCAGAGTTGTAGCAATTTGTTACAATTTCTGACAGGATGAGTTGGCCTCTCCAACTGAAACAGTAATTATGCTTAATGGTCCTTTAATCTGTCCATCAGACAGGAGGTGAGTAGCTGGGTCAGCCTAAAGTGCTCCAGTCGTCACGGTGTGTCAGGGTACAGTCAGAGGGGTGAAGAGCTCCACAAGGAGTGCCAGGGCTGCTAGCTTCAGCACACAGCATCGGACGCGGGCCTCCCCTCCAGCACACACTTAAGACAACATATAGCACACCGCCTCCTGCATAACAACGCTTACAACTGTACTACGCAGTGGTGGGCGAGAGGGAAATGTGATCCCTGTATAAGTATGAGGTGAGAATATGAGTGAGGGAGAGTGTGGGCATCTGACAAGTGTGATCTAATTTGATCTGAGTCCTAATTCCTGGATTGGATGACTAATGTTAAAGTTTGTGTTGCAGGGAAACTTGGGAACTGTCGTGTCCAGCCGGTGCCCTGGCCCAACCACAATCTGTAATCTGCAACTCCTGAAATCAGCTGATTTCAGCACCGATTCGAAAATCCCAGGTTCTTGTGCTGTACATATCTTTCAGAGTCACGCATGCCGCTATGCTCAGACAAAGCAGGGGTGGGGATGGCACCGGGTCAATCCCAATAGTAATAGCAAAGACACGGCGCCCATACCAAAACAAGGGTGAACCAATAGTACCTTTGTACCCAGAGTCATTTGTACCCAGCTCAGGCGCCGCCTGGCTATCTCAGAGCCTGGCAGATAGAGCTCCTCGTCGCAGCTATGCATCTGCACTCGCTGTATTTGTTATCTCGGACAAGCATTCTCCCTCACCGTTTCCCGGGCCAAATAGAGAGGGGGGAGAAAACGAATCACTCCTCGACCTACTCCCGTTGTTCCCTCGGCTGTCAACACTTCTCACAGACTTCACCCCCGCCTAGCCACATCGATACAGAGAAGTGACTGCCGTTTGCTTTATGATTGCCTTGTTTTATTCTCTCAGCCGGGCTTTTTCTCAGCCCTCGCCGCTCTAATCAGACCGCCTCGCCCGGACAACAGAGCCATTGTCTCTTTAAGTGAAAGAGGCAGTGGATCAGCGAATCCTTTTCCATTTTCCCGCTTTATTAGCCCAGCAGCACACTACTGTTTATACTAGTGGGTATTCTGTGTTTGCTGAGAACAATTACAGTATGACAAATGATCCGTCAATGCCATCTATCAGGCGAGGGCTGACAGGAATCCTATAGACAGGGCAGCCATTCGTCCCCTGCTCCCTGTCCTCTGGGGTCCCATGCTTTGGTATCCATGACGACGTGCAAGCCACTTGCCACGCTTGCCACTTCACAGTGAGAGATGAGCGCCCGTGAGTGGCTTTGAAAATTAGCCTTTGACACCCCCTGTTCCCCGGCGCTCCCACCCTCCGCGCCCACAGTCCGGCCCCTTTGGGCAGCTTCCGTACAATCACAGCCCTTTTTCCCCCCATTCAGGCACACACAAACACAAAGGCAGAAACATTCCCCTCTGTGTCTCACCGCGTCAATTTTATTGTGCCAGTGCTATACGATTCTCAACATTAACCTCACAGCTACATTACCTATCCAGCGATGAGAAAAAAAGAGAAGCCCAGTCACTGCCAACTTCCATAAAACAGAGCGAAAAAATAAAATGGGTCGCATAGAAGGAGAAAGGTGCCTGAATGCGCATGAGGTGCCAGCACATCATCAGTCTGACCCCTCCTTCTCACATTTCATTAATGTATGTCTTGAAAAATGATTGTCTCCCTCAAATAAAAAAAAACACTTCATTAACTGCTCGAAAGTACTGGCAAGTAGCAGTAGGGCACTATGCCTCACCTTTTTTCGGTAAGACAGGACATGTTGGTGTATTAGGAAGGAATATAAATATACTGTATGTGCAGATCTGACAGTAATTAAGACAAAACACTAGTAAACAAATGATATTGGCAGTGATTAAGAAGGGAAAATCAAATTACTGTGATATATTCAAGTATATAAGGAGGTCGTCACTGGAAACTGAAAACTATACTATGTCAGACCTAAAGTAAAAGATGTCGTGAGCCATGCTATGATTCACGTTTGACTCCCAGACACACCTCTTTGGTATTTTTATGCCATTAACTGCATTTGGCAGCTGAGGAACGATTACTACTGTGAAAGAAACCAACAAAGCTGTGCAAACGCGGTGCACTGTCAGAAGCAACGGTTTTAAGGCTCGTGATTAATCATATTTGGAGAAACATTAAAGGGAAAAGAGGAAACTGGCTCCAGCACCAGGAGGTAAGGGTGTCAAGTGATATAACCCACCACTGACATCAAGCAGAGCCGGCTAGCTCATTGATGTGGCAGCGTCTCATTTTCACCAGTTTGGAAGCAGACAGTTTTGCAGCGCCTTGCGGTTCTTAATTATCTTCCGACTTTGTCTAATTCAATCAACACAACTCAGATCTGGCTGCGAAATGGCACTCACATCCCCTCAAGCGCAGCAAGTCACAAAACACTGAATAAGTGGAACAGTCAAACTGACAAAATGGCATAGCACATGAGAAATAACTGCTATTTTATCTCCCGGGCTGAGACCTCATCCACAGCGGAGGGGATGAGGGGAGGGGAGAGGGTGGCCAATCAGCTTTTTGTTTTAAGATAGCAGGCTGAGTTCGGGCACACACCCACACACAGGAGTCAAGTCCTTTGATGACGCTGCAGATGCCGCTCTGCTGAGCAGTGTGAGGTCACTCGGTCACCTGAAACTCTTTCACTCCCCTCATGTGCTTCCTGGTCAACCTAATATCCTGCCAACACAACGGCGCTGCAACCACAATTTCACAGGTCAGGATAGTGCACCGCATCACAAAACTTCCTCACAACTGTACATGTTTTAGTTGAACACAATGCAAACATGCCAGTGACTGCGTGGGTGCATATACACGCCCACACACGCCCACACACACACACACGCACACATAATTTAAAGGTCACTTGGGATTAAATTGTTTGCCAATTTGCAGACTAAAAGTGAGTGATATAATGAGAGGGGATGGGATGGCTGCACAGACCCCCTCTCCCAAAATCCTTTTCCACATCACCACCATTACCACCCATTCACCTCCCATCTAATTCCAAGGGCCACCGCATTATTAGATTCGACATTATTAGCTCAAATAGCAAAGAGGCCTCGCTGCCATTATAAAGCCTCTACTTTCTCGCTGACTGCCAAATCTGCTTTGCACTAGCTACACACTGCCAAACCCAACAATGGCAGATTAGTGAAGCCCTTCTCCTGTTGCAGCAGAGGTTAATGTAAAGTGACAGGGCTAAGTCTGCTCCGATTAAGTATGCTGAGCGATATTACGGCAGTTTGTTACATCAGATCGTTATTGGATTAAACAGCATGCACAACAATGAAAGTTTAATTTTAATTTTCGGCAGGAATATAAAACAGGCTCGGAGAGCACTCCTGACAGAACAAAGGCCGGATTGAAATACCCTTGTTTTTGCTTCCTCCTTTGCCATTACTGAAGTGACAGACATGAGGAAAAAATGATGTTAAGTGAGGATGTCAACTTTTGGATTTTTTCACCCTGAAGCTGATACATCATTTATGAGCCAACAACATTCGACTGCACTTCACACACCACGATACTGTAAACTGAAGAGAGTGATATAGAAGGAACCAAAAGCTCTGGGAAAAAGGAAAATAAGGGAAATAATAAAAGATGTAAAAACAAAAGATGGTGGTAAGGCAACCCAAAGGCTGCCAAGTGCTGTAAAAAAAAAAAAAAAAAAAAAAGGTAGAAACGCAAATGAATCTCCCTGACTCTCTTTCATTCTTTGGTTTGATCATTTAACGCAGATCACAGCTGGCCACTGCATTGGGTGCTCTGTAAGAGGTCGCTGAACCGACCAATAAGCTGATATTAATCTTTACAGAGTAATCCATTAGCCAATCCAATGTTTATGACCCTCTTCTTTATTAGTTGGGCTATCAGCTGTCCATATCTGATAGAAATATTGAACTTTAACATCCGGGCTCCAAGTCTCCCCTCTCAGAAGGTGATGGCCTGCCGGACCAGGTAGAGTCGAACGTGAAGTCCGGTCGGGGAAGCAGACGAGGAGGGAGCTGAACCTGCCAGTCTCCTGGGCTATTCCCCACTGTCCCGTTACCTCCGATAAATCTCAGTGCTTTACGATTAGGTACATAAAATGAGTCATAGATCTGGACGGTAAATAAGAGCTTGTCAGTGGGGCTGACGCCAGGCCCAGCTCCCCCTCCAACTCCCTCTGCCAGATAGTCCCTCTGTAACCCAGCCATCAGACTTCTGCTATTGAGCTGGGGCTAAAAAGGCTCCAATAAATAAGCCTGATATTTCCTTCAGGACAGCTACGGTGCCACCCTGAAGCATGCTTGCATACGCTGAACAAACAAAAAGGTCTGGCATCAGAAACGGACGGGCCTGGAGTTTTTTTTGTTTGTTTTTCACATCATCTCCAAAATGGTTTTGCACTCGCTGTTTTAATTACTTCTCTCAGATAGAAGCCAGGAAGTCAATGGATCAATCCATCTCAAGTATATTCAAACTGTATGCCGGACTTCAACGACACTGATGTCTTTTAATGGACCTGCGATCCATACTGGCAATTAAGCATGCAAAATCTCCCATTAAGTAACTCCACTTACAGCGTATTTACTCTGCTACTGTTTGGGTGTTGTTTTTTTTTCGAGAGCGTCTTCCGCAAAGCTGAGAGAGGCGCGGCGAGATGAGCTGAGGGAGGAGTGACGGTCTCCAAATGCACTGAACACAATGATGGACACTTGCTCTGCAGCGCCAGCTAATCATTGTTGCCGATTCGTTTACACTGGTCCAAAATGACTCCCAGAATGACCACCTTTGCATATTAAACAGACAAACAGACAATAGGGACACAGTGTTGGAGGACATGAGAGCAGCTAAACACCAGCACTGTCATGATAGTCTGGGGAAGAGTAGGCTCATAATACTTTATGTTCAAATGGGAATTCGCTGGTTGATTGATAGCATATTAAACAGAACTGTGTTACTGCCTATCCACTGCACATTTTGACAAGGCACCTGCATAACTGTTTTCAACATACATCAGCACCTATTCAGCATAATTGTACATGGGGTGCACTGCATCCCTGTGTACCAAAAAAAACGAGGCGATCAGGAGAAAGAGGTCTGGAGTGGAAAGCAGAGAATGTGCATGGCTAAAGGCACACAATCAGCTAAGAATTCAAAATCCCGCCCAATTTATATAGTTCTAAAATCGGAGAGCAAAAAGGAAAACAACGCCAATGGCACTGCACCAAAGAGATTCAACACATTTTTCATTAGTGAGCACAAAAAAAAGCGCTCCACAGAGAAAGCATTGCTGCTTTTTGCATAAGTTTGATGTTTAAGAGGGAAGATTAGACAGAGCAGTTTTTTTTATGTCATGTCTGATCCCTGTAAATGCCTCTCTTACGAGTTATACACCATCTGATTTATATTTTATTATTGCAGTCTTTCATCTATTGTCCCACAGAAAGTGGAGCAAGAAAAAATATAACCCTAAATTAAGCTACAATAAATAATTGTAATTTAAGTCATTGATTAAACACGTAGCAGTGTCATGAAAAAATACATTATAGTATTTATTTTACTTATATGTTTGCTGATTTTTTGCTTTATGCAAAATATGGTCATTATCATTCACAAGGTTTTGATTTTAGCAAAGTTTTCTTTCGGGGGGCTGGACTCCATAAACAATATATGAACTAACAATATATTTCCATTCTGCTGTAGAATATTAGCCAGTCTAATCCGAACTTGCCCATCAACAGGGAACATAATTACTCTGGAATTAAGCAATCATAACCCAACATATAATTATGCCTATGTGTCAATATGCCATTCTGCCTGTAGGACATGATGCCAAGATGCCATTATGTCACATTAATGTCATCATGTTGCATGCAGGAATTAGATCCAAGGGTCAAAATGTCATAGTGGCATCCCAGTGTCATTTGACACTATAATGGTATTACAGAAATGACATTTAATGTGTCTTTATGTCAAACACTTGAGTTAGTTGGACACCACAGCAATACATTACTATTTTTTATCACTGTGCATATGGTCAACATGCCAATATGTCACAATATGTCCCTACGTCAATATACCAATACATCAATATGGCTATACATCAGGATGCCAATATGTCACTTGATCAATATGTCACAGCGTCAATGTCACTGGATCAATATGTAAATATGTCAATATGCAAAGTTATGTGAGATTGATATAAATGGCCATTACAATAGAGCAAAAGTCATTAAGTCATGAGACATCAGAGCATCCCATCGTTTTGTATGTTCATCTCCCAAATGTCACAAAATGTGATTATTCTGATCTGTGAAAATCATACAAAATGAATGGACCTAATGCAGTAGAGAAAATGATTACTCTTTTGGCTGGTCACCTTTTAGAAACTATTTTCACCATTGGCCTCCTAAAGGGTCCATAAAACTATCTCCAAATCTGCATGTACATAACTATTTAAGAAAAGAGCTTTGGTAGTACCCTGTGTGACCATCTAGTTCCATCCAGGTCCATACAACAAAAGTTGTACTATTATCTTGTAGCACAAAACACTTCTGTGAAATTCAAAATGCAGGCAGCAATCAATAACTATAACTCCACGATACTTATCTTAAAATTGACCCCCCCAGCGAAAATGTACTTCTGCTTTAAGTAACAAGTACTGTTGTTATTTTTTACTATTCATGTGCCAAGGCTATTTAAGATGAGAAAATGATGACAACAGTTTATATCTTACTGTCAACAATTGTATGTGGGTGACGTATAACGTTTTTTTAAGCAGCATGAAGATCTACCTGATCTTTACGTGCAGTAGGAACTTGAGAGTGATCACCCAAAGAATGCACGGTGGCTGGGTATTTAAAAACCAGATGTGCTAAAATGACGAGCGCACTGAAGAGGGATTATCTCCTCATAATTCTGCCTTCGTATCAAGTCATAACTAGACGTCGTCAGCAGTTCCAGAGAGGTTCTGAACATTAAGTTTATGGGCTCCTCATTATTTAACATGTTAGGGTCTCCCCGCAGCCCAATGAAATTTTGACGGCAGTATTACAGCTAGTTTGTTGGCTCCTGCAAATGGATATGAAAAGTCAGACCCAAATTTACACAGGAGAAGACAATAGACCAATCCACCTCTGCTGTGATGTGAATACATTTTCTTGAGTGATTTTCCAAAGGGCGTGAACGGAGCACGTTGGATTTTCTGCAGCCTTGTTGGAGGCCAGTGGTAGGGTTGCTGCAGACACGCATGAGGAGGCGAGACCCTGACCAGGACAGGCCAGGGACTGCAGTGGTGCAGTGATCTGAGCTGGACTTTTCCTGCCTCACCATCTGCATACAGTAAAAAACAAACATTCCTGTAAATAAAGACGGCTGTCCAGCAACTGTCTTCCTAGCGACAATGGTATTGACCGTAGTCAGATGCTCCGCTGATTAAAAATTGATCCATTTTGAAAAATTTAATCAACTGAATAGGGCTCTTTCATATGAGGGGTGGGGTTGGGTGCGTTTTCTGGGGGTGGAGAGGGTTGCGCAGCTGCTGACACAGAGAGTAAGACCTGTTATTAACCCCTGCACCTCCACGCAGCCCCCTGCCCCCTGCTCCCCAGTTCACTTCCCCCTGTGCCCGGGGACTAGACACAGCCCAGACGCTTTGAATTATTCAGCAGTCTGAAAACAGCTCCGGCCACTTGGCCTATTAATGCTTGCCAGTAGAGGCTAGTGGCTCTAATGGCCAGTCCAGAGGAGCCCCAGTTCCCAGTGGACGGGAGAAGGGCTGCTAACGCTAAGCTGCAGGGGATGTGAGAGTGAATTCATCAGGGGGCGAGGTCGCAGCAGGTTAATGATGCCGCACGTCTAGACGTACGCTGGACTCGCACCCTGCCCAAAAGGCAGTGGGGGATGGGAGGGAAAAGCAATAATATTTTTATCTTTGAAGGAGAACCAGCCCAGCAATATTAGGTCTTGGGGCTTATTTATGAAACAGCAACACTTTGGCCGTGATCCGCAATTGACCTGAGGTTCCCCCTTTAAAAAAAACAGATGCCCAATAAATATCTCTGAACTGGCATTTATGACAACCCAGGCCTCACAATATACTCTGATATTCCACTTTTCATTTAAGGCTAAATGGAGAAGAATCACAGAAACTGTTGAATAAAATGTACCGACATACAGTAGCTCAATGACACTCATTATAAAAGATCGTCTACACAACCCTGATTACACAACCCCTTATCATCATTGCACAAACAACCCCAACAGCTGGAGAGGGTCCTCAACTCCAGCGCAAATTCACTGAGTAATCAGGGCAACTCCCCCAGAGAGACAGGGGATGGAGCTCAGGGTGCGACTCTCATTTGGGTGCAGCTCAGTTGCCATGTGGTCGATCACCTTGGTGATCCCGGGCATCCCCCTCGGTGTGTGTGAGGGTGTAAACACAGTTGTAAACACAGGCAAAAAAAGACCCCCTAGGTGCAGCGTGGATGATCCAGTCAACAACAGCAACATACCTGATCCTGGCACCTACCTGGAGAATTCCTAATGGAGAAAGCTCTCAGACAAAAAAATGTAATCATTGTTACACCAAACCATTCAGGCATCACTCACCGTGAGGACAAACACATAATAAAGTCCAGGGAGAGGCAGCCAGAGATTTATGTCTTTGAGTGAGGGGGCTTGATAAGTCTGATGAAGCAGAATGAGCTTAGCCTTCAATAGGTACTATCTGTGCCGGACTGCACCACCACAACACACTCGGCCCTTATCCGGGATCTGATGCCAAGCACATTTACTGTTGAGGTCAACGTCGCTGCCATGATTGAGCTCAACCAAGGGCACCCTGTGGAAGGCTACAGAGGGAAAACCGACACACCATGGGCCCCATTTACACAAATGTAATTTCCCCAGCTCCCCTCATTCAAGGTGACCAAGCACATAATTCAGAGATCCACATGAGATGATCCCGATGGCCTTGCTGCAGCAAAGACCCTCACGTGTTCAAAACAAGTCGGCAGAGAGCATGCAGGGAGAGGGGCTCCTTCAAAACTACAAGACATCCATTCACACAGCTACGTAAAAAGGTGGAAAATGTGTGGGCCACACAGAGAGCCTCAAGCATAGCAAATATTTTTTCTTGGCTGCAGCTAAGAAAAAACATATGCTTACTTATCATAAAGAAACACTGTATCACAGTCTAAATATTGGTACTACATTAATAGTCGCCTGGATACATTTCCATGTGGCATCAAACTGAGATGAAAATCTTCTAAGGACAAACATTCCTGTGGGGTCTGCACAGAAATGCAGTAGGGGAGTTCTTGGGAGAACCCACAGGACTGTCCACTTCACGTTTATGTTCCCTGGGTTGTCATTAAAGTTGACCAACCCTCCCATTGCCCCCCAGCCCAATCCAAATTTCACTTCCCAAGGCAAACTCTTAACCTGCCGCATACAGCTGAAGCCTGGAGCAATGTTTAGCTAAACCCGCTGGCCTACGTAGGCAGGGAGAGTCCCCAGAGGGCTGAACAATCAGACAATTTCAAGATCATGAAGCATTAAACCAATCCCGGCAGGGTACACTAATTAAACAGCCGAGCCCGGCACAGCCAACCAATCCCCACAGAGCAATTAAATCCATCCCTTCTAAAACACTGTGGAATCTGTCTGGGGAAAACTGAGAAAGAGAGAGAGAGAGAGAGAGAGAAGGAGGGGGGGAATATCATATAAAATTCATCTGGAAAAAAAACTATAGGGGGAAATGCAGCAGGAGGCTAACAAGGGAAATTGAAAAAGGAGAGACTCAATTCAGTTCTTTGTTCTTTTCTCTCTTACTTTGCATTAAGATTTCAAATGTCTGCTTTTTCTCGCAGCTGAGGTGGTGGGGGAGTCTGTGACCACATTTAAATGCAAAAATTGTGACCCTGTTGCGATCAAAAGTTGCATATTTAATTAAGATTACAAGGTCTGGAAAGCACTCGTGAGACCGAATCGAGAGACAGAATAGCCTCAAGGCCTATATTACACACCAGCAGAGCTGCTAACACAGTTTCAAAGCCTAATCAATACCCCGATGCCCTCCACTACGAAAGTAAATGAACAGGTGACAATAGAGGCATGACATCACTGGGCTTTTCAGGGAACAACAAAACCAGATAGAGCAGGAAGCAGATAGATGTTGGCCTAATACTGTACAAGCAGCAAAAACTCATCAGAGTGCACGGGTTCACATATAAAAATGTTGACATAAATAATGGATAATGAATAAACGGGGCTATTTTTTCCCCAAAATGGTATAGTAATGGAGCCAAATTCTCCTGTTGTGTTAGGTGCACGCTCTTGGTGTTGGAAGCAGCTTCAAACCAGAGGTGTGGACGGGGAGATAGACCTGCTCTTTTTCTCCCCCCTGACTGAGGCGGCGTATAAATCACGGAGCCCAGCTTCATGTCTCCACTTCCTGTTCCTCTCCATTAAAAATGATAAACTGTACCTCTTGAAGCCAGTCGCTCGCTTTAGGGTCCCAGTCTGCACCTTCCACGGTGGAGAAGCAAGAGTGCGCAGCCCAGATTTACTCCATCCTCTCGTATTGTTGCGAATGAATAAGAGAGTAATTAACTGTGGCGGGGGGGGGGGGGGCTGCACAAAGACAAGACCGGCTAACGGAAAATGCTTGATCCATCTGTTCTCGCTATAACACACCTTTTGTATTATTTTGATAAATAAGAGCACAGCTGCTTAGTAATAACAAACACTGGTTTAATACTCAAAAGACCACAAAGAGGCCGTCTTCCCTGGGTCTTCTGTCTTCCCACTTAAATGAGGACAAATGGGCCTTAAAATGGGTGGCATGCACAGGACTCCTATTCCTCCAGCCTGGTAAACACACTCCGAGCAGTGGCACATAATGAGAGCGGCAGAGATCCCCAAAGACAAGCTGCAGAAGGTTAGTGAAGCATTGATCTCAAGAGTGCCGGGCCCTGAAGCACTCTTCACACCGTGCTAACCTACATGACAACCGACGTCAGGACACGGACACGTATACAAAAGCCCAGTGCTTGCACATTAGGGCAAAAAAAAGCATGTTTTTTTTTTTTTTGGTTGGTCACCATGGTGGAAATGGACAATCAAGTAGAGTAGTAGTAGTAGAAATCACAATCACAGCATTCTTGGTCGAGAGAGAAAAGGAGAGAGTGACAGAGACTAAGGGGGGGCAGAGCCGTGGGATTCGTTGTAAGCCTAGTAAAATGAACAAGAAAAGACTGCTGCTCAATACGTCTGCATTGGTGTCAGACAGTCAAAACAAGTAAAGCCAAAGCCACGGCGGACAATCACTGCTCAATATGGACTTGCTGGGCAGGGGACCGGCTGTCAGTGGGGAGAGAGGACACAGCTTTATGCCCGTGCAGATGAGCCATTACCTCTCTCCTCGTGATGCTTCCGCCTGCCTCACACTGAGGGAAGAGGGGGCTGCCCTACCACCACGGAGCCATCCTCCAGCAGACTAATGTGTCCCAGAAGTTTTGTTAAAGCTGGTTATTTACTCCTACAAAGCAATTGCTCCAGCCTAGGGGCAGCAGATCGCAGAGCGCGCCGCTATGAAAAATATAAAGCTCTGTCAAATACCAAGGGGGCGTTCCTGCTCAAACATCAGAGGTACTGCTTTTTTAGGCACAGCGCTACACAAGAGAAGACATAAAAACAGCCAGCCCTCGGAAAACAGAAAGACTGGGGCAGGGATGCAGACCAACAGAGGATACTGACAGAACCCTTAGCACTCATAAGCTACAAGAATTAGTTATCAATGCTATTAAATCATGTCCAAATGTTCGTTTATAGTTTCAGTTAATCCAGGAATGTGATGCCTGATCCACCACCATCATACAGTATGTCATCCCAGGCCTGTATGACTATCTTCTAGAAATCAGGCCTGAGTGGCTTCTAAGATTTGTGACGGGAGAAAAGATCTTAAAAAATACACTTGGTGACCTGTGAGGTTGGAGAACAACATCAAACAGGTGCAAAATAACAAAAAATATGATTTTCTCAAACCAAGAAAGGCTTCGCCCATTACAATCAATACAAATTCAAGAATCTTATTTTTACATTTACTAACTGGAGTCCTGTCAGCAGTGGTGCTGCTCAGTGCTGTGGCAGCCAGATGTTGAATATAAATATAACACACCTAAACTCAACAGTACTTCCCCTTTGTATCGTGTTCGTCTTTGATTTCACATTAACTGTGATTGAGGACCCCTTTCCTTGTCGTAGTAAATTATGTATTTTTTTCCATTTTGGACACATCTAATGTCATTTTATCCATGTTACTTATGACTAAAGATCATCGCCCATTTTTAACATTCCCCCCATGGTGTATTATAGGAGGCGAAATGGCTAATTTCCGAGAGACGCCAATGCAGAACAGTAATAGATGACGTGCTGATCCTGAATCAGGCCTATGGATCATTGTTTCCCAAAAGACACTTGCTGCAGCTGTAATTTTATCGAACTTGGGAAATATTGAGATATTAAGGAAAAAATCTCGGATAGACACCTGGGATAATTAACCCAAAACTATCAACGCTATTCGATACCTGTTGAGATTAAGCAGCAATCAAACCTGCACAAGCATTTGATATTAACGACTTCAAGTATACAATCACATGTATAGACAAGAATAACATCACACCTGCTCTCATCAAGTAGCAGCGCATAAAGCAGACTGCAAACAGGCACACAACCGAGGCAAAATGATTGGATGGGTATGGAAATCTGCTTGAAGGAAGGTCAAAGTGATTAAGTTGACATTAATGACAGGCCTAGTCTTCCTGTGAGAATGCTCACCGTAGCTGTCTCTAAACCCATTTGTCATTCCGCATCCAACGCTGAAGCATCTGCTTTGAAGTCTCTACCACTAATGCTATACATAGAGGTTAAACAGCTTAATGCTGAAGTCTGTTTCACTACTCTCGCTCTCTAATGTTCGCTGCATTTTTACGCATCAGGGTTATGGCTCCTGTATTTCACATCTCAATTTGCCCCAGATAGTCTTGTAAAAGCGCCCCTCTTTCTTATTTGCTTTGTTGTCATTGTCAAAGGAAAGGTAACCCAAAGGATGTGGGACCATGACAGACATGTCCCACCCATCTATTCGCAAAAGTGTCAATAATGAAAGCATGTTGGGAAATGTTTATATGAGAGGCACGCTTGACTTAAACCAGTGCTGAGTATGATCATGTGGCAGCATTTACATTTATACATAGCACATGCATTTTCTTAAGATTTTAAAAGCCTGAAATCTCGGAAAAATATGATCATGAGAACATGTGGAACCAATGGCACGGGTCTATTTTAAAGCCTTTTATATCCATCAGGGCGTATGAATGAAATGATACAGTCATTATGATATATCACATGACGTGAGGCGCTCTGGACCTACTCTCCACTAGAATGAGATTACACTGATGCATGTGACATTAGCAATATCAGCAAACAAACAAACAAATAAATGAAAGCATGAATGAGAGGGAGATGGAGACTGATTTTTCACAGGCAATTTGAGATTGCAGGGTCGGTGTGCGTGTGCGTGTAGTGTGTGTGTGTGTGTGTGTGTGTGTCTGTGTGTGTGTGTGTTTGTGTGTGTGTAGGGGGTAGGGGGTAGTGCTACTGGCAAACAGCACACAGAGCAGGCTGGCAGGAGAGGCAGCCAGGCTTACAGGCTGGAAAGCAATTTCACTGTTTGGCAATACTGTTGTCTCTGTGTGTGGATTAGAGCTGACACCGGAGCAACTGAGTCATGCTAAATGTAGTACAATCACAAAGCTTTTGTTCCTGATCTAAAACCCCCTCAGATTCACGGGCGAGGGAGCGGAAACAAGGCTAAGAAATGGCAACAATTAAGCTGTGCATTATTTAGCCATATGAGCGCAGCATTGCGACATCACTAAAAAGAATAGAGGGATTAAAGAAGCTGGCAGTAAAGGCACAGTGCCCAAGACATGTCTTTTCAGTGGGCTTTAAATTGGATCCCAGCAAATCCCCTTTCTGTGCACATAAATGGCCTTTTAAGGAGGTGATGTATGTAATAAATTATTGTGTGTTAACATTTTCAGCTGACAGGATTTAAAAAAAACTAAAATTGCTGGAATGAAACTGCATTTACACCTGGTGTAGCCACACCTTTTCATCACCTGGCTCTGCAAAGTCTTTCCAAAGGCCCAATGCTCTCTCTCCAGATACCGTATTGGCCCAGAGTTGTTTTTGGGCCTAGCAGGACCTGGCAGGACAAACCCTGACCCGTCCTTTTCACGCTCGCCCACGGAAATGCCATCTGGCTGGTGTGAATGATTACCACAGCATCGGCCAGGTGACCTGCAGCCAGCAGGAACCAAGGTCACTCCACCTCAGCGCTTCGCACTTTCCCTGCCCTCTTTTCATCAGCCTGCAGGTGAATTATTCATCCTGTTCAACTCGGAGGCACAAACAGAAAAAAAAATGCACACTCAAGTCTACTGGTATAATAACTTGTAATGAAAAAATAAACATTCCAGCGTGAACTGCTACAATAAATAGCTGGTGGGTGTCCTCAGTTATAGTATGAACATGGTCATATACGGGCTGAGACGGTGCAACAGCTGTAATGATTTCACACAGGCAGAAACTGGCTCCAACCATGACTGAATAAGGAATAAGTGAATTAATTGATTTCAGACACATGTAGCAGAGGGTGTCACATTTAAGCTACAGGCATGCTTGCATCCAGCAGCTTGTGAGCATATTTACCAGAGCTGCTGTCAATACGATAATGTGATCAGATCCGTGCGAGCCGTGTGAAATAGTAATCAGTTTCAGTGTTAAACTAACTTGATTTCAGTGGTGAATTTGAGTGTGTCTCAACAGAGAAACCACCTGCATGTGTCATGTGCCATAACATAACGGAATCACAAGTAAAGTGATGTTTGCCCTGACAGATGGGTTCAAAAAGACTATGTTTTATTATGAAAGCTAATGTGACGCAATACTTTTATTTCTATATGTGCATGTTATCTTATGTAATGATTCAGACTTTGATTTTATTGTCATTTATAATAAAAACATTTTTACAAACTACCCTGTTTGCAGAAAGGAGCATGTTGCCCAAGTGTTATACTTTATTTTACGTACACAAATAAGCCAAAAGTGTGGGACAATGGTTGCTTCCATCCATCCTTCAATAGTGCAATTATTTACCCATTCTCAGAAATGGATAACAATCCTTTCACACTAATTCGGCAAGTGGTATCCAAGTGATCCACATGACATGGGGATAAAGTATTTTAAGGATACATGCCAATTATGCTTTTATTCGGGTGTTGATATCTCTTGATATCAAGTGCAGTATGTCTTATGATAACAGGAGGCTAACCTTTTATTATTATTTTTGTTTTAATAAGAGATATTAATATTGAAAAAACAGCAATTCTCTGCTCATGTAATGGCTAAGGCATCCTGAAGGGCCAGTTCACATGTAGCTCCCAGATTAGTAAAACCGAAGATCTTTCACAGAGGCTCCACGGTCCGGTGGAGCCGGTGGAGCCGGGGGATGGGGACCTGAACTGGCGGAGAGGACGCCACATGAAGCCGCAGAGACAACAATAGCTCCCCCTCGGTCCCTCCGCCCGGGCAGGAGTGAGGTCCGGCGGCCGGGAGCTGGAGCTGCCCCCCGGCCGGCTCTGATTGTCCTCCTCGGTGTGGGCTCCAACGACCGAGGAGCCCGTGCTGCCGTGCCCCTGTCAGCTCTCATGTTACACCGCATCGGTCACACGCCAGGGCCGGTGCCCTTGCGTCGGCCGAGGCTGATTTACAAACATTACCGCGGAATACAATTACACAGCCGCCCCCCTCCTCTCCGCTCCAGCGACCGAGCAGCCTCTGAGGCTCCGGGGGACAGGCGGAGGGGGAGGCGGACACTGGAAGCAGCCTTTCTGCGTTAGCTTCCAGGAACCACACCATACATTTAACTTCCAGCGGGTTAACATGACATTTACCGGTAGTACACACACCTTCCGCCCGCGGTAGAAACGATCATCTCACCTGCCACATCCTCCACGTTACCGGCTACAAACATGCTGGTGTCCGCAGTCCTCCACACTTCCAACGCCTCTACACAAAATCAACTTTCCACATCACAAATCAAAACTTCACTTTGAGTGTGTGGGTTGTTTTTGTTTTTTTGTCTACAAAAATAAAGAAAACGGAGCAAAAATGCCACAAGACTACAGCTGAAAGGTGCAGCAGGAATGCGACGCCCGTCGACACAAACCGCATGAAAAACACAGAAAAGCAGCGAGAAAAAAGAAAGTTACGGCTCTGTCCAAAGAGCAGGGGACGTGCGTTAAAAGTTTCCCCGCACGTCAGTGCTGCTCTGCGGGCGAGAAAGAGTGAAAACCCCCCGACGGAGAACCAGGGAGTGTAAACACCAGTGCTGTCCGCGGTGCTGATCCCAGATCGGCGTGGCTAACGCGGAGGCTGCTCCGCGGTCCCTCCACCGCTGATCAATGATTGAACCGAACAAAGGCGGAGAGGGGATCAATTCCTAATAACTATCGATGCAAACACCGCCGCCGTTCGCTTCACGCTCGCCCGGAACGAGGCGACCCGCAGCCGGGCACGGTGCGGAGCGAGCATCGCCGCGGAAATCCGCCGAGAAAGGTGAGAATAGCACTAACCTGGAGCCGCCGTAGATCAAATTTCTTCCAATATTCAAACATCGATCCTACATCGGCGGCCATCTTGGGGGATATTGAGGAGATTTTTTTCAGCGGCTGCAATAAATATGTGGGCTGGATTCCCCCTCGTTAAACAACCTCCACCGGCCCGACTTTAAAAAAACAAAAAAAAAACACACGCACACACTTTGTCCGCGCAAATGTTTGACAACTCTGCGCGCACATGCTGTTTCTCTGCACAAGTCAGAAGAAGAGGGGGGAAAAAGTCGTTTTTTCCAGATTCGTTTTTAGGGGGTGCGATCTGCCTTCGTTTGCGAAAGAGTGGCAGAGCACGTGTGTATCCTACGTGAACTGGACTATTACACTTGATTGTGTTTTGGCAAAGTTATCAATACTGACGTAAAAACCCGCCCGGAGTGATCAATACCGTCTGGAAAAGGGAAGGAAATGATGATGATGTAGATTAGTGGAGTTCAGGGAATTAAGATAAACCTACTTTTCTTTATTTTAGCTTGTTTATAATAGCTGCTCATGGGATTAGACCAATTATTGGCCACTTTCTTGCTTTACTTGCATATGCAATTTGAAAATGTGATAAGAGTCTGCATGAGCGTTCCATTGCAGAATACATCAAATCTATACCTACACCATACACATTAAATGTTATGTCTATATTTGTGTATGATATTTAACATACATATTAATATTTAATCAATGTTTAAATATTAACGTAATGTTTTAAAATTAAAGTTCTTCATCAAAACTTGCATTGATATGACTGAAGCAGTAGTTGATTTAGGATGATGTATATATAGTTTGTTTGAAGTCTTTCAGTTGAAACCATTTTAATATGATGTGATTATGTTTTTATAAGTTATATTTGAATGTTGTGTAACCACTGGCATAGGTGGTCGTGGTCTCTGAAACGATATTGATCATTTCGCTCATCTTTGCGTTAATATTGGAGTATAAAATGATGCATGTGTGCAATAGGAGTGCGCTTTTTAAATTGGCACTAATTTAAATAGCACAACAATTTCCTTCGGGATAAATAAAGTCCGATCTTATCTCATCTAAAATGTGGTTCATGATTAGGAGGCAGCAGCCTCCTCAGCAGATACCAACTTTGTCTAACCTGACAATGCCTGGGGTTGCTCTTTGTCCACTCAGAGGAAGGTGTTCCTCTGCTCATGGAGCACATGTCAGGCTGCTTTTGTTCCACTAGCGTTGGGTGCTCCCCCTGTTGACACCACAGTGTGAGGAGCAAGGTTATGTGCAAATGACCACGCTGTGATTCCCTCCATTCATTACACCATTATCAGCCAGTGGAGGTATCCATCATAAGCCATAGTTGTGGTCGCGTTCCACCACCTGATCACGCTGCAACAGCCCCACGGTGTACAGTGGCTTCTACTCATGAAAATCAGTCCTGGGTTGGAAATAATATCCTCATGAGTCATATTCGTAGCACCTTGGGGGGACAATGACATATCCTTCTGCCATATACAGACACCTAAAGGGAACGTGAATTAAGACTTTTAAAGGTTTCGCTTATTGCTTTTTATTTACGGCCTTAGGGTGAAGCTAAAATCCTGGACGTAAATAAGACACAGAAAAACAGCATTCACAATGAGGTATAAATAGCAGTTTTATTAGTATTATACATTTTATTCTAATGCATCACTAGACAAGGTAAATATTACATTTAAAAGAAAAGCACATCTGTCCACAATCTGATGATGGTGACAGCTTATGATTTCCTGACCTTTCATACATCCTACACCCGACGTAAAGGGTGTATTAGCGTTAATTAACATCTAAGTGAAGGATGCGGTCACTGTACAACATATGTAATTATTACCCATTTCCTCATATGGAGATGACACACGTTGCAGGGTCAGCCCGAGCAAAAACACAGGAACAGCCTGAAGCCCTTGTCCAGGACACTTTAAGTAAGAACACGCAGTACAGTACATACTGTTAGCTCAATTTAATATTTAACCATGTCTCCATGCCCAACAGTACACCCCAGAAATAATATCTCTCATTGCTCATGTAAAAGTGTTTTTAATCGCAGGCATTTTCAGATGTCAAAGTGAAACGCTGTGTTCTGTCTCTGTAGGGACCCAGGTGGAACTTAAAGCCACAATCTCCACCATATATGTGCTAATGCTTCCCTTGTCTATGGGGCCCTGAAATCCACTTTTCAACCGAATGAAGAATTCATGAATCTGGCCTCGGTCAGTTCTGTACTCTGAAATATAATTTTGACCTCACATGCACCTCTGTCCTCAACAAAGCACCCCAAGGGCCTCTCCCAGTGAATCACCTCACCTCGTTCAAATTACTACATTATCCTGAAAAGGCACAATCCACAGCGTAATGCATCGTTACTTAAAAAGAGGACCGTGGGCACACAGAAGCGAAACTATCCCAGAGATATGGAAAGATTTTTTGGATGGGGTCACCAAATGAGGGATTTCACAAAATGAGGGATTTCTTTGAGCTTGTTTGGAGATTTTACTGCAGTGAAAAACATCAGTTCAACCATAGTTTAAGTGATGTTTTCTAATGCAAAGAAATGCAAGTATATACTATGCTGTCTTTGACATGACATGGATGCAGGGATTGAAATTGCAAGGTTAAATTGTGAAATGATGATATACGTTGCAGTAATCTTGAATATACTAACTAAACTAAGCTAACTTAATCTGTTTGAATTATTATTTACAATTGATTTTGCATACTTTTGTTGGAACCAAAAATGTAACGTATTTCATATTACTATTGATATTAATATTTACATGACTCTTAGGCACGTCCTGTGTAGTTGAACCGAATAAAAATGTGCTTCCTAACTATATATGAAAAAGAACATTTTGCTGGGTTGGTGATTAATGGACTATTAGCGGGTTAATTGAAATATTCGTAAGAGAATGCGATGATATCTTGCAATTCGTATGAATAGAAATGATATCAACATAATTAAACACTTCAGTTGGTGCATGATGCAAATTGGCTCGAATGTTTTAATGGTAATACATCTACAATACACCAAGAAGATGAGTTCAAATATCTATGCTGCTGAGTATTTATTCAATAACAGATGGGGCATTAAATGTAGAAACAAGCATGAGTTCAGTGCATCTGAGAATGAGTTAAAATCAAATTAGATGTTAAATGTGTGGATGCTGAATGCTGTGGGTTGCTAGCGCTACCTACTGGACACAACAGGTAAATGAATGGCCAAACTCATCTTAAGTCTCACTATTATGAGCATGTAATTGCAGCACAACTTAATTTAGGGTAATTCATTGTGCATTTCATGCTTTGACAAAACAAAATATATGCTATGAAAGAGTCACAACAACCAAAATGCAGATTTTCTTTTCAGAACAATTACAGCTATCAGAGAAATTAATTATAACTCGACAAAATCCAATGAATACCTGAAAGGTACATTAATTTACTTACACCATGTGACCTGTGTCATTTTCATCTCCACTCCTCTAAATGGTTAAATAAAATGTTAATATTCTGTATATGTACTACAGTGTCCTCCTAGCAGCAGTGAATTGGAGGTTTCATGTTTTTTACATTCTTGACCATGATTCCAAACTACTGTAGCTGCAAAGTCACAAAATCACACTCAAGCACTCACACAGGCTCATACAGAGAAGCTTTCCCTCCAAAGCTGTTCAGTGGGACACTAAACGGCCCTCCTGGTGTCAAACTCTGCACATACAGTGCATCATTCGGCACAGCTGAAACCCAGACAGAGGAAGAAATAGAAGCGATAATAGGCCCTTTTCACAGCAGACATTTTGACATGTCATCGGAGGAAAAGCACAGTTGTTACTGATACCATTGTGTTCAGTTCAAGAATCCCAATAAGACATGACAGTGTGACAGTGAGCCAGCATGAACAATACCAGGACATTGAAACTGATGCTTCTATCTGGAATGAAGCCATCATTCTTTTTATTGTTTGCACCTGTGCTTTTCAAAAAGGCAAATAGGTGTGTGTGTATGTGTGTGTGTGTGTGTGTGTGTGTGCATGTGTGTGCATGAGTGCGTGCGTGCGTACATGCGTGCACAGCAACCAGGACCTTTTTGTTAAAGGTCCACTATTGCATTTCGAGGAGGTCAATGTTACGGAACCTTTTTTGGGGGGGTTGCGCTGTTCCCCTGTACATTCATTCATTTAAAACTAACTAACAGGGTCCGGTCCAGATTGATTTGCAGTTTGGTCCGGATCCGAACCTTGGTCTGGAGTTTAAGAAGCCCTGCCCTACTATATACTGTATATCATATAAAATTGTGTTTTATATTAAACCGAGCCTCGTGCCATCTATACACATAGCAACAACAATATGTTGATGTTAATATGTATTTAAGGACATTTACATTTTTGGAAGAAAAAATACCAACCCTGCAGTACCACCCTGCAGTATCTCTGCGGACTTCCATTTGAAGACCTCTGCTCTAAAGGAACCAAGATTCAACTGTTTGGCCTCAATGCTTCGCTTCATGTCATGTCAAACCAGGCACCACTTAACACCTGCCAATACCATCCCAGCAGGGAAGCATGGTGACGGCAGACCAGTAAGGGAAAGCCCAGCTTCAGACTGGGCCAAAGGTTCACCTTCCAAAAGGACAATGACCATCAACATACCGTTAAGACAATGCACGAGGTGCTTTGGAGCAACTCCATTTAGTGTCCAAAATTGAACCCAGTGGAACATCTCTGAAGAGGTGTGACAGCAGAATTAGTTTCACTGTCACGTCTATAATATGCACTCTGCACTCATGGGAGCAAACGGCTGTTCTCCACCGATCAGTTGTGTGTTTAAAAAGAGAGACACACATCAAATACAGAGGAACACTAATAAAACAAGGAAAAAGAACGACTGACAGAGCTTGAGAGGATATGCAGAGAGAAGAGAAGAGGAAAATCTCCAGTAAATACGTTGGAGATTGGATCTTTTTTAATCTTCTCAAAAATTCCACCAAACATTGTCCCTTCATGGACAAGACTGTTGTGTGTAATGTATTGAACCAAGATCTGTGGCTTAGAGAGAAAAACATCTTGCCAATAACATTTCCCACAGCATGCTGTTTATGATGAGGTCTTATTGGGGCTCAGGAAGCTTTGGCAAACAGTTCCATTTATTGTGCTACCAAGAAGCAGTTCCCCATCGGAGTATAGCTCCGCTCCTGTGCAGCACGAACAGGACAGCGGGATGATGGATCCCATCAAGTGCATCTGCCACTCACAAACACAACTGTCCTTCCCGGGCCAGAGCTATGTTCTGCTGTTATTCTTGGGTCTCAGTAACGGGGCACATGTGTTTGGCCATTGTCCCTAAATCTCATGAACTCTGACTATGGTGGCTCTTTACCTGGGCCTCTGACCAAACAAGGCGTGGAGTATTTATAGCCGTTAAGCATGCACCATTATAGGGGCGAGGGGGGTCAGTATATCTACCCCTCGTTTTGCGTGACACACACACATTAAGCAGCAAGAATACTGAGTCCTCGCCCCCTGTGAACACTGAAATATGGTGAGTGCACACAGATTTCATTGTCTGCATTTAATTTTGTTTACAGCACCGCCAGATTATAAAGAGTCATTCTGTAACTGCTGCGTGGTTATTGTGTGTATATATCATATTATATACAGTAGATAATATATTTATATCGTTTGTCTGGTGTGTTTAGATGAATTGTACACTTTGCTCCCACTCACAGCGACATTGAATCGATACACTCTATGTCAATATGCTCATGGGTGCTGAATACTGATCAGCAAAAAAAAACATCAATAGGACAGCGCTCCAGTTGTCCTATTGACATGTATTGATTATTTTTGTCCACTTACAATGATGAAATTTTTAATATTAGTTTGAAATTGTAGCATGGAGAGGGGAGAATAGGGAAAAGGATGGAGTGTGAGAGAAGAGGGAAGTAACAAAGGAGGCTGGTTAAGGAGTGGAAACGAGGACAGGAGGGACAGCAGAGGAAATGTGAAGAGAGGAAACAATGGGAGGGAGCAACAAGTGCAAGTCAGGAATAATCATGTTTTATTACTTTGAACATTGAAGTTTCTCTTGGTCCCCTGATCTGCACTGAGCAGGAAAGAGCAAACGCTGCCTCACATCCCATGATTGCATGAATCCTCTTAAAACAAAATAAAGAAATAAATGGAGCTGAGCACCAGGGGTCCCATCCATAAGATACACAACTGCTCGAGAGCTAATCCACAACAAGGGTTAGACAGCAGCTGCCGAGAGGCCCGCAAATCCAAGCAGTATGGTGTCACTGCACTGCATCCCCTTAGACTGTTTTTCACAGTTCCTTGGCAGTCATGTAAATAGATCAACATAATCCTCGCCTCTGAGGGTTTTTTGATCAAACAAGCCACAGTGTACCATCCTGTCATCACCCAGGCCCTATAGAATAATCCCTCATGTGATCCCGGGACAGTAGGAATGCAAGCAGCAGGCCACACGCTTCCCATGCTTTGGGTTTGCATTCTCATAAAATTAGAGGCTTGAGTAAATATTTCCACAACAAACTGATAGTGTTTGTAATCCTCCCTAATGGAATGTGTGTCCCTGTATAAACCTTGCCTGTCAGGCAATTAATGCCCCCACCCTATAGTAAGTTTGCAGATCATTGGCTCGTTATCAAAAGCGCATGTGTCACTGTAAAACCGATAATGAGTGAAGCTGAAGCAGAGAGCCAGGTGATTATTGTGCCATTAAGATTGGATCTAATTAGAGCTCCATTGTCGCACCCTGCAGGCACCCAAGAAAGCAAAGAAAAGAGCCGATGGAGCCGGCTCCAATGTGTTCTCCATGTTTGAACAGGCCCAGATCCAGGAGTTCAAAGAAGTCAGTGCTCTGCGGAATGTTTAATTTCTCATTGAGTTTGAAAATTTACTGTGCATACTGGAGAAACAGCATGTAATAAAAAAAAAACACAACTCTTCTGCAGGCCTTCACTATCATGGACCAAAACAGAGATGGTTTCATTGACAAGAACGACCTGAGAGACACTTTTGCAGCTTTAGGTAGGAACAGCAACGGCATTTTTCAAAACATATTTTACATTTTATTGACGTAAATAAATAATCAATTACACAAGAAAATAATCTGCAGATATGCAATGATGGAAATGATCTGCCATCCTTGTGTAGGCCGCGTAAATGTCATGCAAGAGGAAATTGATGAGATGCTGAAGGAGGCCCCAGGGCCGATTAATTTCACTATCTTCCTCACCATGTTTGGAGAGAAGCTAAAAGGTGAGCTACACAAAGCTGTTGCAGTCCAACACAACAGTCCTGCAGCAAATCCTCCTTCGTTAAGGTTATAATGTTCATTTTGTGTTGAGCTGTGTTTGTGTATGTGAATTGTACCAGACTGCAAAAAGAGATGTGTCCTTTGTCAAGCCTTCCCTGATCGATTTAAATGCAGTGGATAAAATAGAAACATAATGTCAACATAACATGAATGTTATTACTGCCATTAAGGGAGGACTTATTGCATAATCTATTGCAAGGTGTAGCTAATAAACTGACTGTTGAGAATATATTTCAAAAAAGAGATTACCTTGGTTTTTTCATGAAATCTGAGGTGTCACTGTCCTTCTTCAGGTGCCGACCCAGAGGAGACCATTCTCAACGCTTTCAAAGTCTTTGATCCTGAGGGAACTGGAACGTTAAAGAAAGATTTGTTAGTAACTGCCAATGTCAATGTACAATGTCGCTCAGTGTGCGGAAGTCTGCTTATCTCTACTGTTTCTCTTCACAGTGTCACAGAGATGCTGACGACCCAGGCTGACAGGTTCTCACCTGAAGAGGTTTAATTTCTTCCTCTGACAATGTTTCACTAGATTGTAGCAATTAGGTCATTAAATAACAATTTATTTATATTTATTCCTCCCAGATGGAACAGATGTTTGCGGCTTTCCCTCCAGATGTTGCAGGAAACCTAGACTACAATAACCTGGTCCATATTATCACACATGGTGAAGAAAAAGACCAAGAATAAAGCAGCTATCCCTGAGATTCCACTCTGTATCGTGTTTGTATCGACATATGTGTGTGAGCACACAGAACAAGCACAGAAAAAGCTAAATCAAAAAATCTGATTGTTTTTCCAGAGCTGCGTATCAATGTATCATCTATTCCTAATAATAAATATTACATACAATACAATATTATTATAATATTATATCATTTTTAATACAATTATTATTATGATGATGATGATGATGATGATGATGATGATGATGATGATGATGATGATGATGATGATGATCATCATCATCATCATCATCGTCATTATCATTATCATTGTGTTAAATTATACAATATATACAATATGGCTTTTATGACAGTATGTATATGTGATTGCTTGAATTGTAAAAGGTGCATTTAAAATATATGTAATCACAAAGATATGACATGCTAAAAGATAAATCAAATACATGAAATAAAAAAAAGATATATTATGATGTGATGTGTGTGATGAAGTTGATTTGTATCTGAATTAGTACATCACCCAGGACAGTAGGGGGCAGGAGAGAGCAGCGATCCGCAGCCTCCTTCAAACAGCTGAACGAGGTGCGGCAGAAAAACAACGCTAGCTAACGGCTAGTGCGGCTAAGGTTTAAATTCCTTTTAGTCCCCGTCTCGCAGCTAAACGACAACATTGGATGAGGGGAGTTTTTTTTAAGAGCGTGACGTTTAAGTAGATTATTAGTTTGTCCAACGCATCCAACGAGCGGCTCGACAGCGACAGGGTCACATCAGCATATTCACCCATCAGCCGAAAAACAACGGAGCTAACGTTAGCAAGCTAACGCTCGTATAGCTAGCGGATTCGCTTTCACGCCAAAACCTAGATTTGACTGTGAAACCTAAACGACAGCGTCGCAATGGCCGATGTTGACAAGCTCAACATAGACAGCATCATCCAGCGGCTCTTAGAAGGTACGAGTTCATGTGGGAAACTGCACTTTTGTTATTTGCATGCTGTTGTGACAGATGCTAGCAGGCGGCTTTAGCTTTACTCGCGCAGGTATGCCAAGATGTTGTGTAACAATCAGCTGTGTTAGCTAGCTGTCATTAATTATTTTATGCGGGTATCAGCTAGTTGTCACACAATCATTTGTATTTACTCGGAATCTTTGTATATCTCATCAGATTTTAATAATTAACCATCACGTTTTTGGTCAAGCACACGCACACATACACATTAGACATTGCGCATTCTGGCGCGGTACAATACACTGTGTGACCGCACACTCACGAGACTGAGTCTGGAGGGACTTTAGCAGGATGTGTAAACGTAGCATCTTCATGTGTTTGCTTACATTGTGTGTGTTCGATCTGCAGTCAGAGGAGCAAAGCCCGGGAAGAACGTACAGCTCCAGGAGAACGAGATCCGCGGATTGTGCCTCAAGTCCAGGGAGATCTTTCTCAGTCAGCCCATTCTTCTGGAGCTGGAGGCCCCTCTCAAGATTTGTGGTAACAGTGTTATTTATACAGCGAATATATTCGGAAAAAATGCATCAATAATATTTGTAAATAATTCATTATTAGTCATGAGGTAATAGCGTTGTGAGGAGATCATGACACGTGATGAGTCAAAAGAGAACTATGTGTGATTCAGTTTTGTGCTGTAGCCATATTGATTCATCCCTGTCCTACAGGTGACATCCACGGGCAATACTATGACCTGCTGAGGCTGTTTGAGTATGGAGGCTTCCCTCCTGAGAGCAACTACCTGTTCCTGGGGGACTATGTGGACAGGGGCAAGCAGTCGCTGGAAACCATCTGCCTTCTGCTGGCCTACAAAATCAAATATCCCGAGAACTTCTTCCTGCTTAGGGGAAACCATGAGTGTGCTTCAATCAACAGAATATATGGTTTCTATGATGAGTGTGAGTATTTACTGATTCAGTGATTTAATACCAGCTCACCAAGCAGCAATACATTCAAACTAAAAGTCCCTATGGCTAAGTACATGCCCAACAGCGGTGGAAGAAGTGAACTATTGTAGTGAGATTTCAAATAAATAAATTATTGAAATGAATTTGTTTTTTAATGTTTTAGGTAAAAGAAGGTACAACATCAAACTGTGGAAGACCTTCACAGACTGTTTTAACTGCCTCCCTATTGCGGCCATTGTTGACGAGAAGATCTTTTGCTGCCACGGAGGTTGGTTCCTTTTTTTGGAAATAAGGCCACATTTTAAACATACTTTTTATTAACCCCCCCTTTAGACACAAACTTTAAACTTTTGTCGTCAGCTGCTCGTACTTGTCCTTGACTAATGCCTTTTTTTGCAGTTTAACAGCTGACGTAGGCCTCACCCACGTGTAACAGTGCAAATAAACACTGATACAGAGGTCAATATCTGTCACTTATGTTCTTTTTAGGACTGTCACCCGACCTTCAGTCCATGGAGCAGATCAGACGCATCATGCGCCCCACTGACGTGCCCGACCAGGGTCTGCTTTGCGATTTGCTCTGGTCTGATCCAGACAAAGATGTTTTAGGCTGGGGGGAGAACGACAGGGGTGTATCATTTACCTTTGGCTCAGAGGTGGTGGCCAAGTTCCTGCATAAACATGATCTGGATCTGATCTGTCGTGCTCATCAGGTAATCACAATCTCCTCCACCGCATACGGTTTACAATTACGTAACGTGGCATTGTATCGGTGGGTCACTGGACACGCTGATGCTCTGTATTCAAGGAAAGCAGAAAATCACACATTGTAAAAAGAACTGCACACGCACTGTGCATACTGAACATTCATTCCCATGAACAAAAAAAAAGTTGCGAATAAATACACATGGTTATGTGGTGCAGAAATAGGAATTCTGATTTTCTAAACACATACTTTCACCATCATATTTTACATACATTCAATGAGTTTGCCGTCTTAGTTGTGTAAACCTTTGTTTTCGATTTTTTTTTTATCTCACCTGCAGGTTGTTGAGGATGGCTATGAATTTTTCGCAAAGAGGCAGCTGGTCACTTTGTTCTCAGCACCTAACTATTGCGGGGAGTTTGACAATGCCGGTGCCATGATGAGCGTGGATGAGACCCTTATGTGCTCTTTTCAGGTGACGCCTATTTGCTTGTGTAGAATATTTCTTTGTATTCTTTCTATTTTTATCTAAAACAAATTTGTTCAAAGTTAAAGTATCTTTTGGCAGATTTATCAACTATTATTGTTATTTTTGGTGCAGCTACTTTATCATTCAATTAACCAGAAATGTATGATGAAAGACGCTCCTCACAACTTGTCCTTGGCTAACCTTTGCTTCTCGATTCATATTTCCTCTTGGTAGATTTTGAAACCAGCTGAAAAGAAGAAGCCTAACGGCAGCCGTCCTGTGACTCCACCTCGCAACATGGTCACCAAGCAAGCCAAGAAATGAGGGGCTAGTGGCCGGAGTCTCACTCCTCTGTTCTGCTTTCGTCTTTTTGCATTCGAAGGATTGGTTATCCTTCACGCTGCCAATACTGAAAAGATAGCCACTCCTACACGATGAAAGCAAAATATTTTTGTTGTTTTGTCCACAGGGGTAAATTGATATGTCACCATGAAAACCTCAGGTGTTTTGCACTCCATTTTGCAGCTAGTCTTTGCCACATATGACTGTTCAATCAGGAAAAATGTAACAATACGGCTACTTATGCACAGGAATGCCTTGTTTGAAGCTGTGCACAATTTTTCCAGTTTGTTTAAATTCTTTTTTGTTTGTGATGCTTCCTCACTGTCAATAATGGTCATCAAAACCACGGGGAATGCCACAAACACCTGTTTACTTCTGCCCATCTTTGTCTACCATTAATTTACAAGTCTGTGTTGTAGAACATTGACTCCACGTCCCACAAGTCTCATGTTATGGTAAATGAATGAGAAAGCACTCTTGTTACATCTAAATCTTTGTAATAAACTTTGAGTGTATTTTAGGGGGAAACTGGTTTCTGGATTTATTTTCTTAATGATATAAAAAGTGAAAAACTAAATGTGAACTACAATGCTTGTCAGATGAAAACCATCAATCAACACCCACAAGGGGGAGATGTGCGGTGTGCGTAGTTGTTTCCTTATTAGGACACTCGCGTTGCGTAAGGTTGTGTGACGTCAGAGCGGTCATGAGACCCAGGCAGCGGACATGGGGCTGCCCGTGGACAGACGGGAGTCAGGGCCGGCAGCATGGCCGCGCTGACATAACACCGGGCGCTCCTCCGCTGCGGACAGGGCAACTGATCCCAGTGTGTGGGTGTGTGTCACAGGATTACAGCTTTGTTGTGTATCATCACACCACTGAGGGGCGGTGTTGTGTTTGGACCCCCCCGCCACGCAGCTTCAGTCTCGTTACCGGGAGAACGAGCCGACACACCGCTGCTGCGCTAGCCGCGGTGCTAGCCTGGCCGGTCGCGGTGCGTGTGTCCGCTTGTGAGTGTGCGTTTTTGTGGGGATGTTGTCCGTGTTGTCGTACGGTAGACTGGTTGCCCGAGCGGTCATCGGCGGACTCTCTCAGACAGACAGCCGCGATTACAGTCTGGTGACGGCGAGCTGTGGCTTCGGCAAGGACTTCCGCAAAGGCATCCCGAAGAAAGGCATGTGCTACGGGGACGACGCGTGCTTCGTCGCCCGGCACCGCTCGGCCGATGTCCTCGGTGAGTGTGCGCAGCACTTTACTTGCAAACAACAATTTGTGTAATGCTGGCTGTGACGTCAGTGACGGGTCAAAGTTTAGCGCTCAGACTCACAACATTAGATATGGGCCACATTAGTTTGTGTATTTGGACATTGCAGAATCCATAGAAGTGCTGGTTACATGTGATCGTGAACTGCTCACATCAGCTGATTGTGTGTGTGTGTTTTTTGTTTGTGTATCGATCACCTGATCAGTTAATAGACACCTTTTCTAATACGCCGTCTTGAACCTGAACCCACCGGTTAAATCCTCACACAACCATTGTGTCAAGCAAACAAAGTCAGGATTCCAAGTCGGCACTTTCGAGGGGTGGAGTTATATATCCCTCTACAGAGAAACATTGACTCTGTTATTTTAACGTCTCTGCACACGCCAGTTCACCATGCTCACAATGCACAGCAACAACCGGGATAAACTCGCACTGAGTTATGTTGTTTTTCTTCACAAGGCTGGCCCGGTTCTGCGTTCTGCCTCAAGCTGAGGGGCCACCCTTGTATGGTCAGGGAGGCTAATGCTGGCGTCCTGCTATTAACCAGACTTACGTTTCCTTTCTAGGAAAATCTTGGCCCGAATACGACAAGTGCAACTATTAAACTACACATCAGAGCAAGCTTCTGTTGAGATACTGATCCACAAGGCACGCATTTGCGGCCTGAAATATAAACAAGGTCTAACAAAATTAAAAAAACTACTAATAAAAATACTGTTTACATCATTAGATGATCACATTCATTTTCTTGACCAAAGGTAAGTGACAGGTATTGACGTAGGTTGTTTTCACACAGAGTGGCCATTTGTTTGCCATTATTGATTCCCCACTTGTCTGTTCCTATAGGTATAGCGGATGGGGTAGGTGGCTGGCGAGACTATGGCGTGGACCCCTCCCAGTTTTCGGGTACGCTGATGAAGACGTGTGAGAGACTAGTCAAGGAGGGACGCTTTGTTGCCAGCAATCCTGTGGGAGTCCTCTCGACCAGCTACTACGAGCTGCTGCAGAACAAAGTGCCACTACTGGGTGAGAGGAACCACAGTAAACGCAGGATGTTGGTGCTCAGAGAGAGTCGTGTCCACTTTATCTGGTTCTAAAGGCACATTAGGGGAGAGAGGGCTAAAATACCGAATCTTGGATTACATAATGTTTCTCTGAAAGTTTCCTTCTTCGTGAAACCTCACGTATTTAACAACTAAACTAAGAACTGCTGCTGGACAATGCGTGGCCGTCTATGCAATGCTGAAGCACGGTGTGCTTGCCCCTCGTGCATTTTTCATGTGCTTTGGATCCGAGCGTACTATATACGGTTGGGTTGTTTATTTTCCCTCTCTTCAGATTAGGGTTGGCTGGATGGAGATTTTTGCAACATGACTCAGAGAACAGCCAGATCCGATTAAGAAATCCTGGGAATGTCCCATGTCCCGGCCTGCCCCGCACACTTCCCCTTCCAGAATCCCTCTCCTCCTCCGCACCGCTTGCCCACCAAAAAGCGTGCACAAACAGGAATCAAAGGTGAACAAGTGTTCCATGGCCAGAGCTCCATCTCCGCAAGCCTGGGCACTTTTCCACCCCGTTATCACACATGCAGCAGGTGGAAACAACACTGTATTGTGCTGTTAGGGAACGTTCTTGCGGCTGGCAGTGTGTGTGTGTGTAACTGTATTGCTACAGAGAAAACACACAGGGAGTGAGTCATCGTGCGTGAGGGGTTTTGAAGGTTGATCCCAGAGAGCATATTTTTGGTGTGCCAGATGAATCAGCAGCAGGGTGTGGCTGCACAATGTCCACCCGCCTCGCCGGCTCGTGTTTCCTCCTCGCCATCCCCCAGTTGGTGGAACTGTGGAAATGATCAAAACTGCTACACTGATTGTGGGATGCCACAGTCTCCCATAATGCACTTAAAAAAGTCAAGAAGAGACAAAGACGTGTCTATTTTGTTGGATGCCTTTTCATCCAGATATTATTATTTTTTAATTAAGATTGAACATCTTAAGGATACATTTTAAATGTCCTCACTCAAAGCTGTTGGTCAGAAGGAAAAGAAAAAAAGAATGAAAGTATAAATAATTCAACTAATGATGGCTACAGTGTCAGGTAACTACTATTTAAGCTGGTTCATTATCAAACTGGCATGTTTACCTAAGACAGTTGAATGCAGCAGTGTCACTAGAAACACCTGTTCTTGTCCTGCAGGTCAACAACTTGAAAGCGACTTTCACTGAGACACCTTTGTGACAAATGATCATTGATGATGGCGTGTTTGCTGCCAAACACAATTTACCCAACAAAACCTGTCCCTGAAACGAAATAGTTGTGTCCTATATTACCTATAATCAACTGATGATATACAGCCTGTTTGCTCCCTGGGTACTTCCAACTATTGCATTGAAATATAAAGGAGTTTGTGTGTTTGCAGGTAGCAGCACGGCCTGCATCGTGGTTTTGGACCGGCAGAGTCACCGGCTGCACACAGCCAACTTGGGCGACTCTGGCTTTCTGGTGGTCCGAGAAGGAGAGGTGGTTCACCGCTCAGAAGAGCAGCAGCACTACTTCAACACGCCCTTCCAGCTGTCCATTGCTCCGCCAGGGGCCGAGGGCGCCGTCCTCAGTGACAGGTGAGACAGGCAGGCTGGTGCATCAGCTGCACGTGTGTGTGTTTGCGCATTATTTTTAAATGGAAGGTCGATAGAGAGCAGATCATACTGGCGTTCCTGCACTCGGATGTGACCAAGCCTCACACGTCCCAAAAACAACACAGATCACATGCTCTGCAGAACATTTTGTGGCGCTCGCATCCCACCCATGCAGCAGTGTTCAGTGAGTGTAGCGACGGTGTTGTGTTGAGCTGTGTGTCTTGGGGGGAACGTGCTGCTGTGTCCCAGAAGCAGTAATGGTCAGCAGGTCGCCTGCTGGATGTTTGCCAGGGTTTCCCTCTTACCCCAGGACAAAGTCTGTGTTGGCTCGTGAGTAAACTGAAGCCCATAGCCAAAAACGCGCCTGCAGCCTCAGCCACCTATTTCCCGAGGGGGAAAAAAAAACGATGATCTTGAAGGGATTTTATCTCAGAAGTTTGTTAATTGTTTTTGTTTTCCTGCTGTATGGCAATATGCATGTGCACCACATGGCTGGAGAATCAAAAATCACCATGATTTGAATTGCAAATATGGATTTTTGGAGCATCCTTAGACTCCAGACATGGCAGCCCGTTCAGTGCTGCTACAGCTGCTCATCAAACACACCAACGCTGTTGCTTCCTGTTCTGTATGCATTTATCACCGCGCGTTCTCATATCATGGGTGGCAGTGTGTCTTTCTATGACTTTGACTATGACTTTAAAACATTTAGTCTGAGCTGCAATTTCAGATCCATCAAAATCCCAGAACAGGTTGTTCCACTCATGCCGCAGTGGTGCTGTGCAGCAGGGTGACGGCATATTCCAAGAAATGAACTTGACAATAACAGACTAAGTCGGTTCCCCATCGTCAACGGCAGCACCTTCTATTGGTCCAGAGTGTCCTTTCCAAAGACCTCATGTAATACTTCTTGGATTTATCCTAATCCAGCACATGATTACGTTACATGAATATCTGTATTTTACATTTTCCAACATAGACAGGGTGAGTTTCCTCAAGAAAACATTGAAGTACCTCCTTGGGGGGGGGGGGGGGGGGTAAAAGAAAACACAATTGGGGGGGGGGGGGGTTAAAAGAGAACACGCTTTAACCCCCCAAAAAACAGTCACATTGTTATTGATGGTTGTTTGTATTGCTCGTCAGTATATCTGCCTGACTTTACTGTGTCTGCGCTTTCAGCCCCAACGCCGCAGACAGCTCCTCCTTCGATGTCCAGCTGGGTGACATCATCCTCACCGCCACCGACGGCCTCTTTGACAACATGCCTGACTACATGATCCTGCAAGAGCTGAAGAAGCTCAAGGCAAGTCCAAAACAGGTTTGCTGATGACCAAGGAATTAAACATATGCCTGAAATACAGAGGTCACACATGCTTTGGTTTTCCTTTTTTGCTCCTTAGAGCGCAAACTACGAAAGCATCCAGCGGACCGCACGCAGCATTGCAGAGCAGGCCCACGTACTAGCATATGACCCCAACTACATGTCACCTTTTGCACAGTTTGCCTGTGACAATGGACTGAATGTAAGAGGTAAGTGTCTCCGTTTCTCCCTGATGCCAACAGAAGCAGATGCCGATGTCCTGTTGCTCTTCAAAGTGTTTTGCAGCAGATTAAATATGGCATGAGTATTTTCAAGGTATGAGAATACCGTCCTAACGGGACCTTGCACTTTCTGTTCAGGAGGAAAGCCAGACGACATCACAGTGCTGCTGTCTATAGTGGCAGAGTACACGGACTAGACTGTGTGTGTGTGTGGAGCTGTGACAGGGGGGCGTCTGCCTCTGCAGGTTATGGACTGCTTTGATTCCTGCTGGACAGGATGAAAGACTGATGTCAGATGCTTTTCCTTGCATCCTGGTTCTACTCGAGTCTGCCTCAATCCCGCGTCCCCCTAAAAAAAACAATGATGTGAGGGTGTACATCAGAGAGCTTCTGAATAAAGAAGACCAGAGGCCTGACACATCCTCTTGGCCAGGCTGCACTGTTCCAATGCTCCGTGGATAACCCCGCTCCTGGAAAAGTAGTCGTAGGGCATGTGGAAGATGAGGATCCTGTCTGATGAGGATAAACTGTCTTTCTCCGATGTGAACAGGGAGGCAGTTGGGTTTCAGAGATGGGTCAGATGTAGCCCGGTGGTAGATGTTCAAGTGGCGGTCAGAAGGGAAAGCCAGGTGTGTCAAAAATGGCAATGCACAGGAAATGGCAGCATTAGGGCTAAATAAACGGGCTACCATGTCTCAGTAGATTCTGGTCCAAGGGTGTGGAACATTGTATGTGTGTGCAGGGAGCCTGCGTTAAATAGTAAGATGTGGCTGGTTTGCTGTTCCGGGATGTTGTGTTAAATGTTTGCACAAAAAAAGGTAGCGTACGTGACCTTTCAACAAAATGTGGTTTGTTTCAAGATTTCATGAAGTGCAGCAGCTGCCTTTTCCATACCAGTGCGATTCATATCCTGCACACATTTTGTAACTGTGTGGGGAGAATATTTTTAGCTCAAAAGCCTCTCAAGAAGTCCTGATGGTGATTACATGTGATGTGTGTATGTTTGAACCTGTGTTTTGATGTGTGTCGATGAACGCAGACATGCGCTTGTCCGTGTGTATGAACTGGATTTGAAGACTTCTCCATATCCACTGGGCTTAATAGGTCTTGTGGCCTTTAACGCACAAGCTGAACACAGTGGAAATTGGTGGTGTGACCAAATGTATTTTTGTAACTTCTTTGTTTCCATGGAATTGTTGAATTCTTTGGTGTGCTCACCACATCGGAGTATCTGTAGAATCTGTTACCCACAATCATTGTTCCTTTTTCGTCTATCTCCTTTTTGCCATAGAGCTCCATAAGCCAGGTCACTGCAGGTTCCTTTTGAAGATGGTTATAGTTCCATTCTTCTTTACAGATTTACACCCTTGAATTTACTGCAACTTTTACCCACAGTTGAAACGTATTTTTGTGGAGATATCCATATGTATTGTAATGTTATGATGACGTGCCTTGTACCACGTGTTGTTGATACTTGCAGAAATGTCCACGATTCTTCAAATGCCCAGGTACGGAGCACAATGCCTGAAACTGTCAAGTAGCCGTAAGAGACAAATCAGATTTCCCATCAAGTCGGGGTGTCTTAACACTGGGTTTTTTCCTCCACAGCCTGTTCAACCCTTTACATCCTGAACTCTGCATCTTTGCCTGTACTCAGTCAGGGGCGTAGGAATAGTGATAAAGCCATTCCACACTTGGATAATCCCCCACGTGGGTCCTTGCATCACTGTTTCCAATATGCACTGTCGAACAGGCTGGTCCGTGACACTGCAAGTCTGCAGTGTCAGATACCACTTTGAAATAGGGCTGATGGACAAGGAAGAGCAGTGAATGCTCAAAATGTCAGTAAATAAGTATTAAAGCACTGACGACAATCCAAGCAGCCTTACTTTTACAGAGCAATTTTCCCAGTCAAACGGACAAGCCACTGTCCGTGGTCCTTGCTTCCTGACTCACACCTGCCCTGACTCTTCCCTGTCATCCCCCATTCACTTTCATCTTTCTCTACTTACAACTTAGTTACAACCACAGCATGGACCCCACTGTTTCCAGAGCTATTCTCAGTGAAGAGACGTTTTCAAATCTGTACAATGAATAAATAAAAGGTATAATATTTATTATCCTGTTGTATTGGATTGCTGTCTTGTGTTTTTGTGAATATTGAAAGGTTCATTTAAGAGGTATTTTCTTCACAGGTGCAGGTCCCTGTCTGTCACAGTTAACTCTGCATCCAGTGTTGACCTCTGAATTAAGATCAGAAAAAGAAAAATTCCCTTGTACGATTTATGTTTAATACCACAATCCTCAGACAGGTGTGGCATTGTGACATTTTTCACAACTTGTTGACAAAAGTATTTTACACAATGAAACCGCCAAAACATTTTAAATTGTTGATAATATAGGATAAATAATCATTGTGAATAGTTTGTAATTTTCAATTGAACATTGTGGGAAAACTTAACACGTTGAAAATGATTAAACAGGCACAGCAACAGCCGATCTACAAACAAGTACTGAATACCAACTTAAGATGCTAAGTGCATTAAATATGAATATATATTATATTTAGGATCTATTGTCCTACCATTGAATATTGTGGTCTACCTCTGGCACCAACAGAAGACGTGAAGATTGAAGAGATGAGCTCATCTCACTGCTCAGAGTGAATGGCTTCTTCCATATCCTCCTCCATGTCACTGTAACATGCCAGGACAGGCAGGCTGGCAGCCCAAGCATCATCGCTCAGCTGTGAGGACAGGGCCCTGAACAAGAGGGAGCAGATCTACAGAAAAAAAAATCAAACAGCATTCTATTATATATGTTTAATGTTATATCCCCAGTGCCCTAGGGGAAGACAAGACTGGTATCAAATCAAAGGACAAGACAAGATGATCCCATTCTAGATGGAGAAAACAACTCAAACTACAATTATATACAGAACCATTATAAGATTGGCAAACATTCAGCAAATAAGAACATGAGGTGTCCTAAAAGTTGAACAATAAGACGTTTGGCTTGTTATTATGGTAACATTATATGGAAGAAAAAAACAACAGGAAGCCCATGTTACCATGGTGGAAGCAGGAGTTGAAGTGGCACTGGCAAAGGCCTCTTCAGGTAAACCAAGTCCGCCAGGTTCATTAACCAGAGATTGAAGCGGCATCACAGCAGGTGGGTGGATGATAGGGCTGCCCTGGCTGGATGGAATCAACTCCATCTTAGTAAGATTATGCTGTGGTTGTTTGCCGTTTGCCTGAGAAGAATCTGCAAGAAGAGTGGCAGCTTCTGCACACCTGGGAGAACACACTAACGGTCAGTCCCCATTTGCAAGGTATATCAGGTACACAATGTCACCTTCTACAGCAATGACATGACAGTTCACTGCAGAAAGCACAGTGAATGCAAAGCAGCACAGCACAGTATGACTCAGAGAAATTTGACTCCTCAACATGTGGATGATCACCGAGCATGCTGAGTAGTTGTGAAGTCTAGGTCAAAATGTCATGTCTGAAGCAGGAACTGGAGCTGGTGGTAATGCAGTGAAATGGAAAATAAGAGACAATGAAAAGAGGTGAGGTCGACAAAGACCAGAGAAGAAAATACATGCAACACTAATGGCCATAAGCTTAACGACAATTCATAAGAATAACGACAATTTAAAGAGGGTGTGTAGCTCTCTGTCGGCTGGTACTGAAACAACAACCCCATGCATGTAACTACACTACATGCCATAGTATCTGTGGATACATGCATGTCATGAAACACAATTGGCTGAGGAGCGGAGAGAGGAATGTTGGATTCCTGAGGGTCCTATTCAGGAGGAAACATCTGAGACTTGTGGGACAACATCCAACCAGAGCCTGGAGAGAGTGAGAGGGAGTTGGCAGAGCGGGACAGTGGCACAGGCAGGACGGCCAAGCAGGCTAACATAACGGAGATGAGGGGATTACAGAGCGTCACATTGACGGGCTTCTTCCCTGACCCCTCATGTCCAGGGCTTGCTGTAACACTATGCCCTCTTAGAAAGCTAAAAACGGCCAGTGAGGGAAACTGCCTCGCCCGAAGCCAGGAGAGAGGCTCAGGTAGAGTCCCTGTGGGAAGGGTTACATTACACTCTCTAATTGATCTGAGAATCCTGCCCTACAATGACTTCAGTTGTGATAAGAATGCTGCCAAGTCGCAATAACAATAATATAAATCTTAACCATATGTGCACCACTGTGCTGAGGGTATAACAGATCCCAGGTACTGCAGAGAGGACTAAAAGCAGTCTGAAAACATAGGATACGGTACCTGGGGGAAGTGGGGGCCGGCGGACAGACAGGCTGAGAGGGGTCCCTGTTTTCAGGTTCACTCAGAGTGGCCAGCACCACGGTGGCCTCCAGGACCATGTCCTCCATGAAGAAACACACAGGCCTGCAAAGTGATACAGTGGTCACATGGGGGAAAGGCTGGTAAGGAAGTAGGACTGATCAACCACAAACAAAATAATATCGGGAATTTTGAGGTTGTCTGGAGTTAATTGTGTACTAGGCATTCAGAGTGCCACAGACTGACGTTAGTCAGTTGTAACTTGAGATATAAATGCCACTCGAGCTAATTACGATGGCAAAGACACTTACATTCCTGCAGCACCAAAGCGGACTGACACTGGAAGGCAATGTGACTCCGCGAAGGACAGAAAACCCTGAAACAACAAAACAAAAAGTAGGACATGCTTGTGTGCATCCATGTGGACACTATAACCTATGTTTATAGCTGATTATTTTGCTGTGCTGGGGTTCGTAAACACTGATCAGGGAAAAGAAAAACAACATAGCTTGAGTAAACTGAAGACGAATAAAACTCAAAGCTTGGTTTTTAATCCATCCAAACCCAATTTCCTCAAACCAAGACTAGTGGGCTGGCTAATGAGGAGCCTCACAGCGGGGTGTCCGAGAGACATTCCAAGACATTAGGGACAAGAGTTGAAACAGGTCAAGTTTCATTAACCGGACTAACACAAATTTTCTATGCTGAGACAGAGGACAATTAAAATTTGGTGGCTGTTTTTGATTCTTTGGATCACTGAGCACGCTACTCTGGCAGTGACGTCATATTCCTTCAACATCGCATGTTTTGCTGTTACTCAAAATACAAATAATTTAAGACTGACTGCGGTTGAACCGCCCTTAAAAACAAACACATTTCCTATTTTAAAAGTACACATTTCATTATGAACCAAGTAATGTTTGGTCTGCAGATACTGAAACCTGTACCTTTAATTACCTTTTTTATGTAGTGGTTTAACATGAGTCACTTGGGTCACACAAGGAGAAAGATCATATAAAAACTAGATAGAGAGGCAAGCTCCAGAGGCCTCAGGACATTAGAGTATCCAGACTGTGAGCCGTTAGACACGACCTGCACCCCGTGAGCCATTCACACGCACATACACGTTACAACGATAACGATAACTCTATTACCCTCAACTCCTTCAGACAGAAGGTTATGTCTGAGTCCACTCCAACCTGAAAGCAGTCAAACTCGTCTGGGTGTACGGACATCTCAGTGTGCATCACTCTCAGGTGATCTGTGGCGGAAGTACATCCAGGTCATTAAGTGTCTGCACAACATTTTAGTTTCACTTTGATTGAAGGATTAAACATGCACCACCAGGTTAAGTAGTCAATCTCAAAACGGGTACAACACCATATTACCATGGACCTGAGCCAAGTTAAAGTGTAACATGAGCTCACTGTTTCCTGCTTCATAGTAGTTTCTCAGACTGACTCTGAGAGGAGACGCGGACAGAGTGATTTCCTCCTGGGACACTGGGAAATGTATCACCATATCACCAAGAAGTCTGCAAAGGTAGAGAGAAAAATCAAATGCAAACCCTTACATAATCCACCAAGGAATGAGCCGAGAGCCTCAGTTTAATGCAATGCTACCGATGGATGCTGGTTTTCACAAGACTATACACTTATAAGTATTATTGTTTACTCCTGCTTACATGAGTTTGGTTGATTAAACTGGAATGGAAGTGCAATTCAGGGGATTTGACTACAAAACACCCACTCTCTCCAATCTGACTGGCAGCCACTTTTCACTTTATTTATAAAAGTATGAATTTGTCATACACACAAGAACTTTCTTTTCTATAAAAAGGGTCATATTGAATCACAGGGTTACCCTTTCAAAGTTTATGTGAGTTTGTAACGGGACGTGTTGGTTCTAACTTGATAATATGGAGGGATTAACGTCTGATTCTAAGATTGAATTGAAGAAGTGGCAGTAATCCACCTACAAGTTATTTGCCAACCACCAAAAAAACAACAGTAGATGTAGAAGAAGGTGGTAACCTGGCAGGTCCTTTGAGCAGATTAGGGCAGAGATGTGGGACGAACTCGGCCTGCACAGCCTCACACTCCTGAAAGTGAAGGTGGTGCGTCTTGGTAATGCCTGTGGCACAACAGATGGGAGATTTGAATATTTGCAACACACTGACACCAAGTGTTGACAGTATGTAAGACAGCGTCTACAGCATGGTGTTACTGTTAGGTCATTCTGAGAGAGGAACACTCAACATGTGCAGGAAACGATTCCATGAAAAGCACTAACTAATAATAACTAATAATAATTGACAAGCAAACACGTGCAGCTCCCTTATGGTACAATGGTACCCACCATGTCTGCAGGAAAACTGGATGACCACTCTGTCACTGAGAGGGCTGAGTGAAATCCGACAACGTTCCACGTTGCGCTCAATGGATGTCAGACACCGGAAAAGTGGCAGCACAGACTTGAAAACAAACATGTATAAGACATTCATTCAGTCATTGCTGATTTATCACTACAATAACACAAAGACACAAAGGAGATACATGTCTTGTAATTTGTGTGACTTATATAAGTTCTGGTTTGGTAGGATATTCACAACCATACCCTACCTACATCATATACAAGCTCCGTATAAAATAAAAAAAGCAACATGTTAAGAACTGTTGGACCTTCATGAGCAGTTTGCATTTGATGGTGTCGTTGCTCTGCTCCGGGCCTGAAACCAGGCTGTAGTGCTGGAAGAACAGAGGTGAGAAGAGGAAGCAGGCGTAGGCAGAATGAGCAGCGTTGAATGACCTCAGGGCCAACTGGAAAACAGAGAGCCTTAGATCAGGGACAAATGTGAAACCTTGTGTACAATAACATTGGATTCATTTATAGAAAAGTAAAAATTCACATGAGTCCACATGGGACAGAGTTCCTAATCATTCCTATGGTTAAAGGCTTGAAGGAAGAGGATGTCGCAGGAAAAACATGGCATGAAATGTGATCAATCACTTTAATAGTAACAGATACAGTAAAGTACTACGGCAATATAGGAAATTGTATTTAGTGAAAGGACGTCAACAACATGTTGCAGTGCACTGACACAAGACGCATAGGCCCTTCTTCTATTGAATGGCATGTTCAGATTTTAGTACATGTCAAACATTTACTAATTTAACCCTCAACATCTACTTAAGTGTACACAATAGGGCAAACAAAAATACCTGGCTTATACGAATAGTACGGTATTTAATAAAGACATCAGTATTTCAACAAGTGAAATTAATTCTGTTAAAATGAATCAGACACCTAAAATCCCACCATGCGAGCCATATTAAGTAATTTAACAATTTAAATGTATGCCTACGCAACAAAAATAAAGGCAGAGGCAAATTGGGATTTGTGAATGAATATGGACTATAACTTAATTAATTGATAAACGTGAACCATGTGCCACAATCCAAACACACGGTTTAACGTCCAGGATAAGATTTTGCTGCTCACCCCTTTCACCATGGGATCCAACCACAGCTCTCCTCCGACTCGAGACAGGGCATGGACAGCTTTTCCAAACACTGCAACACATAGACAAAAACACAAGTCTTATCTTTTAATATTTAAAGCCATATCCCAACACGGTCTATATATTAAGTTAATACATTGATTTACAGGCTTCTTTATCAGTATGGATGGGGGAAAGTACACAGGATGTATGTATACATGTATAAAAGTAAAATAACCATTAAGTCTTACCTGAATATGTTAGTATCAATATAAAATATAAGACTTTTTAGCTAGCATAACTAGTTTGAAGCTAAGTAAAGCTACATAAGAGTGTCTTGAAACGTCCCTGGTGGAGACATAAAGATTAATAATTTAAATTAATATTTAGCTATTTTTGTCATGTTGTGGTTTCTCTTAGTTACTACCTTTAACACCATTTCCTTCGCAGACACAGTTCATCTTTGCTGGTGGTTCAAACAGCAGACGCTAACATGAAGCCCGATACATGCTAATGAACACAAGTAAATAAATGCAGTCAAGCTGAAACCACTGGATCTATGGTAAATTTGGATTGAAGGTAATATATAATCAAATCAAGTTTTCACTTTAATAATTATTTTTATTTATGTATTATATAAAATATAATATATTCAATGCAAAAGATTTAAACAAAAACACATTATTAATTTAAATGATAAAAACTAATATTAAAACTAAAATCATTAATTTACACTAACAAGAATAGGATTTTGAATTGGTTCATAATTAAAGTGAAATCATGAAAATGAAAAATAAAAGGAACCACAATGTAACAAGGTCCGATATGCATTAGCTATTAACAATAAATCATGGAATGATGTATTTTAAATTTAATCAAGTCCTATACACACTGGTATCATTAGAGAGCGTCCCGTATATACAGTATGCTTTCCAAGTACTCAAAAAGAATATCCAGTATTCAAATCCAGTATGTAATATTATATTAGAAATAAAATTATAATAATAACTGCACCAAAAGAATTATGAAGATCAACATTAACACTCCCGTTCAAGCCTTCAAAATAAAGCAACCATTGCTGTGACACTCCTCAACGTCTGACTATTTTTGGAAGTATGACATCAGATGTAGCCATGCGGCTGTCTTTCCTCCGTCCTTGTGGCTTTGCCCTTGTCTCCATGGCCTTCCCCCCACCACACACGTGAGACAGATTGTGGTGGTGGACAAAGTTCATCAGTCGTCGTATGTGCTCTGTGCTGTAAACACTGGCTATGCTGCAAAGGTAGTGTCGCTCGGCTGCGAGCATAAGGTGCTGAGGTGGAAACAGAAACCGTTATGGTTGTAGCCTTATTACTCATGAGAAATATCATATGATTTTAGTCAAACCATCTTAGACACTGTGACATTAGAGATGACAAGACGGAAAATAATGTGAGCAACGGTTCCATCATTGTGGGTTTACCTGTAAGAAGAGTGCAGACAACGTAGATTTGGGGGGGTGTATTGTCCGCATGTGCTGGTCACCCGCAGACACATTCATGTGTGGATCTCTGAGCATCCTCCTCACTTGTTGACCTGGTAAACATTCAAGGCCTGAAAAAAGGCAAAAAGTCAGAAAACACCTCACTCCCGACAATCTATATTTAGGCAGCAGTATCCATAAGATTTTATATTGTGAATTAATACTTACCCTGCTTTCTTTTATACCATTCATTTACAGCATTAGAGACATGACGAACCAAGTGTTTAATTCGATCAATAACTATATTTTTTGCATATTTCCATAAACATCCAAACATCCTTTGAAAACTCCCTTTACTATATTAAAAGAAAAACACTGACAATCAAAGGTTTTGATTTGATCAAAAAGCAAGCAGCTATGGTTGCGTTTACTTTACATTCAAATCATGCATTTATATTTCAAAAACAGATTCTTTATATTTAAAATGTATTTACTCACCATTCATTTGTCTCTTGTTGGACTCTGCAGACCTAAACATAAAGATGATCATTTGAAAAATGAAAAAGTAAATCTCTCAAGTTATTATTTATCCATTAGTTCTCACTGTCATCTTACTCATTGATATTCGCCAATTTGGTTCTTTAACAGGTTTTCTTTTTCAAAGTGCTCAACAAATGTTACATGCTTTCTCATTAGAAGATACAATCCAAATACTTCCTATTGATACATCCGAGATTGCAGAGACCTTGATCAGCTCTTCTATGTGTTGCGGCCATCTCTGTTTTTTGCCTCAGTCATTATCTCTAAACAGAGCTCAAATTTCAGAGCAGAGGTCTAATAGACTTGAACCCGGAGCATGTTCTCATCCAAAATGTAAAGCACACACAAAATTTGAAGCCACTCTGTTTACACACTTTATTGAGCATCATGTCCAATATACATTGCATTGACACAAAATGGAGAACAAAATAACCCAAAAGAAATAATGGCGTTAGGATGGATTAACCTGGACACACCATTTTCAGAGCGTATTGCTTAATGACATTTCAAACGCACCGAATCTGTGCAAATACAGTGAACACCGGTCAGAGGAGGTCATGATAGGTTAGAAAATCTGACTTAAAAAGATAATGTCAACAGCAGTTTTGTGATAATCAAGTCTACCAAAATCTACTAATTGTACACATCACATTCACCCAGGATGTACTAACAATGGTATACTATTTAAGACATACCCAACTCCTTCAAACCTGATTGCATGCGCCAAAAGATGGTTAGCTGTTTTTCACTGTCAGTCACATAATTCAAATATGAATAACATAACTCAAAATAGATGTCATCATGGCTTAATATTCAGCAACACCATCAATGAAAGTGAACAAAAGCCAAATGTTCCCAGACTCCCCTCAAACACTACGGTGTATACGTTATACTCTATAAAAAAAATAAAGCCTATCGTGTTCATTTCCCATCACAACACCTATTTATATTTCACTTAGTGGCGACTTCTTTTTGTCAAATCTCACTATAAAGAATTGCGGCCCAAATTCAGTGATGAAGTTATGGTGACAAATATCATCGAAGTATCTACCAATCAGAGACCAAGAAGTTGATATGATCAAACAACGTTTCTCAGCAACCAAACCAAAGTCCTCAGCTTCTAAACCCCCGAGTGGAAGCGACTTACACATCATCATTTACCCAAGCATTGATCGATAGCCAAATGTACCACGACAATAAAGCTAAGGACGACTAAGCTAATTCTACCATGGAGCCCCTGAAATGTACCCTAGTTAGTAGATTAACAACTAAAAACCTTGTTAAATGTTTTTTCTTTATGAACTGAGGTAAGCTTGGATTCCACTTGACCAGTGGAATAATCACAGCTTATATTATTTTCACATACTTTTTTTTTGTTTTTGTTGTCCATGATTTCTCCTAAGATTGTGAAACAACATTAGACTAATAATTCATTGATAGACTTCTTCATTGAGGAGGGCCACGTGTTAAGTGAAGGAGTCAGGAATATTCCAGGTTGATTTTACGCATCACTAATCAAGACTCGACTGAAAGCATGAGAAGTTGGCACAGAACCTTATGCTTGTGCACGTTGTGTTAGATCATGCACTTTAGAAAACAATAACTCTCAAATCACATAGTAAGCCATTCCATTAAATAAATAAACCCACAGCTGGCAATGGGAGTGCTGTTAGATTGGATCATGCAGGTTTGAGAGTGATGGATTTAAACCTCAAGCATACACAAGCATGTGAGGAAGATGCAAACAAGACTGTTTCGGAAAGACGACGATGAAAAGTCTGTCCTCAACCTGTCCCTCTAGACAACAAGCTAACTGTAAGGAGGTGGAGCCAACAGGGAAGTGAACAGTTGAATGACAGCGTTGAAAATAATTACACCAATGAGAGAGATTTGCGAGGGGACAACATTAATCCGGTGGTAAGTGTGCAGCAGGACAAGTGATGACCTAATGATAACAGGCTTTCCTTTTTGTTTTACACAATCTTGACCACTAAATTGCATAAGAAACCTGGTATAAAGTAGAAACTGTTCAGCAGCAGATAAAAAAGCAAGTTAATTTACAGTAGTGACATATTTTACATAATTATTTTTTTCAAAATAAATAAAATTAAATATACAATTCCAGGTAGGAAACGGGTTAATTTCGCTGGTAGGGATCTCAAATTGGCTCATCTTGTGGAAAATGACAACCATTCAAAGAAACGTGGTTGAAGCCAACCCGTTCCTTTGACTGGCAAAACAAGGGGTGCAAAAGCCTTTTGGTGAAATTTTCCCTCTGAAGGCATCCTATAACTGAAAATAAACAAAAACAACATCTTTATTACTAGTATAAGCAAGGTTTCCCTTAGGATTCATATCTGAAACAAGTTAATTTACTTACCCTGGAATTTATAATGGACTCCTAATCAAAAGCCATCTCTTGACTTTTTCTTACGCAGCGGGCCACCTTCCTCTTAAATTCTCCGTTAGGATCCTCCCTCCATTCTTTCTGTGGGTGCAACATCAGACTATAAACAAAGCACTGTCAAGATTACAAGAAATGAAAAATAAATGTTTTGATGTGTTGTCAATGTAACTCACCGCAGCGTCCACATTAGCTGGAGAATCACTGTTGGGGTCTGCCAGCATGGAGATAACACTAATCATGATTGTCTCTACCGTGTGGATCGGAAGCCAGCGCTCCTCAGGCTTTTCATAACCAAACTTATCTTCCCCTGGCTCGTGTAGAATTGAGATGCAAACATCCCCGTTCTTCGCAACTGTCAAGAAATGAAAGATTACTTTAACAACCAACATGACTTGAAGACAGCCTTCATGTACAATTATACTCAAAACAATCTTCAAAATACCATTTGGATGCCAAATTTCAGTGATGAACTTCATCTTTGGAGGTCGTAGTGGATAATCATAAGGAAAAGTTAGATATGCTTTGAAAAACCCTCCTTCACTGCAATAGAGAAAAACAATGGAATTAGAAAAAGGAAATTACCCAACATGCATTTAAACATCTCAACCCAAGATATTCATATATTTTACCACGTACAAAAGGGTATCTTGTGGTCCAATGATCACAACTTCCCATTTATATATGTCATCGTCATCTATGAGCCCAGCGGAAAAGCCCTCCACAGGATTCTTGTTGAGCTCTGGGAAAAGAGGAATAAAGCATTTTACATCCATGCATCGATTAGCTGTACCTGCGGATTGTTCAGGTCCCAGCTGACACGGGTCAGAGGCAAAGCACACCCTAAACAGGTCACCAGTCAAACAGCAGCTCCACACAGGGAAGCTTCAGCAAGCAGGAGAGTTCAACTTGGAACCTTCCTCCTGCGAAACAACAATTCTAACTGCAACACTGTGCTGCCTGTTCTTTAAATGCAGAACTATGGTAATATAAAAGTGAAAAGAGTTTACAGGGCACATTTGCTGGCTCTGGTGATGACGATCCATTATTTATGCGATTATTTGCCCCGACTGCAGTCAAAAAAAAACCTCTTATGATGCACTGAGCATAGACCTTAAATGTTAGGTGCTTTAAAAGGATGAGGGTAGAGAGTAAATCACCAACTGGAAAAACTGCATTTTATTCAACCATTGTAAAGCCAGTGATGTGTGTGCTTTGTGCTTTGCACAAAGAGAAACCATGACTAGCATATTGTACAATGAATGCCATGTGCTTCAAGTCATAGATTGGGACATTGGCCTGTGTATGTTGTAGTGTGTGGATGCAGAGGTAGAAGGTGACAGGCATTTCAGCATCACAGGAAAAACCCTGAATCCTGTCCCATGTCAGTCAGTTGTTATTTATGGTAAACTACAGCAGATTATACAGATTATAATTAGTTTATGGCCTCATCATCTGGAAAGTTGACTGTCACATTGAGTGTTTGCATGGCATCTCCCTAATGTTGAAATATGCATTCGTTTTCTTGCAGATGCTTTATTTTTTAAACTAAAATTTTATTTTTTTCAGAGACCATGTGCTCTTAAACTGCACCACTTTAACCAAAATATCTGGATCACTTCAGGGTGTTTTACCAATTATTATAATTTATTTATTTTCGTATCACCTGCTATGATGTGCGTGAACACACTCGTTATTGTATTGATCAGGTTATTGATATGATATTGAAACTAGCACAAATCCTTTAAAACTCTGGATGATTTACTTTTTTTTTTATATATATATAGCCCAGTCCATAGTCAGGCATCCAGGCTGCACATCAATGACACTGACCGGTTATTGAATCTGTATCTGACATTAATATGAAAACGTCGCTATAATATTATAGTTGCTGCTTATAGTTATCACATTGATCCAACAGGAGATACATGCGAGTTTAATCACTGAGGGTTTAAACTGTGAAATGCGCATCCACGATAAAAGCCCTAAAACTAACTCGGGTTAAATTAGAACTGCTCGGTGCCGAGTACGTGGTTTTAATCATTATGCTAATATGTATGTTTGACAAAGTGTTACAATGCGGTTTCATTAGCAAAGCTATTGTCATCAAAGCAGAGGAGTCCCTGGATTGATTATTCCTTTGTTCCGTCTGCTAACTAATGTCGAACTTGCTAGCCTGGTAGCAGGGTTAGCGAATCGAGTCATTTGTTGATCAGATATAATGTTATTAGAGCAACAAATAACTTTAAATATACATGTTTATTCCAACTAAACATGGGCTAATCATAGCAGCTTGAGAACACTCGGGTCCACGATGAGAAAGGGACCCATTGTGTCGCTTCCTGAGCTCACTCCTATGGCGTAAACATAGCTTAGCGGTGCTAATAGAAAAAAGCTAACGCTAGCTGCTAGGCAGGTGGCCATTATGTGCTCGGTGTTTGTTTACAGCTATATGTTAACGTTACCTGCCAGTTGTTTTCGAAGAAGTAGAGCTGATTGTTCGGTCATGGTACGCGGGCGTAAATGTCAAACACTCTCCGAGGACAAACAGTTGGAGAAGACTCAGAGGAGACAGGATCCGACAGGAGATGGAGCTGTGACTGTTGCTGAGGTCCCTCTGTTTTGACACAAGGTTCAGCTGCTGCCTTTAGCTGTGCGCATGTGCGGCCGCAGTGTGTGTGTCTGTCCATGTGTGTATGTATCATCAGAGACATCAGTACTGTATTCCACTCTGCCTCCATGTCTCGGCAAAAGTATCAGAAATCTCATGATATTTTCCTCTACAAGAGGAAGAATTAAATAAAATGCAATGTTTTTCTTGTTCTCCAATGTGTCCCAGATATGAAATGATTATTAAACTCAATCCTAATCTTGACGTTGTTTTACCTGAACAGAGGGTCACCCTGGCCACTGTCACAAAGAATTGTGTATAATAATAATAATAATAATAATAATAATAATAATAATAATAATAATAATAATAATAATAATAATAATAATAATAATACATGTACAATGTATTTGTTGTTGTTCTAATGTTGCTGCGCCTTAAATAAGATGCGTTCATAACTATCGGGATATGTGTACCAGAAGGGAAAATAATTACATTTTTACCACGTATCAAAGTGCAAATCAGTGTTAAAATAGCAATGAATTAACCGAAATTTCAAACTGTCAGCGACAGTCAAAGATTTCACGGCAATTTCTTTCAATAAAGCATTACTGATGGAAATCCGGAGTTTGCAGGAGCACATGAAGGCAGCAGAGTGCGTAAGGAAGGCTGCTGGGCGCCATGTTTAATCTAGCAACCGCAGCTAGCAGTTAGTAGCTACAACCTACATACAGCCTCAGATTTTAAAATTCAGGCAGATAACCTATACCAAGGCTTCTAACGAACACACAATGAATGTAATAGATCATGTGAGAGACATGGCCGCCGCTGGCCTTCACTCCAATGTCCGGATACTGAGCAGTTTGCTGCTGACGATGAGTAATAACAACCCGTAAGTAGAGTTGGCGCGGTCTCCGTCTATTACCCAAACGGTGCTAAGCTAGCCGCTAACAACAACAACGAACTTCCTAAAAAGTACCACCCTAAAGGCAAACATGTACCTGTGTTATATCAGTCCAACTTATCCTGGTAATACGAGTTTGTCGTTTTATTACTGTGCAGGATCAGTTTATGTTCTTCAAAACAGTGATTTTAGAATCCGTTTCCGCTAAAGTAGCTAGCTTGAATTAATGAATTCAAGCGATCTGAGAGTATCTTATAATAGAAAATGACATGTGCTCGTTGTGACTTGCTTTGTTGTAGCTTCACAATTTTAACAATGTTGTGTGATCTGTGTAAAACTACAAGATGTGTAACAATTGCACAATCAGAGTAACACCACAGTATACAGTGAAGTCAGGACGTCCCTACTCTTTATAGACCTATAACAGATGTTTATTTATACCGTTCTGCTAATCTTGTTTTTTCGTTTTGAGAATATCCTTCACAAATTATGCTGTGAAACTGTCTCTACAATAGCCTTTTTACTTTTATCCAAGTCTCTACGAGCATAGTAGAAACTGCCATGTTGTTGATGTGTGATTGCTGGCAGTTGATGTACATCTATTTGTGTTTTCATTTTCAATGGATGGGTTAGATTGTAGAAATGTAGAATTCTGAAATGGTGTTCATGTTACTGTTCTGATAATTACCACCTTGTTCATTTAGATTTTTTTCTTATGATTGAAGGGAGCTGTTCTCACCGGCCCAGAAGTACCAGTTGTTGGTTTACCATGCTGATGCCATCTTCCATGATAAGGAATATCGTAATGCTGCCTGTAAGTACAGCATGGCTCTGCAGCAGAAGAAGGTGCTCAGCAAAACATCCAAAGTTCGCACGTCTACTGGTGGAGCAGCATCTAACATACAGGCACAGGTGGGATTTGTGTGTTTTAAAGGCCAAAACATTTGTTTTACAAGTTGTTGTACTTTTCACTTGTGTTGAACATTCTTACCATTGACTCGCAAATAATGTTGCGCTGAATGTTTTCTTAAAGAGTTTACCGTCAGAAATTGAGGTTAAGTACAAGATAGCTGAATGCTACACCATCCTAAAACTGGACAAAGATGCCATCGCAGTGCTCGATGGGATTCCATCCAGACAGAGGACTCCGAAGGTAAGCAGCTACACTTCTACTTACTGTAGACTCAAAACCATCAAATGAATGATGATCAATTACAATAATGATTCATGTAATCATTCTTCGCTGTCTTAGATCAACATGATGTTAGCCAACCTGTACAGGAAAGCCGGTCAGGAGCGTTCTGCTGTGACGAGCTACAAAGAGGTTCTCAGACAGTGCCCCATCGCCTTGGATGCAATCATTGGTATGCATGTGCATCACACTTCTGGTCTGTTTGATATATATGTGTGTTTGAAGCACTCAGAATTAATTCTAGCTCTTTTCCGCTAGGTCTTCTCTCTCTGTCGGTAAAAGGAGCAGAAGTGGCGTCCATGACTATGGATGTGATCCAGAGTATCCCAAACCTGGACTGGCTCTCTGTCTGGATCAAAGCATACGCATTCATACATGCTGGGGACAACCAACGAGCCATCAACACCATTTGGTGAGACAAGCGCTAGTTTATTCATACCAGCTGACAGAGCTTGCCTTGTAATGCAGCAGTCTGTTCATTTAATTTATGTCCCCATCGGTCTCTCATCTCGTTTCAGCTCTCTGGAGAAAAAGTCTCTCCTGCGGGACAATGTGGACCTCCTGGTGAGCCTGGCAGATGTCTACTTTAGGGCAGGGGACACCAAAAATGCCATCCTCAAATTTGAACAAGCCCAGATGCTGGACCCTTACCTCATCAAAGGTGTGCCTGTTTGACCACAAAATGATCAGTGGAACCATGGGCCTTGCTTTTGTTAGGGTAGCACATTTAAACTAGCTGTTTACATCTGCAGGGATGGATGTTTATGGCTACCTGATGGCACGCGAGGGACACCTGGAGGATGTTGAAGTGTTGGGAGGACGATTATTTAATATCTCCGACCAGCATGCTGAACCCTGGGTGATCTCTGGGTGAGTCCCTCAGTCGACACAATTGAACCCACAAACTGTGCTACATGAAATATGTTAAATTAATGTAATCATTTGTGTATTGTTCGGTCAGTTGTCACAGCTTTTACAGCAAGCGTTACTCCAGAGCCCTCTACCTGGGAGCCAAAGCCATCCAGCTGAACAGCAACAGCGTGCAGGCCCTCCTTCTGAAGGGTGCAGCACTCAGAAACATGGGCCGTGTTCAGGAAGCCATTATTCATTTCAGAGAGGCCATGCGCCTGGCACCATGCCGACTTGACTGCTACGAAGGCATGTTTGTGTTTTTAAATATGTCCTTGCATGATTTGTGATATCTGTCTTTTCAAATGTAATACGTTTTGGTTCAAAACTGTCCCACTTCCAGGTCTGATTGACTGTTACTTGGCATCCAATGGGATTCGGGAAGCCATGGGGATGGCTAATAACATCTATAAGACTTTGGGGGCCAATGCACAGACTCTAACCATCCTTGCCACAGTGTGCCTGGAAGACCCCGTGACTCAGGAGAAAGCCAAAACCCTGCTGGACAAAGCACTGGCCCAGAGGCCAGACTATACCAAGGCTGTGGTTAAAAAGGCTGAACTACTGAGTACGTACTTGGCACCAGAACCTCCATTATACTCAGTTTCAAAAAAGAAAGCTCAGATAAAATATATTTTCTTTTTGTGTAGGTCGGGAACAGAAATATGAGGAAGGGATTGCTCTCCTCCGGAATGCCCTGGCCAATCAGAGTGACTGTGTCCTGCACAGAATGCTGGGAGATTTTCTAGTGGCTGTAAATGATTACCAAGAAGCCATGGATCAGTACAGCATAGCTCTAAGGTAACCATGGGTTGGTAGATTAACTTATAGTTCTTCTAATTGCTCTGAATAAGCTCAGTAGATTTTATATATTTTTTTTACACTCTCTTTCCTTAGCCTGGATCCCAACGACCAAAAGTCTTTAGAGGGCATGCAGAAGATGGAGAAGGAGGAGAGCCCAACGGACGCCACGGTGGAGCTAGACGGCGATGACATGGAGGGTAGTGGGGAGGACGGAGACCTGGAGGGCAGTGACAGTGAGGCGGCGCAATGGGCTGATCAGGAGCAGTGGTTTGGTATGCAGTGACCCTGGGGCTCCGAGGAACGCTGGGTTAGTGCCACCCTGTGAAGGGGTCATCAGACAGGACAAGGGGGCCGCACAGCTCTGCACACCTCACACGATCACAGAGGTTAGTACCAAGTGATGGGCACGGTGAACTTTAGAGTCTGATGCCAAGGATTACAGCACTGCTACAAGAGGGGCTTTAGTGGAAACGTCCCTCCGTGCAAAACTCCAGCCATTTTTCAAACGTACAGTCTTGACACATGGCAAACAGCCTCTGTGCTACAGCACCAGCACACGCTGCACCAGAGTAGTACAAGATGTGTTTGAAGTGAAACTTCTGTTGGTATTTTTCTTTAAACGCTTTTTGTTTCTTTTTTTTTTTTGTTTACTGTCAGTCTGTGATCATTTTTGTTAGATGGATCACTGTTCCATGTAAAACTTCACTTCTACCATAGTCATTACAAAGTGAGTGTTGATGTATTCAAACCGAAAAAACAGTAAGGACCCGCTTTGGACCCTGAAGTGCAGAGAGCATTTTCAGGCAAGAATGATTCCTAGATGGGAAATGTAGATTTTGTCAAAATGGCTGGAGTTATCCAAAGCATGTGTTACAGGAGGGACTGTCAAATATATTTATGTGTGTTCTGCTTGAGCCTGATTGTCACATTTCATCACTGTGTGTCTGGTCGGCAAACAGGTCTGTGATAAAATGATGAAACAATAATTCTCTTGCTGCTCTTTTAAATATTTCAACTTATTTTTTTTCTTCTTTAAATGTTCAGTTTTGTGCCATATAATGTTTGTTCATGTGTAATTTCTTGAGTCCGCCTTTCTGTATAAAAAATAATAATAATTGGCTCACTCTGAAGGTGGTAAGTGCTACTTAACAAGTCTAATATTTATAGTATTTGTACATATTTTTAAAATGTATAATAAAATGATTAAACACTCACTTAACCTTAATGTCGACACCTGGTGGTAGACGGCACATTCAGCCAAACTACATCAGGGGAAAAAAAACATTCTCTCATAATGTATGACAGTTTTATTTACCTGAAACCAAAGTTCATGTGATACATCGTACAATCATCTCTGAAAATACAGTACAGCAGTTTGGCAAGAAATGCCAATCGAGGGACTGCATGCCGGTCTCTTGGTCAAACACATGCACCGTTGCACGTCTGCCTTCCCAGATATGGCAAAACTCTGCTCCACCTCAGTGCACCAAAAAAAGTCTGTCTGTTTTGAATGTCCCACAAAAGTATTTCCTTAGGAAAGATGAACTGTGTTTTTGAGCTTATTTAACATTTGTAGTATCTGACGAATGTCAATTCTATATACCAATACTATACATGGTCTATTACACAAGTCGGGTAAAACAGATGGCTGATTGAGCGTACATGCACCATGGAATAAGGTACAATTTACTGTACACAGTACTAAGATCTTAGTCTAAAGGGATGGCATGAGCATTGTATCAATCTAAGGCTCTTCATGCAGGAGGGTGGAAGGATCCCTGGGGTGGGATTGACAAATTTTCGCCTGACATTTATTAATGGCCCTTCTATAAAAAGATGTATGAACTTTGATGAGCCCCTGTCTTCATATTACCTAACTGACATGCAGCTCTTGTAAGACGTGCTGCCCACAACACACATGCACAACACAAAACAAAACCAAAGTTTCCTGAAGTAAATTAGAGCAGAGGTGGCCTCACTTGGCCATTGCTGCAAAAAAGAACAAGAGAGAGGGGGAATCAAAACAATGGACACAAAAGAAATGCAGACCAAAGTAAAAGCATCTGCAGTGCAATTCAAACGATTTGAATCCATCACTTGATGATCACTCATGAACAGATCAACCAAAGCCATGCAGTGGGCGAGCAGACTTTAGGACACATATTAATTTACCAGCCCCAGTGGTGTTCTTTTAAATGCAAAGGACTCGGAGACCTAGGCTGTGTGTACCTGGCACTCAGTGACACTGAAGGCATTTCAAAACAAACTCCAACAAAAAGAAATCTCTCCTTAATCTATCCTTTTAAAAACTGCAAGTCCTATAAAAAAAAATACATGAGCAGCTGTGTGTGTGTGTGTGTGTGTGTGTGTGAGAGACTACACAAAACATGAGAGCACTAGTAGTACGCAAGCAGGTCAAATATTACTCACTCTGAAGGAAAACTGGTAGAAGGCATTGAAAGAAACACAGGTTACCAAAAGAAAAAAAACCCAACCACTCAAAAGCACCAACAGGCCTGGTTATAGTGGAGCGGGCATGCAGAAAGGCTAAGACAAAGCTTCAATGAACTAGTGTGACGGTTTGGAGCATTTTACAGGAACAGAGCCAACGACAGAAAATAATATCTATACAAAGATTTTACTTGGTGTGCTATATACAGATTCCTCTTATAATCAGATTTCAGCCTCAGCTACCATAAAACTGTCCATGTTGTGCTCAACTGTTAGGCCTAACAGCTTCTTGGTGCCATTTTATATACTCAGGTACAGTATGTGCACATTTTACATACATTATAAAGTCTATTGTCATTAAGATAAAAAAGATCAAGACTGAATCTCAAAAATAAAACAGAAAATTAAGACAAATGTATATTTTTTTCAAGTAAACACATTTAACATCAGGCTGTATAAAAAAGCTCTGAATCACTGGTATCATCTGTGTCTGCTCTTCCCTCCAATAACAGAGAAAAGAAAAATATATTAAACATTAAAATGTGTGTCAGGGCTTTGTCTCTACTGCAAAACAAATCGGTGCTTACCTCAACACTTCAAATGATAATCTGTCAGGCAGATGGGTAGTAATGATTATATTAACAGCATTGAGGTAGCTGCGCTCTGCCTAATACAGAAAACAATGAATTGACAAGATTCATGGAGCTCAACAATTACAGGGGCAAATATTATCAAGTCTTCACCACTCCCCCTCCCCTCCCCCATAATTAGTATTATACAATACAGTTCCTGGCAATTACATCCTCCTCACACCCAGGATTCCTTTCCCAAAAGCCCCTCCCAAAAAATTACAAAATATTAATCATTATAAAATAGTGTAAATTCTCTATACAGCTCAACACACAGCTCCAACATGGTGGGCATCTTGATACTGTTTGGAACACGGGATGGGATGGTTAAATAAAACCTATGAACACGATGTCAGTCAAAGTCATTAAAGCATGACTTAATCCACAGGACCCCCTCCCAAAAAAAATATATATATCAGTGAACTTGTATTAAATACAAAATATCTCACAACTCACAGGCTGCCAGAGCAGGTGCAAGTGTTGACAGTAAGTTGTTCCATGTTAATGTATCTGTGTTAGATGTGTGCATTAATGTCCACTTCACACTGGTGCATGGGAAGGGGGGGACGGAGGGGAGGGGTGTACTTGAGTCAGTCAGGGCCACAACATGGCAGACACGTTAGTGTCAGTGCTGTAGATCCACAGCAGCAGGGGCAGGGTGACGGCCACAAAGGGCCAGGAGATGCCCTCTGTGCATGCAGACAGGGAACAGCCTTTACCGGCCGGCTTCTCCAACTGTTTACCAAAGTCTGAGTAGTTCCTGGCCAAAAACTTCAGCAGCTCGTCCAGCAGGATGACTGGCAGTGAGATCTTCAGCACCATCATCCACTGGGTCGTGTCCAGAGGAGTTATCTGGAAGATGACCTGGGAGAGAGTGATAGCAACTTTGTTGAGAGCTCACTTTACACTTCACTGCGTCGCAAAACAATTGTATTGATAGATTATGATGACATTTATGATATATTTATAAAAAGCAAATAATAAGGTTACCATAATGTCAAAGCAGCCCTTTAAGATGCATTTTGATTTATATTCTCTTAAATTCTTTTCAACTAGTCCAGTTGCCTACTTAGAATCACTCCTTATAATATAGAATTAGAATTTCTCAGGTTCGATACCAGAGATTTACATTTGTTGCACATCAATCTCTCAATTATCAACTGCTCGTCAACCTTAATGTGACAGCTAATGAAGGCAAGATGCTTGAATGCATTTAAAAAAATAAAGTACATGATAAGACAAAAGGGAAAAACATCAAGTGATGACAATTTTGTCTGTAAAATGTAGTAGCAGGCCGTGCATTTCACACCTATGCCTCAGTGGTGTCCCTACTGAATGTATCCACTTCTCAATACTATAGCAAATTCCAGGTTGAGCAGAATCACACTGAGTCAAATGTTAGTTTGACGCTGGCAACAGATGACAGCTGAAATGTGATTGGATAAAAGCTCCAATATCAATATAGACTACTGGAAGCAGCGTAACCAAGCAGAAAGCTATGAAATTATTACATTAAAATATAAGATTATTGGGAATAATTTCCATACATATTAATGGAAAAAATACATCAACTGTCAATTCTGACAGTGTAAAAAGCCAGCAGAGAAGGCCTTGCTGGCCCTGACAGTCCGCCACTGGTAAAGTGTGATGCAGCCATATATGGGACAATTTTAAACTCAAGTCATTTTCAGTTCTGGTGAATTTATCAATAATGAAGCCTTGCAACCACAAGGAGGCAGGAAGAACCACAGAACTCCTGAAAGTCAGGAGTTGCCAGCTGAACCACCAAGTAGCCAGCTTCTGTCTTGAGTAACGATATTAAAATTACATCGACCATAATTCAATTAAATGATGTGGAAGTACTCACAGGCAGGGGTTCCACATAGAGGATGAGGAAGTGGAGGGACATGGAGAGGCAGATGGCCCCCAGCAGCCAAATGTTCTCCCAGGGTGGCATCCGCAGCAGGGACTGGTTCTCTGACAGACTGAATAGGAGAGAGAACAAAGGGGGTGACTCACTTACAACAGCGCAAATGATCCCGTCATGGTTCCCACCATGTGAAAGGCAGTCACCTGTTCAGAGCATTGCACATCTCAATGGTGACGAGCACAGACAGGGCCATGGTCATGGGGTAGGGCGACTCAAACACATGGCAGTCCAGGCCGTCGAACTCCGGGTTGTCTGGGCTGCACTGGAGGAAGTGGCTCTGTGGGGAGGAAAGCAGAGCGCTGAGGGGGGAGGCCGAGAGCCGAGGGGGGCGCTGAAGGGCAGGTTTCCAGACAGATACCCACTTACCAGCTGGTACAGAGTTATTTGAGGTCCATCGTCAGAGATTGTAAACCACCAGGCGGCAGCTCCCACTGTGGCTGCACCCACATAGCCTGGGAGTAGGGATGATAAAACAACACCATGAAACGCACATTACCTCACAGACTGACTTCCCATCTATGCAACTTTGTGAAGACAAGGAACGTCTCTGTTAATGATGCGACAACTAACATCCGATGGCTAAGTATCTGAAGAAGAGCCAGCCAGAAATAAGGGGCTCCTTTGCATTGCGGGGAGGCTTCTCCATGATGTCCAGATCTGGGGGGTTGAAGCCGAGGGCGGTGGCAGGTAGGCCATCTGTTACCAGGTTGACCCAGAGCAGCTGAACGGGGATAAGAGCTTCAGGGAAACCCAGCGCAGCGGTGAGGAAAATGCTTTTGGGACAAAGGACTCCAATTAGTTAAAACATCCATGCAATATCTTGCAATCCCACCCAGCTCACCATCGAGTAAACATAAATCCATTCTTGCAGAGACTCACCAAACAACCTCTCCCACATTGGAGGAGATGAGGTATCTGATGAACTGCTTCATGTTATTGTAAATAGCTCTGCCTTCCTCCACAGCGGCCACAATAGAAGAGAAGTTGTCATCGGCGAGGACCATCTCAGAGGCTGACTTGGCCACGGCAGTGCCAGAGCCCATGGCGATCCCGATCTCTGCCTTCTTCAGAGCAGGGGCATCGTTCACGCCATCACCTGTCTGTAAACAAAGCTTGTGTTAAAGACAGCACAATCTATTTGTTGTGTACCGTGACGACACAATGAACATGCTGTTTTAAACAAAAAAAGGATTTCCACAGGCCTCGCAGTACCTAGACAAAAAAAGGAATTCAATTACAACCAAATCAACGAGCCTGTAAACTAGTTCAAATCCCAGCAGAATCTGTTTTGAGACTTCGTACCATAGCAGTGATTTCATCAAATCCTTGCAGGAACTCAATGATCTTGGACTTGTGGGAGGGCTCCACGCGGGCAAAACAGCGGGCATGAGTCACGGCCTCCCGCTGATCAAATGGTGAGAGTTCGTCAAACTCTCGTCCGGTGAAGGCCATGCGCTCGATGTCATCCTCCTCCGACAGGATGCCAATGCGTCGGCAGATAGCCACGGCCGTGCCCTTGTTGTCCCCGGTGATCATGATGACACGGATGCCGGCCTGGCGGCACAGCTTGATGGAGGCAGCCACCTCCTGTCTGGGAGGGTCCAGCATGCCAACACAGCCGACGAAGGTCAGGTCGGACTAGACGCAGGGAGACGTGACTGAATGTTTAATACAGCATAAAACAGTCTAAACCTCAAAACAATGAGACAATAAATTAATTGGAAAACTCACCTCATACTCTGAGAATTTGGTTGCGTCGGTGAGTATCATGTCCTCCATTTTAGGTGGGCTGTCTCTTGTGGCCAGAGCCAGGCATCTCAGGGTGTCCCGACCTGTCCCGTATTCTCGGATCACAGACAGGATCTTTTCTTTGATACCTTTGCTGAGAGGAACTTTAGTGTTTCCAGCTCTGACATGAGTGCACCTCTCTATCACCCCCTCTGGGGCCCCCTGTGGCGAAAAATGAGAGGTTTGTGACGGGAGACTGCCAGACATCCAAGTCATCAGGACATTTTTTTTCCCCAGTATATACCTTGACAAACATTTTGCCCATGGAAGATCGAGACTTGTTGGGGGTGCAGTAGACGGACATGGACTTCCTGTCTCTGGAGAACTCAAGGGTGACCTCCTTTTTCATCAGCTGGGTGATCACCTGATTAGACAGAGGGACACACACAATGAGTGGACGTGCTGAGTGGGAGCAGTGGAAATGTGCAGTGTGAGCAGGTGGGGGAAACCGGCTTCACTTACTGAGTTGCAGGCATTAGCTCTATCAATCTTGGAAAGGTTGTGGACTTCAGTGTCAAAGACGTTCATCTTCTCTACCAGACACGTCAGCGCGGTCTCTGTGGCCTCGCCGACCTTCTCATACACACCCTTTACCTGATACATCAAACATTTTCTCATTCATTATTCATATTATGTTCTCCTTCCAACACTGGTGAATACATTATGAGTTTACTCATAGAGGTTATTTTCAACACAGACACGACATTTAAAAAGCAAACGGAGCAATGTCCCATCACAAAACCTATAGTGACCTCTGTGGAATGTGAATATTTACTAATGCCTCCTATGTTTTTGCACTTAAATCCTTTTAAAACCTAGATTTCATACAATTCAATTACATACAATTTTACTGATGAATAAACCCTTAGTTCTAAGAAATTGTTACCTAACCAGACTTAATAATATGCCCTTTGTTTGGCCTAACCTATTTACTAATTTGACATAGACTTACCACCATGGGACATCAATAGGAACTTAACTATGGTCAGAAAACTAGAACTCTGATTTATAAGGCAAAGTATAGGGTTCAGACCTCATTGAAGTCCAGGGAGGAGTCGTTACACAGGGCACAAATGGTGGCCAGTTCAACCAGGGCATCATGCTGGGAGGTCCTCACTGATTTACCATCCTGGTACCTGACGGAAAGCATAAAGTTTCAAGTGAGTGTGAGATAGTGTGTGTGCACTTATGACTTACTATAAAACGTAAGAAATTATGCTATATTTCAGCTTTCACCAGGATTTTCCAGTTAGAGAGCCAGCGGTGAAGTACTCACACTTCTCCCTCAGGTGCATAGGTAGAACCTGTGATGGTGAACTCTGATAGAGAACAGCTGTCTCCTTCAGCTTTGTTGATAGTGAACATCTGGAGGCAGATGGGACAACAAAAAAAAGCTGTCAATATATGTCATGTGTCGTTTGAATCGGAGGCCAGTGTCTTCACTGACACAGTAGGTGGCACCAGAAACCACAGAAACCCCAAGTGGACCTGGGATGTGACATTCTTTTTTTTTTTTTTGACAGGAGATTCGCCTGCAGTGTTACAGAGTGCATCTCTGTGAGGTCTGGTTCGGTGGCCCCCTGCCTAATGTGAGAGAGGGCTTTAAGTTTATCAGAGTAAACAGAGACTGCAAGGGAGCCTGAGGAGAGAGGAGCTGTGCGCAAAAGGAAGAAGCTGCATTGCCAGGCCTGCTACCACACAAAGCTTTGAATGACACCCACACACAGGCAAGTCAAACCATGTCATTCATTCCTGTAACTGCTTTTCCCTAACAATTACAAAAAAATGACCTTTCATTTAGATTATGAAGCAAACATTTGAAATAAATGCAACTCAGAGGTTGGGTCAAGACAAGACGCAATTACCTTAATAACTGTTTGCTATTATTCATTTAAATATGCTGGGTGGAAATATGTTTCCACCCAGCATTTTTGCTTCATTCATAAAATCATAAAAAGCTTTTTTTTTTTTAAAGGAGAAGTACAGCACAGTGTCCTGAGAGCTTTTCTTATCAGTGCTAATAAATGGCTCTCTGAATTCATCGCAATTGCAGGACTGTGATGCAAAGATAGAAAAGGAACTACAGGCTCTGCAGCTTGGTGACGCAAGGTCAGTTACGCAACTACTGCACTGCAAGTCATTCAACGGCTCAAAGCAGAGGAGTGGCACAACGGTTTGATATCTGGATATCTGAGCATGGCGAATGCTCCACTCTGTTTGCACAGGGAGTATTAGTGTTTTAGCTGACAAGTGTATTTAAAGTGACTTATGTAGCCACAGTCTCTCTTACTGTCACCTCATATAAACAACAGGCAGCAACAGCAGAGATGACAAAGCACTTCATACTAAACTGCTCAGCAGTGCAAGTGTTTTCTTTCTGTGTGTGACTCACCCTGCTTACAGACATCTGGTTAGTGGTCAGGGTTCCTGTCTTGTCAGAGCAAATTACAGAGGTGCAGCCCAGGGTCTCTACGGAGGGCAGGCTACGGACGATGGCGTTCTTCTTGGCCATGCGCCGAGTGCCCAAGGCCAGGCAGGTGGTGATGACAGCAGGGAGGCCCTCTGGGATGGCGGCCACGGCCAGCGCCACAGCGATCTTGAAGTAGTAGACGGCCCCACGGATCCAGGAGCCCCCGTGGACGGGGTCGTTGAAGTGTCCGATATTGATGATCCACACGGCGATGCAAATGATGGAGATGACCTTGGACAGCTGCTCGCCAAACTCGTCCAACTTCTGCTGCAGGGGCGTCTTCTCCTGCTCGGTGGCTGCCATCTCGTCACGGATCTTACCGATCTCTGTGTTCACACCACTGGCAACGACCACACCCACAGCCTTACCAGCTGCGATGTTAGTGCCCTGAAATAACACAAGGACACACGTTTGTTGAACTGATAACACCCCATGTCTTCAAACAATAATTTCCAGGAAGTTGACAGAAACTAGAACAAGAATTTGACAATATTGTCATAACTTGCAATGAGCTGAGCTTACAGAGAAGAGCATGTTCTTCTTGTCTTGATTGACGGCACGTGGGTCGGGCACAGGGTCGGTGTGTTTGATGACTGAGACGGATTCACCTAGATAGAAAACACAGGGTGAACCACGTTTGCATTATTCTCTACACATGATCTCGGGAATCAATCACAGCCAAGTATCTGTAGAGAGAAATCTAAGGGACTGAACATTCATGCTGCCTCAATGAATTTTCACAAGCTCCTGAATGTTTCTATTTATAGGCAAATGCATTAACAACATCTCTGGGCTCATTCTAAAGCCAGATCAAGTCATCTTATTCATCATCATCATCATCATCATCCAAAGATTCTGATGAGGCTTTCTTGGATAAAGGTGTGCTCTTATTTTGAAAAAAAGGGAGCACCAGTAGACAGTTTAAATATTTGTTAAGTATTTAATTTAAATGATATATCTTAACTATAATGCCATAATCGTACAAAACTTAAGATTCAGGAAGGTAGTGGCCAAAACTGAAAACTTCAGTTGATAATGTATACAGTATAGTATTGAAGATAGCATTATAGTGAATTTTAAGCCTTTATATGAAAACAATGAAAAACCTCATCTGTATGTTGCCTTAAGAGCTAAAATATTACCCTTAAGCCAAGTGTGTGACTCTCTATTCATGACTAAACAACAAGCACACATTCAAGGAGTCCAGACCAGAGCAGGAAACGTCAGTCTTGAGACAAATAGTCTAAAAACTGTGTTGAAAAAGTTAGTGTGCGATAGGAATGAGAATTAGAAACAATTTATTGTATGTTCTTTAATTTTTCAGTTGGAAAGTAGAGTAATCAATAATACTTTAAAGTTACATTTAAAATATTCATGTTATTAGGAGAAAACAAAAATCGAATTGATAAAAGTGGCATAAATATTCAATTTGATGGATGTGGTATCATCAGCAGCAATGTCTTACCGGTCAGAATGGACTGGTCAACCCTCAGGGTTGTCGATTTGATTGAACAGATACGGATGTCAGCAGGAACCTTGTCTCCAACTATTAACAAACACATTCACAATTGAAAATGAAACGTGTATACATATACTATGTTCAAATCAAGTGCGTGACAATGAGCTATGCAAACATTTTCATCCCTGCAAATGAAACTGAAGAGACACAGCTCATTATGGTGCTAATGTGGCTGTAGGGGAAGACAATAAGAGTCGAAGAAAGAAGAGGAAATGAAGGACTTGTGAGCCAGAAAAGGCTCGTCTCAAAGGAAAAGGCCAATTTGGGTACATCGTAATTGCAGTGACCTAATTTAGTTTCTTAATGGTACATAAAAGCCATGGATACTGGGGAAATGGTTCAGGCTATGGCATAGTTCCGTGGGTGAAGACTACATATAGGCCTACTTAGTTTAAAATTCAAACTGTGTCACATTTTTACAAAAGACTCCAACCAAGACCCTGGTATAGCTAGAACCCAATCTCTCCAATTATCTATGCATATAACAAAACACCGGGACAACCTAAAACTGAGCAATGTCAGGAGTCCTATTTGAGGGAACATGCAAAGTAATCCCCCAAAAAAACTGTACCCTTGAGGAAAAGATGGGGAAAATAGCAATGGTGGCCAACAATACTTGTTGCCAAAAATGGGAAAAGCATTCCAATATGTTCCCTACTGCTCTGATCAGGTTTAAATGTAGCAGTAAAATGGCGGCTGCTTCCTCATCACTGTCACAGTGGAGGAGGAGACCCAGGTTCTCTACATCATTCCAATATATCCCAGAATGTTTCATCTTACTATTCCCATTAAGAAGTGGAAATCTGGATTTTCACACATTTGAAAACTAATGCACAGCCTTGTCGTAGTTACATGCAACACCCGGGTGTTGACCTCCATTTTGCACAGCCCTGTGAGAAGTTGGATGGTCGTCAACTCATTTGATGTCCAGACACTGGTGCCAGAAAACCCAGATCTGTCAGCAGGCATTGGCCAATGAAGACACACAGCCACAGCTTTTCTGGGAAGGGCTCATGTTAAGCCCTGTTACACCTTTAAACCATCTGAACCTGGAACAAAGCACACAATGGAAGCTTCACTTCTGAGAATGTCATGCCAACCAGCTCACAGTCGGAGCAATGGGGGCAGAGGGACACAAACTAAGAGAAGTTTTTGCTGTGATGGACCAATGGTCTGACTATAGGAATCCATTTTAGGGAAGTGATCCAATACAGTTTAGACACAGTAAGGGAACAAAAACAGAACGTTTTCTTGGAAACCAAAAAGCTTTACAATAACGTCCTGCAATTACTGTGTAAAACTTCCTTTTCGAGTCATTTCTATCAAATAAAGGCAGCCTCATTTAAAGAAACTGGTGCTATGTGTTAAAAACGAGCCACTGAAACAACGGAATTGTTCCAAGGCCGTGTTAAACTGCAGGCCTGCTCTGATTTACTTTGTGTATATCATTTATCCCTTTGTGTCAACATCCTACTTGGGAGCCATCCAAGCATCTCACTAGCCTGACCACTTTTCACCTTTGTGCTTGCCAACGGGTCATACTGTCGACAAAAGCGCAGCATACCCAATAGGACTCCCAGAGGTGCTTTATAAACAGACCTTTCAACAAAGAAGCCGTCAGCTTTGAGTGGCAACTGCCTCTGCCGTGTGTTCGATGCGCCAGGCATCGTCAGGGCCAGTCAGTGGGACGCATGTGTTGATGGCAGTTGAACAAAAGACCGACCTTCTGTCATGGTTAGAGGGCCATTTTAGAACAGTCAACAGGGTGAAGCATCCAGCAGCTTTCCATCACAGCTCTGACTGATTAACTCCCCAGCTGCATTTACACATGGACTGAAATGCAAATACTTCATCCAAATATATAGGTTATTAAAAACAGCTCTTAAGCCCACTTCACTTCTTGCTCTTCTCTGCTCAGTGTAGATTATTTCTAGTCTAACCTTTGGCAAACAAGGGCAAAGAAGCTTTGGCCTCGTTTGGGAAATAACATAACTCCTGGCCTGGGGGAACAGATCATGAGTGGATAGTGAAGTGTCTCCATGTGCGTCCTGGGTGACTACTTGGGATTGATCCTCACTTACCATGCAAATAACCAAGGGAGAGAGAAGGAAAAGAGGAAAGGACAAGCTGCATATTGTGCTGTGTACAGCATTACAACAACGGATTTTCGTTACGACATTGCTGCCTAAGATGTGTTCACAGTGCTCAAATATGGTGGCCAAGTGTTTCCCAGATCACTTCTAATGTCATGAGAAATCAGATCTGAAATATATCAGTAATGCACCTTGAGACAGACGTGATACCATGACCCATGGTACAGTGACCACGTAAAGAAATGGTCAGTCATGAGCGAGTATCACAAATACATAAATATAACACAACATCATACCATTTCTTATAATTCCTTGCAGCCATAGAAAACATGTAATTGTAAATGTGGAATTATTAAGGATGAAATATTTTTATTTCATAAAAATTTTAAAAAAAAATGCAAATAACAGGACACAATCATACATTCCTCTCACAGCCTACAGTCTCCACTTCAGTGGTTGACGCTCATTAAAACTGGGTTCCAGTCTGCTCTGTCACCATCACATCTATAACCAAACAGCATAGCATGGATTCCCAGCAGCCCCAACACTATGTGACTTATTGTTAACACACCAGGTGCTGTCTGTTGTGTTTACACACTTACTTGATGTGGGCCTAGGCTCCTTCAAGCTGCATTGTTGGGTTTGAGTTAATATCTTTGCCATTCTGCACTACACACGAGGGTTTTGCATTTCTAAGGCTTGATTCCCTGGTTGGCGAGATCGGACCATTTTCTCTCCGCCTTGCTGACGAGTCAGGAACCATTGCCAAAAGACAGTCCCCCAGTGACAACAGATGCTTGCCAGACCACGTTAAATGCCACATACTATCCATGGTGTCTGGAATCTTAGTGGAGGGAACGGGCGCTGATGGGTAGGGTCACTGTGCATTGTGGGGTGGGTTATCCACGAAGCACTTCCCTATAAGGTCATCTCTCGCCAACACAATGAGAGCAGACGAGAGATCCTCCCCCGTACGCTCCCCCCTCTGACACAGGCCCCTATCACTACTACAATCTACAACGTCACAGGCAACAGAGAACAAACCCACTGAGCTTTGCTGCTCAGAGGAAAGGCCAACATCCACACATTTGCAAACTCTCAAACCCTGTACTGTTAAACGGCAGCGTACAGTCAGTGCTATCTTATGACAAAACAACTAAAAGAAACCACTGAAAACGCAGCGACTGAACTCCCCACATCAGCCAAAATAATTTTATAGGTTAGTTTTATGTTATCAGATTCCAGCTGTTGGCTCTAAAAACAAGCACATGTCTTCATTATAGTACATCATTACTGTAGATGTCAGAATGAAAACTATTCTGGCTAACTCACTGATCTGAATGTCAGTGGGAACATTTCTGGAACAAGTCAAGGATTAGTTTTGATGCATCATTGCATGTTTTGGCTGAGCCACATTGTTGTGAAAAAGTATTTTATCAGACCAACGAGAGCAGATGGAGATCAGAGTAGACTGGCCTGAGACCAGCACAGACGCCCAAGCTCAAGTCTTCAATCTTTGATAAAATTCCAGTGAGATGCATTACAGTGTAATGCTGTTTTCCATGACATTAAACCGATTTCAGAGCTGATAGGTGGATGAGGTGCGAGTAGGAGGCAGCGATCAATGCCACAGCAGCACAGCAGCGGCTGATAGGGAGCCGTACAGATTGTCTGCAGGCTATTCATCCACAGAGGACTCATCTCTCCGTGTCCTCTACTTTCAGCTCAGCAACGGCTTGGCCTGCATCTGCGTCATCACATTCCACCTCTGCTTGGCAGGGGTCATATTGGATTTGGTCATTAAGGAACATAAAACAGAATTTCACACTAAAAGAACACTTTAAAGAAATGATTGTAACAAGAGGATTTGGAAATTAAACTAAAGCGGATGACCTTTCCTGATGGCCAGATCAAGCTCCTGGTTTTACTGCCTGCTACGCTGCATTATTTGGAGTCAGCCTCAAGCTCCTGACCCAAAGCATTCAGCTACCACCATCAACAAGATTTGACTATGCTAGAGGAGAATACATCTTTAACATTTCAAAATTTGAGCCAAATAAGTATGCCTTATACATGTATACTTCTTTTGCATAAACACATATTATGATTCACCAGGTTGACCAAAAACGAAATTATACACAGTATAAAAAATGTTTTAATCAAATCCCTGTGCAATCCAGCTCCACTTGCCCTTGTCAAGGTTACTGAGGAGTCGTGCTGAAGATTGTCTGTCGTCACCCACTGTAGCAATGTTTCCCGAGCAGGTTGGGAAGGGCATGCATGGGGTAGGACCAGACACCTGTCACCTTCACGACTGTCAATGCCTCTATAAATACTGCATTCCATAATCTAAATGGCCTATGAATGCTAAGAATAAAACCTACCACTATGCACTGAAAAACTGTGCATCACGTCAGGGGCTTAGGGTTAAACAAGAGTATCAAGATAACACCAGCGTTTTAATGACTACAGCATTCCTCAACACATCTGCAGAATCACATAGACTGTGCAATGGAGGGTAGAGTCATTCAAAGCTTTACATCCTCATGATTTCAGCTGGTGAAACAAACCGACTGCACATCAGCAGCATGTTTTCAGCTCAAATGCTGCATGGTGGTCATGTTAGGACAAACTGGGAGGATGCAGTGGCAGCTTGTTTCTCAGCTGAACTGAGGAAACTACTCCGTTTTGGCGTGGAAATATAGAGACAGTGACACAAAGTGTCATGGGCTGTGATAGTATTATCTCTTATCCTTTGTGACACTGGGTTAATTGGAAAATCTTAAAATACATTTTTTTTGCAGGGCGTGTCACCTCTGTAGTGGCTCTTTGGGGATGAGGGAGATTTAAACTTGAGCTTGTACTAAATTTGATCATGACCATTCCTAGACTCAAGTCAAAACATAGGAAAATACCAGATCTCTCCTTTAATCTTAAAAAAAAAACTGCATGCGGACAAAAAGACTCTTTCACACCAAAACAAACCAATCCAATCCTGATCGGAGCTGCAGGGACAGTTAATTAAAGAATATCTATGAATTTCAAGGTTTATTTCTATCTGGTTCATGTGATATCCAGATTTTCCCTTCTCCTGAAAGCCTTTTTGGATTTCAGATGGATGCTAGTCTAACCTAAGCGACAGTAACATAAGCTTAAACAAGAAACAACAGTTATGTCTGATTAAACATGCAACATTAAGAGCAAGACAACCTACCCGCAACCTCTACGATGTCACCAGGCACTATGTCTTTGGCCTTGATCCTCTGCACAGTTTTCCTGTCCTGTCGGTACACTTTCCCCATCTCAGGCTCATATTCTTTAAGCGCCTCAATGGCATCCTCAGCATTGCGTTCCTGGAATGGTGAAAACTGGATTTAGTGGCATCACTTTTGAGATGAATTGGTAACGGTTCTTACATTGGTCGAAACAGAATGAGAGCAATTTTACTTAGAGGCCAGACAATGTTAAATAGTTTTTTTAATTAATTTGGTTGTAGGTGGGTGAATTAATGCCCACATAATTTAACAATCATTACATGCCAGCCTCCATTGTAAGAAAGACACAGGATGGCAATTTCTAAACTGCTCCTTATCAATAGGAAGCTGTCTATAAGACAAAAATAACTTTCATGTTTTTTGTACAGTGATACTGACTTATAACAAAAGTAAAAAAAAACAAAACAACAACACACAAACGCGCGCAGCAAGCTACCAAACTGAATCTTAATTTAGCTCTTTTGGACCATTGTGTACACAAATATTGTCACTATTGACTTATGCCCGTATACAGCTGTGTTATGAACATTAGAAAACTAGAGCACTAATTTATGATTGCAATGGTGAATGCATTTCAGATTGACATGTACATTCTGCTGCCAAATGTATTCACCTCTTATGCAAGACAAATACAGTATTTCTGTCCAACAGAGGGGCATTTTGGATACTGTGATTGCAAATAATGTTAAACTGCATAAGACAGCACAAGAATATTGATCAAAGTTGCATATTCATTCCATTCAACACTTATGTACTGCACATGATTGGGCTAATGAAATTAACACTGCAGGTTATACATTCATTTTAAAGGAAAGTAATGGATTTTTTAGTTCCAATACTGACCTAATATCTAAACATATTATCCTTTAGTGCTTGTTTGTACAGATCAACTTTCAAACTTAGTAGAAAAACATGCACGATACTGCTGTGTAATCAAATTTAATGTACTTAACAATGTGATGGTTTCTCACCTGCCACACTCCGACAATTGCATTGGCTATAAGAATGAGTAAGATTACAAAAGGCTCCACAAATGCTGTGATCGTTTCCTCCCCCTCCTCAAACCAGGCCAGCACCTGAAAACAGTATGATAAACACCATTTAAAGACATTTCACCGAACAAGAAGGTATCAGCTCAGTAAAAAGGATCTTCCAATGTATAGGAAAGTGTCCAAAATGTGGGAGACGCATGCTTTACACAGTCACAAATTATACATTCAAATAAAATGCAAAGGTTTGTTTATCATTTAAATAGAAGGCATGTTTCATTTCAGCAAGGAGAAGATTTAACTGTATGTAAACTGCAAGAAGAGCATCAGAGCCAGAAATGGTTCATAGATGAGGATCATCCCACACATGTCTTACATAAAACTTCATGTATTGTGGGAAAATTTATAATTTCATCCAACTATATGTAAACGCCAGACTCATACTTGAACTCACTTCTTCCATCAAACACAATTTTGGAAACAGTACTATACTCCAACTGACTTATCTAAAGCGATCAGGCAACACATTTATTCTATTTACTGTGGGCAACTCTGTGCGATCCATTTTTATGACACTCCACAGAACCTGTGTAGGACTGGAAGATACCACTTAAGCATTTGATTCCTTTTAACATGTCAGGCAACAAGACTGGAGGAACTCAGATTAAAACAGTAAGACTTCTATTAAGTGAAACTTAAACTCTTAAAACACATTGACCTTTCCATTTCAGAAAGAGATAAACCATTGTTCTAATGGAATATAAGAGGACTGCAACACTACAACATCTCACTGCCAGAAAATAATAAAAAAAACAAAACATTCTGACCTGGAATCTCTTTTGGCTTGCTCTTCCTAAGAAAATTGTCCTAAAATTACACTGTGTGTCAGAAGCAATCACCCAATGTAACACAACAATCGACCTCAGTAAAACCAAAGTATGTGGTGGATGCCAAAGAATTTTAGCAAACGAAAATGGCTTTTCTGCTTTTGACCTGCTTCCAAATTCCTTGGCCATATATTAAAGCATGGAGAGGGAATACATTTATGTTAAAGTGGGCGTGCAGATATGTGACTTGAGCGACCTCCTACTGAGGGGCAAGGGCCCAAATTTGGTCCTGAGTGGTGCTCTGCTCTGCTGTCACACAGCAGCCACCGACACCTCTGTATCACCAGACTAGGCACTGCATACCAACTCAGTCACACAAACAAATACACACACGGACTCGGTTATCCAAATGTTGTTCAGACATCTGTCAATGTAGCGTACTGTCCATTTCATTTAAACAGCTTCACTTCTTCACAGAAAGTCAAAGAAATGACTAGCCTCATCAACGCAAGGTCAGGTTGGTGAAGTTGGGAAATAAAGAAATTAAATTAAATTAGAAAATGGCAGATCATTTTAAAGAGCCTTCACAAATAAATCAATGTATGATAAGCACAGCTGATGAAGGGATTACATAACAGCAGCCCACAATCAAAAGTGTATCTGTATAAAGTCCTAAGTGGGATGAGGTTATGCTTTGCACAGCAGCCACCCTTGATGTCTCAGATGTCTTACTTGGCACATGGCGACAGAAACTCAATGCTGCTGCTGCTGTTGTCACCATTCCTCAGATTGGTGGCTAGCCTCCTCAGCTGTATTAGCTCCACAATGTGAGAGCATAACCTCAGCCGGGTTAAACAAACTGAGGAAGTTCACACTTCAGCGCTAAGCAATGCATAAACTGCACCGGGCTTAAACATAATCCCAACTGCAATTTTCTGACTTCATGTAAACACTCAGATAGTCAGAGGTGGCCGGAAAAGCTGTTGAAGGATGCAGCAACTCGTTCCTCAGACTCCCTTATATTTTCAGATTATATGTACATAATCTATCTCATTTCCTTGACACTGCATGAAGGGGGTAACAAGAAAGGGATTAAACAAGTCAGCAGGTCTAGTCAGCCCCTGGAAAAGTTAATTCATTCAACGGGTCTAAGATAAAATAAAATAAAATAAAATACAACAAGTCTACATGATGTGTAATTGTGCAACAGCTCTGTATTCTATCCGACAGCATGAAAATATACTTACGAAAGATATACACGCAGCAAGCAGAAGAATTCGAACAAGTAAATCTTCAAACTGTTCAAGGACAAGTTCCCATAAAGATTTCCCTGCGGAGAAAGAAGTTGGTTGACATACATAATCATAATCATGCACAAGCCCTCACATAAACATGTTATTTTACATATTCCGTGAGAGTAGTACCTTCTTCAGCTGGTAACTCTGTGTGTATGTAGAGGGGACGGTCAATCCAACAACGGCACAAAGGAAAGAGAAAAGAAATGGAAGCTATTAATAATTTTCTAGGCACATTGATACAGGAATTCCTGTGTTTTGCTGGGGGAACTGATTCGTAGAACAAGAGGAGATCGGTGAGTTTGAGAAGTTTTGTTCTCAGGCTAACTTCTCCTGTATTCTCTTAAATATATCACAAGTGTAAATCGATCTTTTTCACTATTACAGCTACATATAAACAAGCGCAAGGCATACAACTTAATTTCAGGCTTTTACAAAGAGATCAAGATCCAATCCCTTAATGAGAAACCACTTATCAATAGAAAAGGTCAAAGTGATATAAGAGGAGGGAGGGTTTACCATCAATGACATCCCAAGTGATATTTAAATAAAACAGCAGTTTAGAGGCCTGGGACAGGAGAGATGAACTCAGCCACATCTCCGGGCCGAGCTGTTTAACGTTGCCACCATATTTTACAACACAATGAGCATTGCGTTAAACACGTTACACACTCAAACAATCATTAACAAAAGGTGTCCAAGTGATCATTAACATGGGCGCATGGAGGAGATGGGGAAGCCCTTGGGGTCACCAGGGATGACGTGGGCCGTGTTCGTGCGCGTGCAGCCCGCCGGGTGAAGATGTCGGTGAGCCCACGTACACTCACACATACACAGGCAAACAATGACAGGACAATTTGTGTGATACGTGTGTCGGTTGGTGTCGTACCGTTTAGGCCCCATTTCTCCTTCTGTCTCTTCACCTCGTCCAAGGACAGCCCCGTGCTCTCGTTGACGCAGAAATAACTGTAAACTTCTTCCACGCTCTTGATGTGAGCATTCTCCATGACGGCTCCCTCCCCGCGCGGCTTCCTCTCACACGCCCGGGACTTTACAGCGGAGTGACGGGGGACAGAGGAGGCAGCGGCCGAGTACGTTGCGGTCTCAGTAGGGGAGGCGGGGAGGCTGCTGTCCGTGTGCGTCCGTGCTCTCCGGTCGGATTCTTCACTCGTGTTACGGTGATGTTAAGCAAAAAAATGGAGTGAGTCTGGTTCCTCCTTTTAGGTTCAGGATCACAGTGAGCACCCTCTTGGCTCCAGAAATGCTGGGAGTGTGTGTGCCGTAGTGTCCTGTTTTGACTTCATTCACCTGCGCCGGTCCTCCCTGTGTGTGCCGCTGCTTTAACCGTGCCGTGCTGTTAACTTCCTTTAACCGTGCCGTGGCGCAGCTCTCTGTGGCTCCACATCGTTCCGACACTCTGGTTTTATTAGAACCCACTTTCCTGCGCTGCATGTGGACCAACGCCATTGGTCGAACCGTGTCTGCGTCGTCCAATCCAGGATGAGGTAACAAACATACACGCGAAGTAACCAGGAAGTTAAAAAGATGGACACACACACACATTCACTCTTTACATCTGTACGACACAAAATTAACTCAAAAATAAATATGAATTGCTTTTTTTCTCTCCATTGCGAGTTTCTGATATATTTTTGGTCAACACGCAGAGCTGGTCACAGTCCAAGGAGAATCAGTTAAATTTGACTGTGAAAAGAGTCAATTTTGGTATCAATAGGAGTCTTTTTTTAATTAATATAATTATTTTTCATAAAGTACACCTGTCTAAACCACTGGATGACGGACAAGTACCTTCTGAGCTACAATTACAAAACGATATTGAAAACAAGAAAGTTACAAGTAAGGCCTGTTTATTGTCATTACTTCACCTTAATTTTAATTTGATTATATTTGTCATTTTCTTTATTTGTTTCTGTCATGCTCCAACCTATGAAGACCTTTTTTCCCTCAGACTACAGGCTTTCTATAAGAGCATCTGCACATCGTATTGTATTACTTCCTCATTTACACCTGACAACAAACAAAAGTTTCAAAGACAAACCTATTTTTTTCCCCTCACAAATGGGTCAAATCCCCCAGTTGACATGGTGAGGGTATCATTGTCAGCTATTTTACAGGACCACATTACAGGACCCGCATCATTAGTTAATGTGTCTTAATAAGGCCCCCAAAAAGCAGAAATGCTGAAACAAATATATTATATATTAAATATATATATCCTTGCAGTGCCCAGTTGGACATCGAGCAGCCTTTTACCATGCACACTTGATCCACTTGGCATAAGTGCCACACATTTTGCTGTCAGCAGCAGATAAGATTTCTTTGGGAGCGATTATGTGAAACATCCAGAAGACATTTGTCGGGAACAACTTGGCACATGCAAATTCAGAGTCTATGAGCACAGAAACGTTCACAAATTAAATTGTATGTTTTGTCTTTTTCAGTTTAAATGAAAATAGGTGAAGACATTATTTTAAATTAGTTATGATTAATGAATGGGCTCCAATTTTGCCTTGTAGGTGACTATTAGAAGGACACATCAATCAAAATGAATATATAATACAACTAATCTACTAAACTAACTAAACTAGTGTCATTTGTATTTGTAATATTTTTTACCAGGATACTACAACACCATAATTTCCCTACGGGGATGAATAAAGTAATCTATCTATCTATTTAAGACATAGGAAACCCGAAAATATTTTTCGATTTCTTTAATGTCAATAATTATCTGAAAAAAATGATATATTTTAGAAAAAAGTGAGCTTGTATCACATACAAAACAAGCAGAATAATATAACTATTAACAATGGTATTCCAGTGAATTCCAAAGCAAGATGTACTGTTCATGATCCTTCTCTTCTTTTTTATTGGCGGTTGGTGAATTACTGCCTCCTACATTGTCATTATTTACTTCTTCCATCTCCTCCTGTCCAAGGTCTTGAGTGTCACTGACAAAAATAGCTGAACGGGGCCATATACTAAGTGCACCACTTTGTATATCGCTATCTGTGGACAGTTTGAGTAAATGTGTTTTCTTAAAGATGTGTCAAAAGGGAGTCTCCAGTGATCTTTGTCCTGCGACACCTCCTGTTAACTGTTTTTATTTAAAGTTGTAGATTCCAAAAGCATCTTCTTGTATCATCACTAGATGTTACTGGAAACACAATATAAACTCCAGAGCAAAATCAAACTAAATGGCAGTGTCATAGGCAAGATGGAGGGAAATTAACCCTGTGAACACAATGAACCTGCAATCTGAATGTCCACAAAAAGGTTAACTTGCAACAATCCTATATTATAAGAAGCTATAAATCATTGAGTTGGACTCTTTGTAGTGAATGCACTGTAGGAGATAGAAGGCCTACAGTTGACCCCCCATGGACATGCATCTACAGCACCAGCCTGTCCTCTCCTCCCTCCTGGATGACTTGACCAATAGATGCCTGGCTCTGAGCTCGTATGAAGCACTGCCTCTTGCACTCCATCAGCAGCTCCAGGTCCCGCCACATCTTCATCTGCTCCATGTTGTCGCTGTGGCTCTCCCTCACCATCTTCTGCTTCTCGCGTAACTTCTGAAGTCAACAAAGGAGATAAGTGATTATGAGTGGGTGTACAATACAAGTCTGGTCACGGTTATTTCATTAAAACCAGACAAACCACAAACCAAATGTGAATCCTATAGACCAGAGCTTTTACTTAACATGGATGCCCACATGGGAAAGAATCTAAAATAAATTTGAGTTCTCACTTCAGATGCACTCATCCCATTTTGGAAAAGCTATGTACTGTGTCCAAAAAACAATAAAGGTATGCGATATAAAAAGGCCAAGGCAGAAAAATACACCTTTTCATTGATGTTGTTACGTAATCCTCCAGTAAATTCCCTTGTCTACCCTTTCTATCCTCGTACCATGCACTTGTTTTTCCATGGCATGTGAAGGATCAGTTCACGGACACATTTTTCTCACCTTGCCAAGTAACTCCTGTTCTGAAATGTTCTTCATGTATATCTCCCTGCAAAAGAAGCACAACAAATATAATTAAAACTCAGGCCATCACAGTCACACATCTTAATCACACCAAGTGTTTTCAAACAAAGATGAGGTGTGTATGCACATGTGGAACACCACAGAAATAGCATCTCCAAGGCTCCACTGAGCTTCCTGTGGTAAAAAAAAGGGTGGCTTGTCTTGCGAGCAGCTGTTTGACCTGACGCAGCATGTTCACCTGATGGTCTTCTTCCTCTCTTGTGGATCAGAGGAAACGTAGGCCTTCATCTCTTCGGCAGCCCGCTGTATTTGCATCTCAATGATCTGTGGTGGATAGAGATGGGGAGATCAGGTTTATTGTCAAATTGTGTGTTTGGGGGCAGGTCACTGCTGCAGGAGCCCAGCACCCTGTGGGTCACTATTCATGATTCTGAGGATTAATTCTGATCTGACCAGGTTTGCGTTGGAAGACAGTAATAATAACTTTAATAATAATACAGCTCTTTTTTGAACTTACACTTACATTACTTAATACATTAAGCAAGGAGTTCTTTTGGACGATAACATTTGGTCATTTTTTTTGTTTTAAACTGCTTTCAAAAAAATACATGCCTCTGACATGGAGTTGATATAATGATACCGGTTTTCCTCTTGTGAAGTCTCTTCCCTTAATCCTTTCACCTCCTGGACACAAGTCACAGGGAGAATATAGACATACAGTATGCTGCTATAGTTATACGCTGGATAAACACATATGAATAAATATTAATTGTTGAGTATATTCCATCTAATGCAGGGCATTGACTATACCTGTTCCAGTTTAGACCTGTTGCTCTCCAAACCAGCTGCACAACTTTCATACTGCACCTTCTTTTCCTCATATTCCTGGTTTAGCTCCTGTCGGCATCAGAATTCATACAGTAATACACAGGACTGGTCACGCAAATGATTTCAAGTACAGTGCACTGAATACGAACAAAAATGTAGAATATACACCTTTGTCATTATTACAGTACTGTTTCACATCAATATCAGATTACAGTTGTCATTGGAGCAGTTTAACTCACAAGAGGCTTTTACAAAGTCTATTTATGTCTTCCTGTTGCAGCTCTTCATTAACAGACATTACCCACTAAGAGTCATTCTGGGAACACGTGTAGGAAAATGTAATCCTCAGCTTTAGCTCAGAGATGTGAGGGGACTTTCCCATAATGCATTTTATTTATGGGCTATGTAAATTATTCTTAATGGACCCAGTCCAACGGAACACAATGCAAGGCCACTGTCACTGGCCACACAGTTTTTTTAATTCAGAATTTAGATTTATAGTTTATCAAGTTTTTTCTCATGTGTGTTAGTTGTAGTAGGTTTACACTGGCATCATATAAACAGAATGTTTGAAATGCAAAACGGCATCTTGGGGTATGAATGAATTCCACCCGATTAGGATGCGATTACTGATCCATAGACTCTGTCAACGCCATAAAAAAAGGCTCTTTGATAAAAAAAGAAATATATCTTTTAAAGAGGATTTTTTAATCCTGGGTTGTGTGCCAATGGGGACAATGATGTTTAGCAATTTCTCTAGAAAGTGCTTATTTAAATATGGTAATTAAAAAAAGATGTTCATTTGTGGGCACTGCATGACATCCCTCATGATTGTTCATCATGGTCGTGATTGTTAAATAGGTGGCCGCCTTCAGTATGTGACTATACATACTAGACTATACAACTATTTTCAGACATGAACACCACTAAAAACTGAATTTCCCCATTGTGGGACTAATAAAGGTGTTCTTTCTTTTCTTTCTTAAATGTCTGCTAAATTGCCTGATTTCCTGCCATTCAAATACGACTTTTGCAGATATCTGCAGCCTCACATATCTGAAAGAAGTTTAACTGATATGGTATGAGGATTCTTTCTGGTAGTGTCATGTTGTAACATCAGTTGTTGGAAGTGGGCAATGCTCACCTGACACCGCTGTCTCAGTGATCTCAGTTCTTTTATAATTGGAGCTAGAGCTGATTTCTTCTCCACTATCATAGAGTTTAATTTCTTCACCTGTAAAAAACAACACCATTCTCACATTAGTCACAAGTCATTAGTCAATGTCATCCAGCCTGGTAGATGACATAATAAATGAACACCTCTATGTAGAACTTTTCACACCTAGCATTAAATGTGTCCTTTGACCAATTGTGAATAGTACTCTATGTCCTCTCTCGATTTAAAAATACACATAGATCTCATATCTTTTGTGAGGATGAAAAAAGTTTTTATAAGCAGTTTGACAGTCCAGATGGATTTTCAATGTGTTTTTTGTCCGAGTATGTTTGAGGCTGTGTGGCTTGCATGAGAGTCACCTAAAACAGTAAGATACCAGTGTTGGCAGGAGCTGATCAATACAGTAAGAAAAAAAAAATCATGACTTTCTTTGGTGGTGGCCACAAATAAATCAGCAAATGAACTGAAAACTTTTGGTTCATTGTGAAACTTTACCATTTCCGACATGTCATCCAGCGTGCGGCCCTTCTTTTCATCGAGCTCACTCTTGATGGCAGACACCCTCTCCAGTTCCTCCTGAGTATCACTGTAGCCAGAGATTCCTTTCTCAGCTTCCATTATTTGCTTAAAAACACAACACAGACAAACAGTAAATATCCGCACAGCTACAAGTTTAGGAAATGAAATCACATGATCCAACAAAATAAAAAATGTATTCGTTTTAGCCTAGGTCAATATAAGAATCAATCAGTGTGCCATAACAGGCTTTACATTACGTTTTTGAAAATATTAACAAGTTTCAATTGGTAATAAGCTGATGAAATTGGGATAAAAACTCAGACACAAAGCTTCTAATGTTTTGTAATGCAATCAACAGCACAACTGTGAAGGGTAGCCACACATGTGACCAGCAGGAAATTGCTTCATTGCTTTGTCAAATCATGGTGTGGGATGCAGACAGAAGAGGGGCAGCAGATGCAGCCTTCAGAAATAGCCGCCCTGCCTGCGTCATACCGGCTATCAGCAAATCAGGAGCTGGGACGCACAGAGGTGTGAAGCCATTTCCAAGAAGCTTCTACCACTTCATTGTTCACACAAACGGCTTGAATGGGTAGATCAAGTGAAAACAGCACATTTGAAATAGCAGGCCAAGTGCAGGGAGGGGTTGAAGCTGATCAAGTGTACCTGCACACTGCCCAACAAATGATGGCAAGGACTCTCCTTACATGTACTATAGCAACAGAAAGGATTTCAGAGGACTTACCATAAAGGCAACACGTTCCACCCATTCCTTTCCTTGGTTCTGATAAAAATATCTTTAGTCTGTTTATCTAATTTAAAAGTTGAAAAAAAGGAGTTACCAGTTTCTGTTGAACGTTATCATGTCTCTGCTTGAGAATCTCCTCTGTTCGTTGCAGGACTCCATACTCTGCTTTCAGCTCAGCCATTTCCTGACGTTTCTTCTTGTACACGGTTCCCTTGCTCCGCAGTTTCACCACCAAACGTTTCAGCTTTGAGAAACAAAGAGAGCAGATTCAGTGTTACCCAAAATTTACACACAGACTTGATTTAGTGTTTCAAGAAAGGGAATCTAAACAAATCAAGGCACTAACTGGTCTTGAGAGCAGCGGAAACAAGTTTTGAGAACAAAACTACTCAGAACAAAAGTAATCCTGAGTTCATTTGGTAATCTGGTTGGCAAACATATTCAAAAAACATATTCAAAACATTCAGCAGTTATAGAGCAAGCGGCATAAACATTTATTTGGAGGTTTGCTTCTGGCCTGCTATAAAATGTCAGTCCAACGTGCCTTGGTCCAAGCTTAGTATCAAACTCAGCTCTGGTGTTAAAGCTGCGAGATGCATTGTTGTCAGTTGTTGAACGTTAGTGTTCATCAGATAGTTGTTAACTTTGTCTATCCAACATGTGATGCCAGACAGTAAGTGTACAATGGGTCTTTAGAACATTTCCACTGAAAAGAGCTGCCTGCCGTCCCTGGAAACAAAGCTAAAAAAGACAGAATCAAACACTGTGAATGTTGCAGGCTGTAAAGTCAATACAACAAGCTGAGAGACAATAAGAAAGATTCTGTAATACACAGCTGATGGAAAAAGAAGAAAGAGTTTATATTCGTTGACATGGTGTCCAGCACAGCTGAGATGCTATGAAAGGCCACAGGAGAAGACAATGGGGTGAGGCACGGGAGCAAAGGGATTAGACAACAACAGTGACTCCAGCTAAGGGTGCCACGCTATGATCTGACACGGTCACTTGATCCTTTCAGGTTCACGGCCAGCTATGTGCAGCGAGCTGCCTCATCTGACACAATAACTGCTTTAAGTGGATGTTCAGTCACTCCCCGCCCTCACTGTCTGCTGGGACACAATGAAACTTCTGCACAATGAAGAGCAGCTATAAATGAACATGGACACTGGAGAACAGGCCCAGAAATCACATCGTGTGCCTCATAGCCTTTGGGGATCCATGCAGCTTGATGTGTGTGGGCCTGAGTGTGGGTGGTATTTTGTGTGAGTGTGTGTACAATTATTCTTTGTGTATTTTGGGACATCAAGGGCAGACGTGTCTGAGAGGAATTAGCGCAGCAGAATAATACTGCATAGTACTCCTGACTTTGTATCCCCAAAACAACTGTGGCAGTGGACAGCAGCTCAGCCGTAACACACCTGTCTCAGAGGGTGTATAGTATATTGCATACAGACAAGGCAATGGAAACATGAATAGTGCAACTAATACAAACCACTACACGTAGGACAGACAGCAGGACCGTATCCCTTGTGCAAGTGAATACAATTCAGTGAACAATGATAAAAAAAGGAAAACCATAAAAGCCCATATGTGAGATGAATTATGGTATTTTAGCTGAAGGTAAGGTTACATGTAACCAGTGTGGGGAGGCTGGCTGACAAAGTGGATTTGTGTTACTGGCCAACCAATCAGGAGCAGATGCGATCATCCCTCTCAGAGAAACCCTGCAGTCGGTGGGCGGAATGTGATGACACATAACCTGCAGAATGGAAAATACCTCTGATAAAGTGATCATCTCCACTGTGGCTGACAGAGGAGTCCGATAAGCCGCATTTGACAAAAAAAAACATTCTCCATTAACGTGTTCGTGTTTTGTCTCATGGGCCCTCTTTGTCTCTACAAACAACTCTCTCCTCTCTCTGACTATCATTTCAGTCAGATGTAAGGGCATGTCAGTCAGTCAGTCTAATAAAATGTAATACAGTAGTATAATTAACACAGAACGTTTACAGTGGTTGAAATGCACAGGAGCTCTGTCTTACACCAGTGCTATTGCCTGCATGATTTCATTATATCTCTTCCTAGAACAACAATTGTCCTACTTCTCCCTAATTGCTCCATTTTACTCTAATTGTTGTGGGAAAAAACTGTCCAATTACAACTGTAACCAAATCAATTGGTACATAAATGCAGAAAGGCAGCATATCGGCCAGGTCAGAGGTCACCCTTAGTGTGACAACAGTCCTGCAACAACACACACGTACCCTACATAGGTGTTGATAGCAGAGCCACAGGACAAAGGGCAGGGAGGGTAAGCTGCTGTCACTTCATAGATAACATATAAAAATGCTCATTCAAAAAGTGAATATGGTCCCAGCAAAACAGAAAACGAATAAACTTTCTCTCGAGGGCTTCTGCCTTATGTGCCACAATACTGTCACGCATTTTCTTTCTACCGTGTCAGTAGTTCAGTCAGGTTCGTCAACGTGACAGCCCACAGTTGACCGTGCCATGTGTCAGACAGCGGGAGTACGTCTTCGTCATGGGATAAAAATAACGACGGTTTTTAGGCCCAACGTCTGTTTAACATGTCCAACTGACTTGAATTAGGAGAGTGATTACAGTAAAGATTAGGGAAAAGGCTAACTTTAGGGCACTTTGTCCCATACAGTTCCTTGTTCTGGCTATTCTCTGTTGTGTTCTATTTATGGCTCTGCATGGGAATGTGAGGGAGAGCAGGGAAAAGGGATAAGTAACATTAGACAGTGAGCCCGTCTGTGTTTGGATAAGAACAGAAATAGCCTCTTGTGTTTTCTGTGGTTTGCAGATGTACTTGTATGCACTTAGATAAAGCATGAGTCTTTGTAGGTGATGTTAGTGGTAACCTCGCACAACAAAAGACATGAGAAGTTTTTTTTATGGCTACTGGCAGCAAAGGGCTCATGCAGAAATTGGGTGAATGTCATGTATTCAGAAAAATATGCCAAAATAGCTCTTTAGAAGCTCTGGGTAATCAGATATTTATTGAGTATATAATTTTGTAAGAACTATTTCGAACAGTGTACCTCATCACCCCGAATGAGCTCTTCTCCTTCTGAGGACGGAGCCTGAGTGCTCCTCTGCCTCAGCTCCCTCTCTGCCAAGGCCAGCTCCTCCCTCGCTTCCTGAAGCTCCTCTGCCTTTGACTCCTTCCGCCGAATGATGATGGAAGCCTGCAACAGTCAGTCTGCCTTAGATATACAAACGGGTGGGAAACGGAGGGCAACTGTGCAATGGGAACGGACAGGCTTGTATACAAAAGGCACTTAGAAGGACCTATGTCCCCCTGAGTTTCTCATGTCAGAGCTGTTTCAACAGAGTTTGACATCTGTTTTTCAATTTGCTTCAAAGAGATAAGTCCCTCTTTCTCACATGAAATCTAAACTCAACACCTGTCCGTACTGACATGTTTTGTGATCACATCTCAATCATTATCCATTAGTTTCTTACAAAATACTGATAAAAATACTTCTTTAGTGAAGCATGACATCTTCTGTCCAGCGGTTACACTTTTGAAATGAAAAATATTAGAATACTCTCACAGTGGACTCTGGATTTTTTAATGACGGAGGATGATTAAATGTGAGTTACTAGAAACTCTTAAAGCACAAGATCTGGAAGATGACCTTGATTGATAATAAAACAGACAGTGGCCTCTTGTCAGCTTCTCTTGACCTCTCCAAAGTCTTGCTCAGAACTCAACACTGCACACATTGGATTTACAGGATATTGCATAAACATTACAGCTAAAACTTTATTCTATTTAAGGATTTTCACCGAAACGAGCAGAACTACTTCATGAGAAGATACGGACAATTTCTATAACACAAATAAACCTTTTGCGATTAACACTAGAAGCCAGTGAAAAAAAATCACAGGGTCTACATTACAAACAAAATGTTCAAAGAAATTCTACCTGTTGCCTGTAAAGGGTCAGTTTGTCGTCCATGGGATCGTTTCTCATCATCCTCTTCTCGATCAGCTGGTTTATCTGAGAATCTACTTCTTTAATCTGTTGAAGTGTAAGTCAAAGATCACTTATTTCAAAAATAAGAAATTTGCCAACAAACCCAAGAAGGACATAGAACCAGATTCTGTTCTTGACCTTTTCCTCCAGCTCGCGTACATCAGCCTGGCCCATGGCAGGCTCTGAAGCTACCGTCTGAAGGTATTGGACCGTTCGCCTCATACCTTCCAGCTCTTTGGGCAGTTTTTCAGAAACCATGTAGGAGTTGATCTTGATATCCGCTTCAAGTCTTTTCATTAGGCCTGAAAGAGACAGAGCTTTTAAAACTATTTGATTACTTGGGTTGAGCTGATTTCAGCTGAGAATATGGAAGATCACTAATAGAGTGTGTAAACATTAAAATAGTCTCTTTATAATTTCATTGCTAGATGGAAAATACTGATGGAGTACAGCTGTTTGCACAGTTTCTATTTAGGCATACACATACAGTAATGGTGATAAGTGAGTAATTTTGCAGCTTCATCTCAGTCTGCATTGGACAGGTCATTTTAGAAACTGCAAATGTGTAAATCTCCTCTGCAGCTAAAGAGCTCGATACCAGAGGACAGCAAAGGGAGATCGTTTCGACATCACATAAGCTGTATTACAGCACTCCAAAGATCAGTATAATTGGAGGGTCTCAACAGATGAAAGCCTATTAGCTGAGGGAGCGCCTGACGCCGCTCTGTTGTGTCCTTGAACTCTCCATCCAGCGGTGTCCTGCAGAGGCAACAGCAGGACACGGCAACTCACTCTCCGGATTGGCATCTGCCGCCGCCTGTTGTAAATCCTTCAACTGTTGCTGCGATCTCTGCAGTCTCTGCTCTGCCTGGAACAACTGCACAGACACAGAAAATGATTACCAATACAGGTAATGAAGGTAAAACAACTTAGCTAAAACAAAAGCAACAGGATAGCCGCTAATGACCAATTTCATTATTGATCATTTTTTGGATACATAAACTGGTAATTTTTCAGTTCTGATGTTAAGTCTAGTATTTGTCACAAAATTGTGAAGAAATGAAACCACGATTAATCACAAGCATTTACTTGGTTCTTCTGTTCTTGCTTCTGGTGAGTCAGTGACTCCTCTCTCTCATTCTCCACTCGCAGCTGTCTCGCCTGCTCCAGCATCCGTTGATGGTTGGGCACTGACTCCACCTAGTGTATGGATATGTTAACGTAATGGTGTCCGCCAACAGATTCCAACATGGTCAGCAGAAATAGCTTAACGGCTCTAACAGAGTCAGGTTTCAGCTTCTTTATGGAAGCGTCAGTAAGTAAAAGCTCTTAAATCAACACCTCATTACATGCCACAGCTTTATTAACGCCACCCTTCAGCTTGTCAGGTCTATGTATGTCTGAGGTCATGCTTTCATTCCTCAGTGAATCCTAAAGCCTCCCAAGCATTGCAAGAGCAAAGGGGCAACGCACAACATGTCTTACCCTCTTCTTCAGTCTCTCCACACGCTTGATTAGTTGGTCTTTCTCTTCCTCCATCGCACTAATGTCCTGTTATCAAATATAGGATAAAGAAGGTAAATATATATTAATAATAGTAGAATTGCTTAGAAACACGAGTTGAACAAAATCATATCAATAAGGGCTTTCATTATCAACTTATCTTTTAATGAAGTTGAAGTTTCTGAAACATTTTCTATGTTAGAAAGAAAGGCCATCAAAAATTCCTAAAATCCAATTTGTTAAGATGGATCGAGTGATTTTATAGTTTTGGTATCAAGAAATGACTTTAATGGTTAGTAAATCATTCAGATAGTTGCAGTATAGGTCAAAGTATACCAGTTTAGACAAAAAAAAGGTTAGCATCAGGAACATAAAACAGGCATTGAATAAGGTTATGAACTGGTTTGTTTACCCTTCTGATTTCTGCTGTGGAAAAGCCTGAAGTCCTCAGCTGCTCACACTCCTTGTGATATGTCTTAAATCCTTCCACCAGCTCTTCATACTGTGAAAGTGCAACATTAATGTATAGGCTTTTGCCATTTGGATGATAAGTAATTCCATAAAATAACAGCAGGGATCTGCAGTAGTTTGACAAACCTGATGATAGGTGTCATTGATAACATCATCCTGCAGAAACTCTGCAGGCACCTCCAGTTTGATCAGGAAGCGAGCCAGGTAAGCCCTCTTCTTCAGCTCCGGGACCCTCTGGAGCAGCCAATGCAGGATAGGGTGGACCACAGGTTTGCTGCCAGTCACCAGACCCTGTCGGAAGGAGCTCCTGCAGAATGTCACATGCATGGGATAACAACACTACAACCAGAAAGTGCTTTACTAAATGAGTTGCTGGTCTGACTTCAGGAACTTACACATCAGAGGTGTTGCCAGGGGGTGCGTATTTCAGCATTCCCAGTAGAGCACACATCCTCTTGACTGTTTGCTCAGGCATTTCTTCACGTATATCCATGGATTGCTAAACAAAAATAATAACGTTCACCTGTTAATTCATAGACATCACATAATCACACCTCAAAGGTCAGCACTGATAGCGGCAGTAAGTGAAGTCCCGAGCTTTATGTGGAGTTAGCTGTTCACCTTTGGGTCTATTTCAGCCAGAACATCGTTTAGAATCTGCAGCAGCTGCATCGGTTCGAGGCAGTCAAACGTAATGAGGTTGAAGGTTTTCTTGAACGGGTCTTTGTTGATTTGTTCAACGATGAATTTCAGCAGCTCGCTCATCTTGGAGATAGTTGTGACGTCTCTTAGTCTGCTTCTATGATGGATTAACCAGCTAACGGTAAATTAGCTTTCTATCGTCGCATCATACAATAAATACGGCCGTAAAGAAAACATAGAAAGACTAATCCCCCAAGTTATTAATGAAACAATGAAAACAGCCATTTAAAAAAGGGTTAATATACATTTCCAAGGTAATTTCTTACGTCGCGTTGTCAAAGTTTACCTAGCTAGCCGATAGCAACGCAGCGGTTGTTAAGGGCGGATCGTCTCTAAGTAACACACAACGGGGACGGGGGCGGAGGAACTGTAGCGTTCGTCGTCTGACTCCTCCTTCCGGTGCGTTTGATTGGATAGTTCTTCTTCTCCAAAACCAGCGTCCTAGAAAATATAAAATTGCACATAAAACGAGGAAGAATGGGAATTAAGAGTCTTTTTTTTATTTAACCAAGAAGAATTCTTTCTATTCCCAAGTGGCTCTTCACGTACACTTTTTATAAGTCAGTCAAATGTTGTGCTGTTTTGATTTTAATTCAAGTTAATGGGGCAAAGGTTTCCCTACATCTGAGCAGTATTTTGTCAGATTAGAATTCTGAGATTAAAGAATGGCTGGTGGGAGGGTGGCAGAAATGCACCTGTCATTTGTTTCTCCATTGTCAACAAACAATAACAGAATATAAAACCTCCAAAAGAAATTCTCACTGAAACATTCAAACATCATCAGGACTATCAGGTGTTTGAAATGAATGGGAAGCAGACGTCACTGAAATATAACATAATATAATGAATTTATTGTCATGGCAGGTGGAACAGAATTTAAATACAATCATTATAACAACAAATCTGGAAGCACAAGGATACAAGCTGACCTGGGATAGTTTGCATACTGGAAAGAAACAAGAAATAAAGCACAGAATAAATAATGTCGATTAAATGAACACAGAAAATGACTAAATTCAAATATTCCTCCAAATGTACAGACGTATGTGAACACACTGTCACAATAAATTAAACACGATTATATTCAGCATTATATTCAATATTGCTGTGACAGCTAAGCCACTTAAGTAATGCCAATGAACATTTTTTTTTCTGGAGTATGATGAGAGACACCCTTAATCTTTTATGAGAATACATTTACAGTACAGATGCATTTACATGTTTCTTGTTCTCTGGTAATTATGACTTTGTTATCTTTTGTTGAACCATTTAAATACACATGCACAAGTGAATATCCATACATTCAAGCAATTCAGCCATTCTGAAAGACATTCATTTGGTTAATAGTGGATTCAGAACCTTGAATGAAAAAAAAAACTCACAGAAGTGACATTTAGCTAAAATATGACAAATAAAAGTAAAACAATAAAATGTCAGTTGTGTCCTATTCTATATGTTTATGGATACATATTACTGCTGCACCAATGTGCAACTCAACTGTTGTTGAGTTCGGTTACTTTATATACTTTTGAATGTTGAATACCAATTTGGCAGTGTCGTGACTGTCTCTTCTGTATGGCACTGATTTTGTTGCCAACGGCCCCATGGAAACCATGAGGGCCTAAAATGAATGACGATGAATGAGTAAGAATTTTTGTAAGGTAACATTTCATTTAGCCCACATATAATATTAGCCCGAAAGCTGCGATAGAAATAAACAGAGTAAGTGGTTAAGTCTCAAAATGCTGCATGTACCTACAAGGCAGAAACAGTTACCGACCTGTACGTGAATGCACCACCACATGTCAGTGAAACTTTGAGCCGTCAGATGGCGACATTGTCAGATTACGCCACAATGGATTTTAGTGAGATTAACCGGGGATTTCAGATTATAACTGAGAGGATAAATGTGCCGTGTCATATAGAAACATGTGAGGAGATCGAAGGAGGATTAGAAAAATATCCGTTTAATGAGAAGCCACACTCCACGTGGCGCATTAGAAGAATTATAGAATGTGAAAGTTTAAACTTCTAACGGATCCTTTATGGAATTATGTTTCCAAACGGTCACAGCAAGTGTTTTGATGATTGTCTTCCATCCTGCACAGTTTTTTTTTCTCAATAAGATGCAGACTTGTTGACGAATGAACTGATTTTCTTTTCGTGGATGATTTTTGTTTTGCCCCGTGTGTTGGGGTGTGTTCAGCGAAATTTCATCCCCGTGGCCCCTCCTCTTTGTAAGGCTGAGTGAGCCAAAACAGCACAGACCTGCGGATCAGTGTGACACAGAGGAAGGCAGCACATCTCCGGAGAATAGACGTGCACAGCAAAGGATCGGGAATCAGGATCAAACGAAAAGAAACAGTGATTTTGCCTCTGTTTGGATTTATTCTCATGTGCGTGTGAGTAAACACAAAAGGTTTTCTCCCCTATTCTCTCCCGCTGCCTCCTTAATCTGAAGAACACTCTTCCTTTCTGTACTGTGGCACTATGGAGGATTTAAGTTTTAAACAGTTGCGTCCGGTTCATGCTTTACAAATGTTTACGTGCGTTCTTAGTTGGGTGAATGTTTTATGATTAAAACAAACCAAAAAAGAAGATGGTTGAACCAGTGGGTTTTGTGGAGGCATGGGCAACCCAGTTCCCAGAGTCCGATCCCCCGTGCATGGAGCTGAACTCACTGGGGGATATTGAACATGAGCTGGACAAGTGCAAGACCTCCATCAGGCAGCTGGAGAAGGAGGTGAACAAGGAGCGCTTTCGCATGATCTACCTGCAGACTCTGCTGGCTAAAGAGAGGAAGTCCTATGATGGCCAGAGATGGGGGTTTAAAAGGACGCCCCAGAAAAGAGAAGACCTGCCCAGTGAGTCAGACGTCCCAGTGGACGGGCAGCAGCAGATAGGACATTTGAAGTCGTTGAGATGTAATCCACTGCCAGAAGGAGAGGTGGACGGTGTGTCCCCACCCGCACAGAAAGGCGGGGTGTCCCCCGTCCGCCAGGAGCCAGAGATCCAGGAGTTCCCAGTGGGCCAGGGCTCAGTGGCCGCTCTGAGGTCCAACTTTGAGCGCATCAGGAGAGCCAGCTCTCACACAGCAGGGGATGGCCGAGGGCTGTCCACCATGAGCGTCCAGGAGAAGCCGTTCTATGTGAACATGGAGTACCACCACGAGCGAGGGCTTGTAAAAGTTAACGACAGGGAGGTCTCCGACAAGATAAGCACCCTGGGCTGTCAGGCCATGCAGATCGAGCGGAAGAGGTCACTGCATTCGCTTCCAGGGAACCTGTCGGCGGCCACAGGGGACATCAGCATGGTTGTTCAGAGAGGCAGGTCCACCGAGGGGAACTGCAGCTACAACAATGAGTCATACGATGAAGCAGAGGTCAACCCGCACATCCTGAAAGACAGTGGGAGCCGTTCCCCTGGAGTGAAGTCAGCTGAGTGCCAGCCTTACACCAGCGTGTATGTTGGGGGAATGATGGGGGACGGGGACACCCGCGTCATCCACATCAGGGACCACAGCATCGAGGAGGATGCCCACCTCATCTGGCCGAGGCGCTCCTACTCTCCTGGAAACTTTGATGATGTGGGAGGGGGCTACACGCCGGACTGCAGCTCCAACGAGAACCTGACCTCCAGCGAGGAGGACTTCTCATCTGGCCAGTCAAGCCACGTGTCCCCCAGCCCTACCACCTATCAGATGTACAGAGAGAAGAGCCGCTCACCATCCCAGCACTCCCAGCAGTCCTTTGACAGCAGCAGCCCACCTACACCTCTCTCTCAGAAGTGTCTGGAGCAGCAGCAGGGGATGGTGTCTGAGGCCTCCGTCATTGACGCACGCAAAACAGGCCAGATCTGGCCCAATGACGGGGATTCCACCATGTCTAGCCGGACCTCCCATGACAACAGCGTTCAAGGAGATCTGGGTAGGTCTAACACTAATGTTCCCCATGCTCTTTCATTTTCAGGGTTTAAAACAGTAAAGGCATCACATTGGTAGAGATGACAAGGTACTTCAACATTAAAGGCCCACTCTGAAGAATGACTGGAAGGTGTCTGAGCTTGCCCTGGCTGGCCTTGATCCAGAATAAGTCACTGATGTGTAAAATGCACCTGCAATCTCTTTTTTTTTGTCGTCAATCAAAATTTAGTTGTGTTGCCAATATTCACAAATCACAATTTTCCTGTTGACAACCCGGTGTGTCATCCTCTGTTCTTAATCCCTCAACAAGTCCTATTGGTTTGACCAGATTTGATAAAATATTCCTTCTCATCCCATAGTGAGAATTGTATTTTCTTTATCCACAGTCATCATCCCTGTTGAGTGTGTTTGGTATGTTTTGTTGTAATTTGGCTTTGCACAAGCAAAAACAAATAACAGGTTTGCACTATGTTAGACTATGTTAAAGGTAAACATGCCATGCAGGGACTGGACAGTCTCGATCCACTTTACATGCTGATACCTTACATTACCCCAGCCGTTTTTACAGTTCTTTCAGCAGTGTTTTCTTTTGCCTTTGTGAAGCCCACCCTTTACTGTTCTGCAGCACTCTGGCAGAGATGCTCTGACCGAGGCAGTGGCTGCCCCCAGGGCTCCCAGCCCCTCGGCCCTGTCCGAGTGTTTTCGTGTCAGCAGACATCAGTGTTGTTGTCCTTGCTGCCGAGTAATTAACTTAAAGGGGTTTTTCTAGCGTGATACATTTTCGGGAGGCTCTTTGTTACGGGAGGCGAGTAAGAAAAAGCCCCAACAACTCACTCAAAAAAGAGGATCAAGGGGGCTTAAAGAGTGTCACGCGGCTTCCAATCAAAACGCCTGCCATCGCTTTTTCCTGTTGTTATGTATGAACACAATAGGAGAATCACTCATTGAGTGCGAGTATTGACATGTTGACAATATAACAATGTTAAGTGGGATAAGAAGAGAGGTCTGGGCAACCTTGTAATGCCAAGGACAGCGAGGCGGGAGCGAGAACGTCCGTCAAAGGGTGCGACACACGAGGACACACATTGTTCCTGGTTAAGGCCGAATGTTCTGCAAAGAGGGATTGGCCTAGCACGCGTGTTTTAGGATTGGAGCTGAAAATGAAATTGTCTGACTCTACCCAAAAAAGGATAAAGCGTGTCCACTACGGGTCAGATTAAGCAGATGAGCATAATAGTTTGTTGTTATATAAGGGGATCCAGTCTAAAGCTCTCTGACACAAAGCATGTGACAAACAAGCAGACTGTCTGTGATATAATCAGCATGAAGTGTAAGCTAGCATGCTGCTCGAATGACCGAAATGTTTTAATCCATCCGATCTGGGTCTTTCACACTCAATGCATACTTTTCTCTTCATTTTGCCGAAATATAACCAGTATGCACAAAAACGTTCTTTTTCTTCAAAGAATGAACACACCTATAAATTGGAGCCCGACGTCGCAGATCATCGATCAGTAATAATATATATATATATATATTTTTTTTTATGTGTTTTTGAAAAAAGAAATTAATATTGGCCAATATATCATCATCAAATCTTCATCAACATCAGTATCAGTCCTAAAAAAACTATATCAGTCAGTCTCTAGTATAGTATACACTTCTGCTAAAACAAGAAGCACTTTTACAAAGATTCAAATTGGGAAATATTGTGCCTTCTCTGTCCATTACATGTCCTGAAGTTTTAAGATCAATGTCCCACGTTTATAAAACAGAATTCTATCATAAATTTGTACTGTCCAATCCCATGCATGGCAAGTCACACCCCGATGTCATCACCATGATATCAATAGGGTGTGATTTATTTGTTTTTTTTAGACTCTCCAGAGACAAGTCATTACACAACTTGATTGGGGGAAAAAAAAAATTCAAGCTTAAACTCGAGCTACACTTACCAGCTTTACCCAAAGCTTTCGACTCAAACTCAAGATATGCCTCTGTTGTCATGGAGAGGAAAACCATTGTATGGTTACATATGATTATATATGCTTACTTAAGCTCACTTAAGCTTGTAAATAACCCCTTGGGTTGTGAATGTCTAATTGACAAATACGTGTTTTGTATGGTCAGGAGTGAGCTCTGAGGCGTACGTCCTGTGACCACTAATTTGACCTTTTATATGTGAAGTCAGTGGGGTTCCCTGTTTAACGAACCCTGTCTCTTGGTGCAGCTTGTTTCCACTAGGCGTTTACCTGCTACTGGCCCAGCTGCCCCATGTGCTTTGTGGATTAACAGAAATCTGGATTTATTTTCTGATATTGTTATAACATTACTGTGCACGTTGCTGGATTAAGCCAGTTTGAGGCAAGTTTGTGCAATGAAATACCCTTTGTTGTGGTTTGGGACTTTCAGGAAGCAGGAGTAAGCATTGTGTAACTATTAGAACATTAAAGCTCCATAAACTACAAATGTACACAGGTCAGTGCAGATAACTAAAAGCATCTTTGTGGACTGAGATATACCATGTGTGTATTTATGTTCTGCAGCCAGTCATGGAACATGTGAACTCTGCAGTGGTGACGTTTGTCCTTGTTGCTCTCATGTGTTAATGTCTGGCATGGTTGCAGTCTGTCTCTGCCAAGGAACTTACAATTAGAAACACCTACTAACTGACACAAACAATCCCGCGCTTGTCCTGCTGCTACTCAGCTGCATCGCAGCATGAAATGTCTCATCCAAAACTTACACATCCCAAGGTTTTTTTTTCTCCTATAAATAGAAGAATAAATGTTGTCTCCCACTTGCTGGTTTATCTAGGCCAATTATCAAGGCTGGCTGTGAATAGAGCTGCTTATTAGCTATGGGCCTTTAAGGAGGACACCTCTCAGATGGGCCTATTTTGCCATAATTCATTATCGTCATGACACTGACATGCCCGTCGCCACAGCTTTTCTGTTGTGGCTTAAGAGTGGCTTGGGCATGGAGACTGTCTCATGGTTGATGTGTTAGAGTGAAACGGCATAGAGGTTGGACAAAGGGGAAATTACAAATCCGGCATCAGCTTTATCATAATCCCACTGGGAAAAATCTGATGATCTTTGATGATGTCATTAGCTGATCTCGCCTCAGCCAGGACGTGGCACGTTTTTTTTTGTAAGTGGACAGGTTCTTCTGGGTAGGTGGTGACGTTAATAGAAAGTGTCTCGCCTAAGTCCAGAGGTAGGCACTTCTTCGCTCCTGACTCATGAATATTTGAGGTCCCTGTAGGAAGTCCAGACAGGCCTATAATTGTACCTGAACATCAAAATCTGAGGTTCAGCAGTTAAGGAAGCTGAAGAATTCAGCCTCTCCCTCTCTTGGAGTAAATGGAGTCTTACCAGAGGAAGTCTGTGGGCTGTCTTGGGCAGCCAAGTTTGCCTGTACATGTGTGTGTGTGTTTGTGTGTGTGTGCGTGCGTGTGCGTTCGTATAAAGACACCTGTTCTTCTGTGCAGTGTACTGGATAAAGTGGTCAAAAGCTGGCAGGCCAGCTGCTCTCACAGTAAAAGGCATGAATGGCCTTTTTGTTCTGTTTCTCATATCAGAAAGCAGATCAAAAACACTTGTTTAGAAACCAAGCATGACTGCTCACGTAAGACTGTTTTTATTTATTTTCAGCACTTTCGATCTGCACACCAATGTACAGTTTTTCCATAGATAAACCTGGACAGAGAAAAATCTCTGGCATGTTTTATGAGCTAGCCGGACTCTGTAATCCTCCCTTGTGCTCGGCCCTCTGGTGTTGCCATCTCAGCTCCCCTCCCGGGTCCCATTCAAAGGGCCCTCTGTGCTGCTGGCTGGCAGGCCAAGTGTTTATGGAATGTCTCAGCTGCTTGTGGGTTGTGGGGGGAAACGGCTAATGAAATGTTAAGTGTTGTACTAGTTCACTTCTCTCACAACTGCCTGACCTGTGGAGCTTGTTGTGTCAGGGGCCCGCAGTTTGTTTTAGTCCAAATGTTTGCGCTCCTGCACAGTGCGTTTGGTCTAATGTGACAAACAATTGAATATGATTCTTGAATGAAATTATTTTAAAAAAGGCGGTTGAGGTTATTGTTGCACTTCCATGATGTTTCATGAATGCTGTTCTTGAGGGCGGCAGATTAAAAATAACCAGTCACCGCAGCAGTGGAGGCTGAGACATCCATACTTTTAATTGCTGTCAAAAAGATGTTTGATTATTCCTTCTAAAAATCCATCCATCGTCTATGTAACTTATTCTTTTGATCCCAGTTGACATTGAGGAAGAGATAGCATACGCCCTGGACAGGTTGTCGATCTCCAGCCAAGCCTGAAATCTCAGAGAAAATCCACTTTGGCCATCCACTGACCAAAACCTGAATTATATCCTGGCTTGGGGTTTTCCATATTGCCTGAAGAGGACATCACCTTCTCTGTGGCCACATTTGGTTGTGCACTCTCTGCCATCATGAGCACACAGTTCTGGAATCATTCCCTTGTTTCAGCTTGACCCACATTTTCTTTTTGTTCAATGAAAAGGACATGTTAGGCATTGTGATTAAGATAGTCATGGTAGTGATGTTTATTTCATTCCATTAATCATTATTTTGATCAAACCACAATTAAAAAAAAAAAATGAATAATTTTTACTGCCCTCGTAACTAGGATTCAGCATTTCCCAAAATGCATCCCACCAACATACCAGTTCCAAGGACTTTGTCTATATCCCTAAAGGTTGATTGCCAAACAACATTCACAATTCTTCTTTAAAAAACTCAAGTTTCATTCATAGTATGTATATTGCAAATAATTTGCTGAATTTCCGAAATTTCGGATAAATGATTGATGATAATAATTCCCTGACTACACCATGGCCAATCACATTACATCACATCAGGTGAGGCCTGTGCACAAATATTAAATTTTATTCAGACATGCAAATTAATATTTGATCATACCTGGAGGTCATTGTGGCTTTTCATGTGGCTGGTTACATTTCTTATGTGGTTTCATCATCTGCAGATAATATCCTCACTACCACTTGGGCTAAATTCTGACTGGGCTCCAGGATACTTAGCAGGCTTTTCAAAAAACAGTTGAGAGCAGACTTATTCCCTGATAAAATAACTCAATAAGTCGAAATAGCTGTTTCACATTATACTTGCTGCCTATTTCTTTTCTGCTGCCATTAAGATAATCTGCGTATAACTGGTGCATGCATTTGCTCCATTGTCTGTTCATTTTAACAGGCGAGAACAATTATTGGGCTTTGATTTTCTCTGTTACATGCAGTAGTCTGACCACCCTGAGCTATTTCAACACACACTGATTAGTAGGTGTTCTGGGCAGGGCCCCCAGTTCTGACCTACCCTGCTCAATGACTGGCACTAATTTTAGGCTGTCCTACAACAGATCAGAGGCGGGTGCTGGTGGGCCTCCCTGCCTTCACCAGGTCCTGTGGTCTGAAGGGGCCTCCCAGTGCAGCAGAGACAGCAGATGAGCCAGGATGTGATGATGATGTGTTGGCCAACAACTCTACAGCTTGCCAAAATACACAGCCGGTGTGTGTGTGTAATGGCCATAACAGATGCCCCAGTTACAGTATTAGGTTAAAGGGGCACTCTGCACTTTTAACTCGTCAACATCAATCCTCTGCTGCTGGAAAGTAAGACACAGCCTGTCAAATAGTAATTGTCTCCAGTTGTTTTGAAAGACCTTTGGAAAGTCTGAAGTCCACGTAGTTCACGACGTGAGTAATCCCAGTATTGGCTTGGATAATAAAACCTTTGAGCTGGTGTGGTGGCTGGAGTTGATCAGTTAGTTCAACATTGTGGTTCACAAAGACAGTCACTCTACCCAGAGGATGAACACTGCCAACTTTGGTCGGTGTAAGCTACCGTGACTTTAATTTGCTTACCCTAATATGTTTCCCCTAACCATAACCAATTATCCTTACTCTTGCCTAAACCTAATGCCATTACGACACACTGTTACGTTGGATGGTCACCTCAGGATTGAAAGACACTAAGGGAGCATGTACTCCAACTTTTGGTT
>JAFBJU010000216.1:1326701-1391419 GCA_016785305.1 Colistium nudipinnis
TGTATGTATATATATATATATATATATATATATATATATATATGAATTCCTACATTGTCCACTGTGCTCGCCAGGTGGACTCTTTGTGTTCTGGAGACCTAATTTCACATTCATAGTTCACTATAGATACATATGTCAAGCTTTTTCTTCTTGACATGATGAGGAGGCCACTGTCGTTACAGCTAGTCTGAAGAGCCATCACCCTTCATCTGGTTCTCCTGTATTCGCGCACGCAGCTACTGCTGTCTCTCCAGTGACCGCGCTGTCTGGAGGAGAATCCATTTGCTGGAGCCATAAAGTGGTGCCAAGCTTTTAACAACATCTCACAGTGGCATATTCTCCTGCTTCTATAAAGTCATTAGACAGGTGACAGAAAGGCTGTCCTTGGCTATGCCTCTTCTTTCCTCTCTGGTAAATAATAGATGCTTAAATCTGGTGTTCCAGCGCTTTCTGTGCCGGATCGATCAGCACATTTGCTCTGTGTTGTTTATTTGTGGGAGCTTGCGGGCCATGAGCTGAAAGACCTCTGTGTATATGTTCAATATTTTCACAGTGGGGATCTGATTCTTTGTCCGTGTGGGTGCACTAAAAATCTGGAGTCTGTCCCCCTTGAGCTATTTATACATACTGATCAGTGATCAGTCAATGTGGTGGGCTCATCAACATTTTGCCATTTCCCTGGTGAAAGAGGGAATTATGGATGCTACTATTCTTGTCCCAGCTCTTTCTGGGATGGATCCATAGACCTTTTTAGTCTGTACTCATTTAGACTTTTGTGAAATGGGTGGTTGGTTGTTTCCATATGCAACAGAAAACGTGTCCTTCCACCTAATTGAATGTCCCGCTATGAATGAAGGCAGTCTCATTTGAAAATGAAGAGATTTTAGTGTTAACAGAAAAACAGATAATTCAAAAAGTTTCCTTGAGCTTCGTGTTCTCATTCCTCAATAAGTCTGTGCGTGTTGGTCTCATGTAGGGAATCAGACTTCTGACCACATGATTACTTGCTTGATACTGAGTCTGATGTTGCCGCACATCTGTCGCTCCCTGTTTACCGTAGTTGTTCTCTGTGGGTTAGGATTAAGGCCTTCAATGCATCTTTGCATTGCAAAAAAAAATATATAAATCAATATATAATAAAATGTGATTTGCCGTAATTGTTGTCAACAAAAATCTTGATATTGTTGATGAAAACGAGACGTTTGTTATTTTTTAAGTTTTTCAGTTATAAACATAGGAGTTGGCAAAATATACAGGTTGTATTCCACAATATCACATCTATTCTTGGGTTTTTGCAGGTAGGTTTTGAAGATCAGCCTTTACTTAGTTCTGTTTGCTCTGTCTGTGTTTAAATGTTACAAAGTGTTTCACAATCAGAGCAAACATGAAAAGAGCCTCTACAGAAAAACAAGGTGGTTAAAGGTCAGTTGAGAAGTCTGAAGAAACAAATGAGTTTAAAGAGTAAACTAGACTTGCTGTGAGAGAGACAGACTGTGGTTAAGAGACAGAGAATTATATTTATTTTTAAAACTTTTAATATGTGGTATGTTCAAGTATTAGCCATGGCCATGGATGAATGTGTGCGTGTGATATTGTCAGGAGTGGGCGAGGGATCTGTTTGTGAAAGGATGACCTTGTGCAGAAAGCCTGTTTCCGCTCTAAAGCAGATGAATTGCTGAATTTTCCGGACAGACCTGCATGGACACTTCCTTAGCCGCGGTCCTTGTGATCGTTGGAACAACGCAGCACACTGAGGATATATTGTGCGGTCCACTTTTCTCACACCTCCACAGCCAAGTGAGCTATGTGTATGTGTGTTTAAGAAATACCTATTAAATGCACAAATGGGGCACAATTGTTTAATTGATGCCATTTTTCTAGCTCTGAATGTTTCTTTTTCCTCTGGAAAGAGATAGTTTGTGTTTCTGAAGCTGCTGCCTGAGAGACGCTGTGTTATTCATCCAGAGCTCGGCCTGGTGTATAATCTCACTGGAGCACAGAGTGACCTTTCACATGGACTTCCCTTGTGCTCAGGCACCGTTTGGCCTACAGTGGTTTCATCCCTCGAGCATTATATGCAGCTCTCTGCTGTGTGCTGGAGTCCTTTTGTCACGGCCTCCTTGGAGGCCGTCCCGTCAGCCTGACTGCCCCCTTATCAGGGTGATTTGGCTTCATAACGCCCTGGTTTCCGGAATCCTCTCCTTCCTGTTTTCGAGTCAAGTGGAACTGGTTTTGGAGTCATTTTTTTATTTGATGAATTTTTTTGCTGGACTTGGCTCCACAGTGCTAGACGTGTCTGTCTTACTGCACTTCACAGTCGCTTGAGATCACAGCTCCTCATCTTGTAACTGTTGCGTGCTTGACGGTGTTATGATTATAATACGGCTCCAGATGAGTCAGGGGTGGCTGACGGTAATGACAGGATGCAGACCCGGTTTACTATCATCTTCCCTGCCCTAAAAGTCAGAAATCACAGGGAAGATGAGCACATCATATACAGTATGTCCATGTTTTCCCACTGCATTCTCATCGTCAGCATGCTCAAAACATGGGCCTCTTTCCCAGAATTTACATTGTGATGACTTTGTTGTGTGCTGTGCTGTGTTGCTCTGGATTTAGTGACCTCTTTGATTTTTATATATTACACAGGACACAGCAACACCTTTCACAATCACTCTTATCCTGAAATCAAACCGTACAACAAGGCTGGCATGAGCTGAGTGCATGTTTTATCACAGACTTATCCACTTGCTTGGTACCAGCCCTCAGTAGCTGACACAGGCTGTGCAGTATAAACCTTTAGTTTACAGGTTTTAAAATACATAGTTGTTATTGTAGTTTTTATGACTGCTACCATTGGTCATGGATGGCCTCAGGGGAAATAACAGCAAAAAATAACATATATTGTGGTCCTGTTGGGTACAGTTTAATACACAAGGGGCCTTTGGTCAAAAATGACATAATACTGTATATAACTGTGAAATGTCCCCTGAAGATTCCATGAAAAAACTAAACATGGTGCTATAAGCAATGCAAGTATATTCATTTTTTATTATTATATAGGTTAATTTTACCCTGATTGTATTTGTTTGTTTCACTTGTACACATCATTCCTGGTGACGTGCACTGTGGAAGGGTGTATCATCTTATTAATCTTCCCATTTGTGTTTACTGCACGACCCTAACAGTTTAATGACACACGATGTGACCTTTGTGGGACTGCTTTTCTCACAGAGGCTCCCTACAACGACACCCCTCTGTCGTATGGATATGACCTGGAGCACTCCGTGGAGCACCAGCCTCGCAACAACCCTCTGTCCTACCCAGGATCTCCGTCCTCGTCGCCACGGCTCCGCTCCAAGAGCCGGAGCAGCCGAGACACCCAGTCCTCCGGCTCTCTGGAATCCACGCTGTCGGTAAATGCCACTGGCTCAACTCCCAGTCAACACTTCAGTCACATTCACTGTTCGTCCGTGCTCACTCTGCCACTGCTGTCCACTGTCTGTGGCGACTTCATTCTGTCCTTAGCATTTCATATTTTAGTGTCTGACATTTCTTCCTCTACTGTGTGTTGGTGTAGCAAAATTAAGTCGATCTTAATATCCTGTGCTGCATTTTGCTCATCCTGTTGCATTTCGCTGCATGTCATACACATAAACTCTAAACTTGGTAGAAACTCTTTATTCTGTTGGATTATACTTTGGAATCCAGCTTCCCATTTATGTTTACATCTACTAAACCACAGGAAGAGGTTTATGTAAAATGTAGTTTAGATTGTAGGTGACTAGGTGATTAGTGGGGTTGATTGCTTATTAATTATTATGGGCAAATAATCTCTTTAAGGATGAACTCAAGTCATGAAATGTCAAACTTCGAGCTCCAACATATTACTTTCTCCATAATGCAACTCACCCTTTTTTTAAACCCTCTTGTTGCCACCAATGAGGCCATATGTGTTATTTTGCCCAGGCTCCTCCAGATTCACAAAAGACATTATGCAACTGCTTCCCCTGTTTTAGCCGGTCACCTCATGAAGAGTGAGCTAAACTTTATGTGTAAAAGCAGAGCAATGTCCTTTCAGGAAAAACTATAAAAGAAATGCCCCTCAGCACGGCATTCAAACAGCCGCTCCATCTTCCAGGCATCCTGGGGCCAACAGAGTTCACCGTACAGAGGCCAGATGAGAGTGTTTTTCTCGTGTGACGCAGGCGGTGCTGAAAGGGGCTGGATATGCTCTGCAAACATACTGTGGGCAAACAGCAGCTCCCTTCCCCCTCAGCTGCCTTCCTGCCTTGACAGGGGTATTCTCTGCCACGATCTGCACACTAAGTGATCTTCAAAGACTAGACCATGGAGGGGGCATACTTTATCTAGCTGATATAATGGGAGAGACTTATGCAGCCCCGCTTGTTGCCGTAGATTTCTCACTGACAAAATTGCCCACACACAAGATAACTGATGTATTTGGCCTGTTTTGGACTAACAATTCCTGGCCCAGAAAGTTCTTGTCTTCCTTAATCTTAAACTCCCACAATGTTTTAATCAAATGCGCTCTGCCCTTATCCCAACAACAATAAAAAGTGCATGCAGGAGCTCACAGAGGTGTGGGGGTGGTTTATTAAAGAATCACTGTTGACATATCATCTGTCATGTTTGCCAATGGTTTGCGCTGTGTTCCATGTATGTGTAAGGTGGAGTTGGATCAGGAGAAGGGGCTGGAGATGAGAAAGTGGGTTCTGTCAGGAATCCTGGCCAGTGAGGAGATCTACCTCAGCCACCTGGAGGCCCTACTCATAGTATGTGTAACTTACAACACACACGAGGAAATGAGAGTCGATAAACAAACATACATATGTATATAACATCACTGCTGATATACAGTAGATAGCACCTTTTTTTCTTTAAATGCTTGTGTATTGTAAATAATACATTTTGCCTGTATAAAGTATATATACGTTGACTTTTATATGAATGTATTGCTACTTCCTACCAGTGAAATGTTGAATTCATAAGAAATGCATGCTTACACCTAAACATTACTTGATCTTGTCGCCAGATGTTGTCTTGTAATTTACATTACTGACTCAGTCAATTTGTGAATGTATATAGCATTTGAAAAAAGAAATTCTTTAATATTTAGCAGCTGTTTTCATGTATGAACTTTGGTTATTTGTCCAGCCCATGAAGCCTCTCAAGGCCGCAGCCACGACCTCCCAACCCATGCTGACCATCCAGCAGATCGAGACCATCTTCTTTAAAGTACCAGAGCTTCATGAGATCCACAAGGACTTCTACGATGCTATTCTGCCCCGAGTCCAGGACTGGACCCACCAGCAGTGCGTGGGCGACCTCTTTCAGAAGCTGGTATAAAAGTTTACCAGCTTTTCCACTTCTTTTGACTTAACTTGAACCCAAAAAACAAAAAGGCAAAGTGAACAGGAATGAGAGAAAGAGCAAATAGCATACAAGATTTGTGATGGGCTGATCTAAGTGAAATGTTATGGTATTTTTTAAACTTTTACACTTGCTGAACTGCATAATGATCATTTATTATCCACATTCGGCTGAAAACGCCGACTCCATCTTTTCAGCTGGTTTAAATCCTCCCTTGGAATCAGAAGTCCAAGCATAAATTAACATGAAACCTTCCAGCATCAAATTGTATGTTGGTTTTTTATCAAACAGACCTACATTCGTCAGGTCGGTAAACTAATTATAGCACTCCTTAGACGTCACTCTTTGGTTATTAATGGTTCTTAAACGAGGAGAGACCTTCAGAGTAAAACAAGCTGGGAGTCCTTGGCTGTCGGTAATGCTCAGTGGATCTTGCGGTGCACATATGAGTAGACTGCTTGGAGTCATCTCCCGGCCAGATGAAAGCCTCGCCACGCCACATGATAAGCCGTAAAGGAGAACAAAACGCTCTACAGGGGTCGCTGAATAAGAGCTACCTCAGTGTTTGCTGTTGGATGAAGATGAAAACACTCATACCTTAAAATGATTTATATGTAGATACGTGAGCCAACATTTTATTTCACTGAATTATATTAATCGCTTCTGTATTAAGAGTATGCCAACTCAAACATGAGGCTGAGCTCTGCATACACTGACATACCCGCTTACAATCATGGCCTTTAAAATGTGTTGTTGTTTTGGAATGATTCCAATCGCCTCTCTACTTTTCCCCTGTAGGCCAGCCAGCTTGGAGTGTACCGGGCCTTTGTGGATAACTACAAGGTTGCTGTGGAGACGGCGGACAAGTGCTGCCAGGCAAATGCTCAGTTTGCAGAGATATCTGAGGTATGAAATCACACCACGCACAGCAGGACTGCAGCAGGCGAGTGTTTGATGTAGTACATCTGCCCGGGCAAAGTGATGACAGAGCAGTTCTCAGCACTCCTCACAGTGTAAAGAGCCACGTAGCTCTTTACACCGGCGCTGATTGTGGTAATTGCCCTGTGGGGCCGCTGCTCTCAGTTAATGAGGGTGTTTCTTTTCTTACCATTTCCCTCGGGTTTATCTGCCTTCCAGAATCTCAAGGTCAAAAGCACTAAGGACTGCAAAGACCAGCTGGCGAAAAATTCACTGGAAAGTAAGTAGTAAGTGAAATGGCTGGCCAGCCTCCACACGAATCAACATGTAGATGCTATAAGTAGATGAGCTGTGACTGTTGCCGGCCTGTTGAACGAAATCTTCCTCCTCCGCAGCTCTTCTCTACAAACCCGTGGACAGAGTGATGCGCAGCACACTTGTCCTGCATGTAAGTCGTGTGCTCTCCATTAATCTAGAAAAAAATCAAGTCTGTGTGAAGTTTTGGGGATTCAATTTGTGTTATTTTTAATATTCTAGGACCTCCTGAAGCACACGCCCTCCAGCCATCCTGATTATCCGCTGTTGCAGGATGCCCTGCGCATCTCCCAGAATTTTCTGTCCAGTATCAATGAGGAGATCACCCCGCGTAGGCAGTCCATGACAGTAAAGAAGGGAGAGGTCAGTGTGGCAAGCTAATTTATATAGGCAAAATGTTGTCTCGAAAACACCAAACTTTGAGAAATGTGTAGCATTGGACAAAAACTACTTTTGACCTGATGATCAAAATGAAAGGAATGACCAAATTATCACAAATTATTCTGAGGGGGACACAGGTTTTGTTTTCAGCAATCCTTTCAGCATTTGGGATATTTTCCGTTCACACAGTTATGCTCTTGGCATGGGGAAATAAAGTGAAACATTCATTAACATGTCACAACAAGTGGTTGATAGAAAAAAAAAAAAAAAACGTTATAAAGGCTTACGGTGTACATAGCAATAATTTTGTTATCAGGTCTCAGGTCAAACACAGTATTGAGGACAACATCCGCCCCTGTAGTTTTGGTCTTACCTATACTATTGACTGTAAAAAGCTTGGAGCTTTAGGTGTCTGGAAGCTGCAATAAAACTGGAATGTGAGTCATATTGTTGCTGAGTCATCCAGCCTGTCTACTTTAGCTGTGAAGGAAGTGGAGCGTAGGGAAATCTCGTGACAAAACCCGGCACACACTTGGGTCGAGGGCTTCCGTGTCGCAAACCAGGAACACCCGGCGATTACCCCTGCGCTCACTCCCATCCTTCCCTGCCATAGTGTCAACTCTGCTTCCCAGAAATGACTTGCTGAACTTCAGTGTAACCATGCTTTTACACTGGGTGTGAACCAATCTAACCGCGCTTCCTGGCTCCTACACCCCCTCCGCCGTTCATACCAAGGCTCTGCTTCAGATGACCTGACTGAGAACTTTCTCTGTTTTTATTGGGAACTGGCCCAAGCGGGATATTAACTCAAAGAAAGTTCTTGGGCACATTCTCCTCTATTTTGTGTAGGAAGTCTGAAATTCTGCAGGAAGATTGACAGATAACAAGCAAGCCCATGACGATCATGTAAAAAGTAGAGGTTTGTTTTTGTATGGGATCAGCTCTCCAGTAAACTTGTACCCATTGTTGATGTTTTGCACGAGGGCTGTAATTACCACGTCCATTTAATCCCACGTGTTTGTTTAGCCCCATCTCTTTCACATGCCCCAGCCTTCAATGTCTCATTGTGCTAAAAAATCGGGAGCAGATTCCAGGGTGAGGAGGGTGTGGGCGCTGTGCAGCGGCAGCTCTTGTTTTTTTTTCCATTGGAAAATTGACTATTTGTGGTCATGTCTGTGTCAAAAAAACAATAAGCGGATATACCCTGCCACCTCTTCTTGAAACCAGGACAGTGCTGTGATTTCTTTGTTTTGTCATACTCTGGTTGGTACGGCTGGCAAACTCTCACATGGGAGTTTAGATGCACGCTGCAACAGGAAGAGATGGGGTCATCATATCCATTTCTAATCCCTGTACTGGTTACCATAGAAAATGTTAGAAAAACAGCATCAGAGATGGAAATGTTGCAGCTCTGCAGATTGTCCAAATTTACTACCGTGTTTTGGTCGCATCGTAAATGATTTATTTTTGTATTGTTTTTGAGGTAGGATAGTATTCATTTGAAAGCAGCATCACCACAGACTAACTACAAGCATGTGCAAACATCAGCACAATGTTATTGTTCGTGAACCCATTATCAAACAATTTTAAACTGAGTTCAATTGCATAATGTACCACCAGCACTTCCCAATATTGCATCTTTTTGCATCTGGTGCAGTAACACATTGGTTGGAAGTCTGGCAATTTTAAGTCGGAGCTTACGAAATGATTTCTTGTCTCCACGGGCAGAACCGTCAGCTGCTGAGGGATCGTTTCATGGTGGAGTTGGTCGAAGGCTCCAGGAAACTCCGTCACGTCTTCCTCTTCACCGACCTGCTGCTCTGCACCAAGCTGAAGAAACAGGCTGCAGGGTGAGTCTGGGTCAGCGTCAAGCCGGAGGATAGAGGTGGAGACTTTTGACCCAGAGATCCCAGGCTTCCTTTTAACATGAGAATCACTCCACCCAAACAGACATTGCAAATGATTATATCATTTTTGTAGTATGATAAAGGTTATGATATTTTGTATCAGTTCCATGACTGGCTTGGCAAGTTTGTGATGAATTTGCACTGTTGGTTTACAAGCTTTCAGTTTGAAAAGAAAAGGAGGACATGACAATTGTCAAGTGAAAACAAATGTGTATTCATGCGAACATCTCATCCTCCAATAGGAAAGGACAACAGTATGACTGTAAGTGGTACATCCCACTGGCTGACCTGACCTTCCACACCATCGAGGACTGCGAGTCCACTCCCATCCCTCTGGTCCAGGACGAGGAAATCGACGCGCTGAAGATTAAAATCTCCCAAATCAAGAATGAGATCCAAAGAGAAAAGGTGAATACACACATATGCGAAGCTCCAAAATACAAGGAAAACATTCAACACAATCTTTGCGTTGAAAGTTTATTAGCAGCAGATTACCACATGTAAGTGGAACAGAGTGAACTGTATGTATGGACTGTTTCCGTTTACCTGTAGAGAACCACCAAGGGACCCAAGGTGATAGAGCGTCTGAGGAAGAAGTTATCAGAACAGGAGTCTCTGCTGCTCCTCATGTCACCCAACATGGCATTCAGAGTGGCCAACAGAAATGGAAAGGTAAGTTAAAGGAGAATGTATTGCGCTTTTTAATTTGTGAACCCTTCCTTTGAAGAATAGGTTCAGAGTGACCAACTTTGCTGCCCTCTGCTGTTGATGGAGAAAAGATACAGCATGAGAACACAACAAAAATATTCTCAATACCGTTTTGTTGTTCTCAGGGTTTCACATTCCTGATCTCCTCTGACTATGAACGTGCTGAATGGAGGGAGATTATTCGTGAGCAGCAGAAGAAGTGTAAGCTTTCTTTTTTGTTCCAAAGTCCAAAAATATAGAGATAGTCCATTTGTCCTCTCTGTGTGTCTCTCCTTTAATCTTGACCGTGTCCGGCAGGTTTTAAAAGCTTCTCTCTGACCTCTCTGGAGCTGCAGATGCTCACTAACTCATGTGTGAAGCTCCAAACAGTCCACACTATTCCACTGAGCATGAATAAGGAAGGTATGGATCATTTGACTTACTACGTGTGTTGAGATTCTTGCGGCGCTCTAATTTAACGGTTTGTATTTAATCTCAGCCTGAACTCTTCCCCCCGCAGATGACGAGTCCCCTGGTTTATATGGCTTTCTGAATGTCATTGTTCATTCTGCATCAGGGCTCAAACAGAGCTTAAGTAAGTGGCTCGTTCCCCCCGTTTTCACCAGAAATCATATCACTGATCCTTCTAAAGGTTAGACGTGGTGTCACACCTTCCTCTGGGCCATTCCAATCTCATCTGCTTAAACTCCCTTCCTCTCCTTCTCTCTCTCCCTCTTGCTCCCCCTCTCCCTGCTGCTGTCAGCTGGGACGGCAGCTGTAGGGGAACAAGTGGGATTAGCCAGGAACACTGTGCACAAGCCTTCCCAAATGTGTCTTGGGCTTCTCAAATCACTGCGTGCTTACACCACACTTGTTGCTCTCTGTCACAAAGGCTAGTCAGGCATTAGTTGTTGGAATGTTTCAACCAGCTGGGAGTTTATGTCCCTTAATATGCCTGGATTTTATCTTTGATTTTGCCACTGGTGAACTTGTAATTACACATGAGAAAAGCTCAGGTAGGATTCCAGTGACAGAGGCTAAATACCTTGTCTGGGTGTGCCTCAGTAACTTTTAGTTTCCGTTTGAGTCACCTTTTAAAACCCCTTTTTCTTCTTCTGCCCACTAGACCTTTACTGCTCCCTGGAGGTGGATTCTTTTGGGTACTTTGTCAACAAAGCCAAAACTAGAGTCTATAGAGACTCTACGGAGCCCAACTGGAACGAGGTGAGAATGCAAACCTGAGTGGAGAAGGTGAACTACTGAGGTCAACATCCACCCTCAGTATCCACTGCTGTGTGTCTCTAAGACAGGCAATGAAGACCACAAGACACGACATAATGACATTAAAGCTCAAGAGTTTTGAGATATATACAATAACTTAACTTTGCTCCCTTTTGTGTAAGGAGTTTGAGATTGAACTGGAGGGCTCTCAGACGCTGAGGCTACTCTGTTACGACAAGTGCTGCAACAAAACCAAGCAAAGCAAGGAAGACGGCGAGATCACAGACAAGATCATGGCCAAAGCACAAATAAAGGTATGGACGAACAAGGGACAAGGGAAAAATGTCTCAGCAGAACTTCTTTCTGTTCTGCTGTTAAAATACAAGGAGGATCCAACGGTGTCTGTCTTACCTATCAAAGACATATCCATTCTGGATTTCTGACGAACAAACCAGTATTAAGATTTGACAGTTTAAAAAATCTTACAACAACATAATGATATATTTTATCACAGTACATAGAAAATATATAATAAACCTACATTTTGGCTATTTTTTCTTGAAAGCTGGTTGTAAACATAAGGGCATAAAAATAACATAAAATGCCAGACTGTCCTTTTCCTCAGTCTTATGTTGATACTAGCTGCAGCTTTTTTATTTAATCCGATATTGTTTTTTTCGTTAATTCCACTTGGAGAAAAAATATTTTTCCCTTTTCCCCACCCTTGCATGTTATTATCAAACATTTTACTGTGTCACATATTTAACCAAAGCAAAAAATAACAAACCATGGATCAATGTGTACACATTCAAATATATATACTTCCATTGACTGCGCAGCAATTCTTGGAGTGAACTTCAATTAATTCCAGTACCGCAACAGTGGCGTCTGCTCTGCCCTCCTGACCACTGATTGTTTTTATTAATCCTGCCCTGTGGGCTCCTGTCCCTGTATAAAAAAAGAAAGCCAAGCTTGACCCCTGACACGGTATTGTGACAGAGGGCAGATTAGACTTTGGGTTTACCAAATGTAGCTGATGGCACTGCTTCAGACCATGACAGGCGGAGAGAGATACAGAGCCCTGTTTTATCAGCTAGTGAAGGGATTTCCCCGCTGGACAGGAAGCTTCAAACACTGGATTCTTAGAGGAAAAAGGCGTGAGGGTGCTGGCAGTCAGATACTAACAGCCGGGAGACCGGACACCTGTCAGGTATTTAACAAACTTTCCTGACTTGTAGTGACATGTTGGCCTCTCTGCGTTCTACTTTGAGACACTTTTCTACCTAATAATGGACTTAGTAGGCTTAAGGGTTAGACAACAACAGCAAGATAAGTTTAAAAGGTAAAAAAGTGATTTAAATGTGATATGTAAAAACATAATAAAATAAAAAATAAAAAATTGTATAGAATAAATGCAAAAGAATTATAATTGAGTTAACGTTCTGTCTGTCATTTACAGCGTTTGGGAAATGTAAATAGATTTATGGGTTATAATATAATATAGTGGACAACTAAAGATTTGAAAAGTAAAGATGGTTTTGAATATGGAGACGACGTTTCACATGTTTGTTACAAGCTCAACAGTACTAATCGGTAATTGGCCCAGAGGATCCTGTGTTGTTGTCTGAGAGGCACTGTTGCCAGCCAGCCCTCCTCACAGCGACAGATGCGAGTGCGGATGTAATGAGGGTAGGAGGGGATTCTCAGGAGTTAATCTCCCAAATCCATCTGTGAAGTAGAACAACACAGAGGCCGCGTGGTTGGCAGGCTGCATGGCTTTGTTCCTTTCCCGGCTCCCGCTGGAATAAAATGATTTGGAGTCTTAACAATGCCGAGACATCAGGATGACGCACTTTAGTCGTGTTTCAGCTGTGCGGCATCATTGAAGTTCACCAGGATTCAAAGCAAAGGAACAAATGGATTGTTACTCCAGTTGAATGGACCTCCTGCTTGTGTCAATGCAGTGGTTTAGGAAATAGTGGTGTCTCGCAAACAGCACTGGTTTCTTTGTTTGTTTGCTTTTGGTCACTGACAGTAACATTTTAGAGCTGAGGAAGACTCATGCCAGTAAGGATGAGTGAGAGTAATCCCAATGAAGATGAGAGTGTGGATCAGGCCAGCAGCAGTCTAGAGGAAGAGGGAGACACTCCAAGGAAACCCCCGACCACAGGGGCCCGTATGTGGGACAGGGTGCGCAGCAGTCTGCTTAAACCGAAGGTAAAGATTTGGACACCAAGCTATGGAGGGACATTGCTATAAAGGACCTACGTCTGAGGACAACCTTGTTTTTACGTTCGTGCATATGCATCTTTTCTTTAAATCCCTGTTTGAGTTTGGCACTGCTGATGCTTGTGATTATTAATGTTTTTAATATATACGGTATTTATATAACAATATAATACACTTTATATATATATATATATACAGTATATATGTAAGAAAACCCTATTTTCAGTGCATAAAGGATTATTTATATGTACGGTTTCTTGGGTGTCTGTGATATTGGACATGCACAGTGCTTGGCAACAGGGACACTTTCCTCAGGCCCCTTCACAGTGAGTGAAGGTTGGCAGTCTGGTATTAGATGACTAAAATAGCTTAGTGGCATGAGTCAACACTACTTTGCCATATGGAGTTTATGTTTGTATGATGCTGAGTGCAGGAACTGATTCGGTTAATCTTGATTCATTTTATTTGACCCCACCAAAACTCACTCTCTCTGTCATTCACTGTATTATTACAGTTTCTTTACATTTACTATTCTAGCAATCATTTTGCTCATGTCACTTTAAAGCTGATATGGTTTAAATATTTGCTGGTCCTTGATTTTTCAGAGAATTGATGAATTAAAGCTGTATTGAAATTTTCATGAAACGTTTATTTTATTTTGTTTTAGCTGGATCCACAAACACTGCAAAATAAAGACTGGCAGAGGACTGTTGTCACCATGAATGGGGTAAGAGGCAAAAACACTTTCAACACTTTTAGTTCTTACACAGCTTCTGATTTAGAGAGCAAGAGGGAAGTGACATTAAAACTGCTTTTTCTAGTCTAGTCCAGACTTTACAAGTCTACATATAGTGTTTTGTCTGATGTGGTTTGTATGAAAAGCTTCCCTCGTCTCCCTTTTACGATCAAATAAAGGTTTCTCGAATTAGCTGTATGGTGCCGGGGCTTTACATTGTGGGCATTGAGCCTTTAAAGTCCTTGAAAAGTAATTGAATTTTACATTTCAGAGGGTGTGGGAGACGTGATGATCATGTCCACAAGATATCAAAATTAACTGGTTTCCTTTTCTTGTTTCAGATTGAGGTGAAGCTTTCCATGAAATTTGCCAGCAGAGAGTTCAGTTTGAAGAGGATGCCGTCACGGAAACAATCCGGTGTCTTTGGAGTGAAAATCAACGTTGTTACTAAGTGGGTTTCAAAGGCCTCTTGTGCAACATTTAAATGGATTTGAAAGTATTTCTTTAAAGCTTGCTGCTGTGCGATTGTGTCCTGACCAGGCGAGAGCGCTCCAAGGTTCCCCTCATTGTGAGACAGTGTGTGGAGGAGATCGAGCGACGAGGGATGGACGAGGTGGGAATCTACAGAGTGTCTGGTGTCGCAACAGACATCCAGGCGCTGAAGGCCGCATTTGATTCAAGTGAGTTCAGTCTGAACTTGATTTCTTCTTGCGCAATAGAACAAGTTGGGGAGAGTAGACGACAGTACAACAGACAGAACCCTGCAATACTGACTCCTGATTATATCCAATGATGAATCGTATCGATTGACTTTTGTCTCACCTGCTGCACAGACAACCGGGACGTCTCTGTCATGATGAGGGAAATGGACGTCAACGCCATCGCTGGGACACTGAAGCTGTACTTTCGTGAGCTGCCGGAGCCTCTTTTCACGGATGAGATGTACCCCAACTTTGCTGGAGGCATCGGTCGGTCACCAGTTGTTTATTTTATGAGCATACATGCAATTGCAAGTTGTGACACCAGAACAATTGTGTTGATTTTGCCTCGCAGCTCTGTCCGACAGTGTGGCCAAGGAGAGCTGCATGCTCAACCTGCTGCTGTCGCTCCCAGAGGTCAATCTGGTTACCTTCCTCTTCCTGCTTGACCACCTCAAAAGGTAAACCCTTAGAATACATAATTGATGCATTGTGTATTGGCTGTATACTGCTGCTGACTCAGTAACACAAAATCTGCTCTAAATGACTACAATGTTCCTTTTATATCATCCTTTCTCACTGTGACTTTGTGTGTCTGTAGTTTGAATGTTGTTTTGTTCCACTTTTCTGTTACAGGGTAACAGACAATGAGTGCGTCAACAAAATGTCATTGCACAACCTAGCCACAGTTTTTGGTCCCACTTTGCTGCGACCCTCCGAAAAAGACAGCAAGATCTCCAGCAGCTCGCAGCCGATCTCCATGAACGACAGCTGGTCTCTAGAGGTCATGGCACAGGTAAAAAAAAACTATTTGTCAGAACAGTGAGGCAGTGAGATTTGTAATTCCTATTCTGTGTTCCCATAGGTTCAAGTCCTGCTCTACTTCCTTCAGCTGGAGAGCATCCCGACACCTGACAGCAAACGTCAGAGCCTTCTCTTCACTACGGAAGTATAACAGGAATTTCATGCACTTGTACATAAATCTCCCTCAGTATCCTAAATGGACGCTGCCAAACAGATTGCTTCACTGGGAAGTTGCTACATATAGTCACCAGGAGGAGCCAGCAACACGTTTAAACAAGAAACGGCCACCATGACTTGGTGATGCTGTGACCATGTTTACCAACACTTACCTGCTGTGCCAGTTAACGACATCCTTATATGATTTATGGTCAATATATATGTAATTCTTTTTTTATTTAATTTCAATTTCCAGGCACATACGTTGCTGTACTTTTTCTTCTGCCCTGTTCTGTCACAGTCGCATTAGCTCCCATATTTACTGCTGTTGTTGGACTTCTGTGGACGGTGAATTGACATATATTTGTTAAGCCCGCACATTTTTATCTTTTTTCTCCAAGAAAAGTTTCACCTGGTCGAAAGCTTACCTGTGCCAATGTTTCCCTGCTGAGGACCAATAGAACATTTCAGTTGCCCTAATGTTTACATTCTCTTAATTTTGTACAGATTTGAATAGTATAAGACTGGAAACTAGTATTATACAACAACATGCAGGCATGTTGACCTAACCATTTAATGTGTATTTGATGATGATATAGTTTGCGGGTTCTTCTAGTGGGGTCCAGTTGGTTATGTGGGTTATGAGTGCATTGATGGAGGTGGTCCCGAGAAGTGAGAGGCAAAGCATTCCAGGAAAAAGGTTCACCCAGAGGAATGTATGCTGTTCTGTGTATACTTTTAATTTTGCAGTTTGTCATTTGTCCATATTTCATATGTTGTGTGTGCACATTACTGTTTAGACTCTGTCTAGTTGAATTAATGTGTGTTACACTCTGCAATCATTGTATGTAATCTACCTATAACAGGACAGAGGCACCTGTAGATGATCTGAGATACCAAATAATCCATAGTAGCACCTTCATTGACTCACATCCAAATCTCCAGTTATTAATCCACATTCACGGTATTATTTTCCATCCTCTGTGAAGATATGCTGTGTGATTGTATAACAATGATTATTCTTAGATCATAAGTATACACTTGATAGCACAAACTGTAACCTCCAGAGCTTGTGGTGTAAAATAAGCAATAAGTCTTAGTGATTCATAGGATGAGCAATGACCAGAGATATGTATGATTTATGTAAATAAAAACTTGATAACATTAACCTTGTTTTGAATAAATGTGTTTACTTCAATATTTTACTCTTTCCGTATCTTTTTTTCTTTTTTCTTTGTCTCGCCAGGCTCAGCAATGTCAATGAGGATACTAGATAGATTGCCCAGTGTTGGAGAAAGGGACAACACTTGGAGGACGATGCAAAAACTAAATAAATCATGACAATATTTCTCCCGCTGCGTGTAAAAGTGTGAGAAAGTCATTCTGGTCCTGCTCCAGAGATAATCCCTGGACAAGAGGACCTGAAACATTGTGTGTTTTAAACACAGTGGAGGCAGGAGACTGTCCCCTCTTACACTGTCCTCCTCATACTATCCCCTCATGTCTCCTTCACTGTTCTCTCCTGTCTCCGTCTGTCCTGCACTATCCCCCCTGTCTCTAGCCATGTCTCCTCTTGCACTGTCCCCTCCTGTGATGAGGAGGTGATGCAACCAGAGGAGGGGGCAGAGGATCATCTGGCTGCTGCCTGCCTGCAGAAGAGGACCAGACACCGGACCAATGCTGTCTGCCCTCAGCCCGAGTGGTGGGAAGTTGTAGAGGCCGCAGATGGAAGTTCACCGTGCGTTTATTGGGGTGTGGAGGATGAATAACTAAGAGAAGCTCAGGTATGAAGAGTTCATTAGAGCGATGGCTTTCTACCGGCTGTGCTACCACTGTTAGCCTAGCAATAGCATTAGCCTGCTGTGCCAGAGCTCACTGACAGCTGAGGTGAATTAACTGACAGAATGGAAACTCACAGACCCGTAGTTTATGTAAACTACACTTACTCACTTTGTTGATTCAGCTTTTTTAAATAGCGGGATAGTTGTCGTTTTAACCCCCAAACCATTTTCTAGCTTAGCTGTTAAGCTGGTAAAATTGACATGGCGCTGTACCATGAATTATTTCACAATAAGACCTAACGATGTGTGGCCGTTGCTCCGGTGTCCTTCATTATTGAATTTGAGGTAAAGTAACCGATTTTATTGAGTTGAATTTATTTTTCTAATGCGGAGATATATTGTGATTGTTCCAATGTATAATCTATCACTTAAAATATCGTGTTATTGTGTGGACTATTTGTGAATGATTGTGCCGTGCATGTTGGTAGGCTCTGACTGATTGGCACCCTACACTACAACCAGACATTATATGATTTAGATCTGACCTTTTATACACATATTTTCCGTCTGGGTAAATATTTTCTCGGTTAACCAGAGTTTTGGTTAAAGTTATGCTTGGGCTAACTTGGGCTTACGTGTGCATCGTTGTGCTTTTGTTTTGAAAGCATATAGCCAAACAGGAAGTGAATTAATTGGAATTTCCTATATTCCCAGCCTTGAGGCTAACTAGCTACCTGGGTTATCTGCTTTATTTTTGAAGTTACCGTTTGGTTTCTAACACAGTTAATGACATATTATTACTCCTCACAGTAGAGTGGTTGATGTAACCTAAATGTTGGCTGTTTAAGTATGTATTTGTGTATCTAATGGGTACACTGTGATGGCTAACGTTAGCTGCTAATGTAGATGTGAGCAAGAACAATGTAAATGTGCCACCCCTCTGAGAAGAATCAACAGTGATCAGATGGAGCAGCTGAAGGGTGTGTTAGTGCAGAGCTGCTAAAAGCATCCCCTCTCTCACACTCACTTCATCATCTCTTTGTTTTCAAACCATGGATAAGCACAGATGTTCCCCAGCTCCCCTGGAACAGTTTGGCAAGAGCAATATCTCAGTCCTCTCTTAAAAAATATTCTGGATGAATCCCTCTAGTTTGTGATACCCCCCTGAGTGACATTGACCAAGAAAGAAAGTAATGTATTCCCATGTCCAAGTGTGTGGAAAAATGTAATCTTTTCTTTTCACAAATATTACCAGGTTGATGCCGCTGATGTCAAAGAGGTTGATTGAAATCATTGAGTGTCAGCATCATTCAGTTCAATGTATTGGTTACAGGCTCCCTGTATTAAGAGTGAAGCACATTTTGGCTGTAGGAAATTGAAAGCTGGACGTCGTCTGCTGTGTCTCAGGCAGACTGGTGACTGCTTGTCCTCGCGGACACAGTCACCCTTGTGGGGTTTTCCTTTTTTTCCCTGTATGGGAGACGCCACCACAGGAAGCTGTTGTTATGGCAAGGAAGTGCCTTCCCACAGTTGAACAGGAGTGAGGAAGGCAAGCAGGGAAGGGGTATTTATGAGTTACTCGACCACCACTACCCCCACCGCCTCCTCTTCCTAGACAGTTTTCTTCTACGTCCTGTGTCTCTGTTGCGTGCTTTTGTTCAGCTGTCCGGAACACAGCGCTCCCTTGTTCCTTTGGTGGGCCTTGGATTGTATATACGTTGCATTTATTAACACTGTAATCGAATAGTGTAGCCCTATTCATTTTGAATGAGTGAATCCAGTGTTATTGGCTTCTGACCTTGTGTGGAGTGTTGTACATTCTTCAGTCTTTATGTTTTCATATGTAAATCATTATGTTAACAACCTCGCAGCTCCCATGACATTGTCTCACTGATGAATAGACATTTTTACATTTAATTGTCAAAATGATTACAAGGATGCAATGAATAATTGCATCCTTGTAATAGTTTCCTCTCCCTGATGTGTTAGACTGACATGTTGCAGACTCCTCGTCATTGGACTGCTTTGCAGAGTGGAGGAGTCGCTGACTCTGCCCCCTTTATCTGCTCTGTTGGTCCCCAGCCTGTGCTCCCACGTCTATTCAGATCCAGTGAAAGGGGTTGCGCTCTAGCTAGCAGCTCCGTGATTCAGACCTCTGTTTTGACACACATTCAGCTATTCACAAAAACTGGCTCACTGTTGAGAGCACATGTCAGTACTCAGGGAAAACGCCCTGCCCAACTGAAACATCTGTGTTATGGATAAATGGATGCATGTAGATTCAACGATTGCATGTATATAAGCTGTAAGGACAAATTAAATGGGGAGGTGATTTAATTTCCAACCAGAAAGAATCAGAAAATAGCAGAAGCTATATGCGCAATATTTGCTTGACATAAGGCATACAAAAACAGATTATATGAAGTGCTAGACTCATGTCTGACTGACATATCGCTCCAGCGCTTAAGCACATCCTGTCGACATGTAATCTCTTGATCTGGCCAAGATCGAAGGGAAACTGTACAGATATCTGAAAACACATGCTCTCAAAGGATGGTCATGACACAAAGCATTGAACTAATTTAGGACAATGGGGATGAAGATGCATTTAAGAAACTTGACTGGAGAAAAGATATGGGGAGATATATGTCCTTCTCTGACTATTATGTGTAAATTGAGTTTGCATTGTAATCGTTTGCATGAAGTCCAGGTGTGTTTCGGTAAAAATAACATTAATTCTGACCATTAAAGCCACATCGGTGTAGTTGCAGTTACTTGAAAAAAAACTAAAAATGTTCTTTGTAAGAATAATTACTCTTAGTAACTATTCCCAAATGCTAGGGCCATGTTTGTTTTTGTGGTTTGAATACACAAAATAGGTGTTGCTGCACTCGCAGCATCTGCGTCACGTGAGGCCATGGGTGACCTTACAGAAACAACTTGCCAAATATAGTTTTGAAAGAGATGTACTGTATCTCTCAGAGAAGTTTGTGGGCTTGAAGAAGAAGATGTAGGGCAGATCCATAATGATACCTGTACCAACTGAAAACAATTATTAAAATATTTGCTTTTGAATAAAGTGCAGTTGTAATTTGGTAGCTGGTTATTTGGGGTTTTACTAATTGTCAGTAAAGATAAAGTGCACAACGTGTGGCTGAGATGTTTCTTTTTTCTGTTCAGACCCCCCCTGCTGTGGCTGTATCAGATTGTAATTATCGATTCATTTTTATGTGCCTGTGTGTATTTATTTAGCAAAAAATAAGGTAAGGTAAAGTAAAGTAAAGGTTAGGGTCAGTGAAATGTCTAATCACTTATATTCCTGCTACGATACAATAGTCAGCTTCTCTGAGCGTCCGCTTTAAAGTCTGCTTTACTGCGGATATCTGATTATATTTTATTTCCATATCCAAATAGCAAACCTCTGCTAAGGAAAACGAAAGAGCACTGACTTTGAGACAGATCGTAGCTGGGTTTCCTGTGTATAATAAATCACTACAGCTCACTTTTTCCTCTTTGGAGAACTCTTAAGACATCCAAGTCTGTGTTAAAATACTTACCCTTTGTCTCCAGCGGTGTCCCAAATCACATTTTGTTGCTATCGTGGCACCTAGTCATGGTCCCTTTAGATCCAAACACATGTAAGCAACACTGAATAATGCCGTCTGCGTTTTAAACCAGGCTTTTATGATAGTTGTAGGTGTTTCATTTTTGAATATGGCGTGACTAATTCAATACACATTTGCAATCACACCCTGCCAAAAAAAAACAAGAGCGTACCCTCATTAAATTGCTATTAGGATTATTTACTGGGTCTTCAGGTTGTTTAAACAGTGTAACGGTAATTGTGACCTGGTATGAATACATCTTGTAAAAACATAGCGCTAAATGGCTCCTTGGCAGTGAAAGATGAAATGCAGTGCATCAGAGCGAATTGGCTGGGAACAGACTCATATTTTTGCCTCAAAAAATATGACGGCAGTTGTAATGGTTTGAGATTTCACTTTAATGTGTAAGAGAAACTACTTTTCCTTTTTTGGCGCCGCTGATTGCTCCGCACAGAGCTAGACAAAAAGCCCAGTTTGTTGCCCAGCTTCATATGTGCTAAGGTTGTAATCTGTGAAGACCACATTCTTCCCACATATAAATATACATGGATTGCTGCAACCACCCACATAGATTAAACCAAGGCTTTATCAGTGTCATCGTATTTGTAGCCCCAGAGCTGTGAGGCTGCACTGATTGAACTATCACAAACAAAAGTGCCATGTAGTTGAGGTATTGGTCGGCATGCCGTAGACTCTAGTTCACTGTTAATCTTACATTCCAGTGTCTGGGGTGGTCCCACAGCTGCCCTAACAGCTACCAAATGTAACTTCAGTGAAGACAAAGTATTTAAATTGCAACTTGCAGACAAGTGTACAAGAATTATGGGATACATATGAATAAACAGAATTTTACTCTACGTGTTTTAATCAATGTAGAGATAAAAAGAAGAAATGGCCATGGCTGCAGGAAAAAAAACAACAATTCAATAAAATGAAAATCACACACACATGCAGTTGTATCTACAAGTGTTCAGCTTTTCAGTGTGGTCTCTGTGTTCTCTATGGAGCACCATCTGGGGAATACATTCCTCCTCCATGGAAAACTTGGGCTATCACTCATACATTACCTTTCTCCTCCCTCCCTAATGTACAGATTTGGCTGTAAATGTATCGGCATCAGAGAGCTCAGTATGAAGAAGTCGGTGCGGCCAGGGGTGAGTAAAGTGAGCGGAGATCGGGGGAAGGCTGAGGCTTCGGCCACCACTGGCACCGTGAAGCCTGCAGCCAAGACCGGCTCCACGGCACCTCTGTCTAAGGTAAGACTCTGCAAGTGATGGGGCATCTAGCAGCTGATACATGCCACTGTTTTTCTACCCTTAAATATGTTTTTTGAATGTGTCAAATGTCTTGCTTTCAGGTGAGAAGCAATGATGATCTTTTAGCAGCTATGGCGGGAGGGAATCCTGCATCGAATACTGCAGTCGCCAAGAGCAAGAGGAATGCTTCCACTGGGACTAATGCTAACAACCTTGACAGCAAGCCAAAGACAACATCAAGTATATCTAGCCATTTTATCACTAGATGTTAATTTTATGTTTTGTAATGTTTTGTTGGAAGTGTTAAGATAACCTTTTCCCTCTCTCCAGGTACTTCATCCAAACGTACGACTTCCTCAACTTCCAAGGAGCCAAATACATCAAGAGACCGTCTTCGGACGTCCAGGACATCTGCTGCTAAGAAGCAGGTATCGGGGACTGCAGCGGGGGATGTGGCGTCAGGGAAACGCTCCCGCAGCCAGATCCTGACCGAGTCTGAGGGCCGTATGAGCAAGTCAAAATCAGACGGCCAGATCAGTGATAAGGTGGCTTTGGAGTCGAAAGTAAAAGACCTGTTGGGCTTGGCTAAAAGCAAAGACGTTGAGATCCTACACCTGCGCGGCGAGCTGAGGGACATGAGGGCCCAGCTCGGTTTAGGAGGGAAAGCAGAACAGCCGCAGGATGAGGCCGGGGAGGAAGAGAAGCCTCAGGTGTCAGCCATAACAGCAGCTGATGTGGAGTCCACACTGATTCTCTTACAGGAGCAGAACCAGTCCATCAGAGAGGAGCTTAACCTGCTCAAGAGTGAGAACCGCATGCTGAAAGACAGACTCAACGCTTTGGGCTTCTCTCTGGAGCAGAGGCTGGACGGTTCTGACAAGCTGTTCAACTATGCCTCCCTGAGCCCCGACCTGGCAGCAGGCAGTGGGCAGAGTGATGGTGGAGGCACAGGTACGCTGACCTCCTCAGTGGAGGGCTCCGCCCCTGGCTCTTTGGAGGATCTGCTCACAGGCCATCAACACGGAGGCTCGGCAGACAACCTGGACAGTGAGTCCAGCGAGGTGTACCAGGCCGTCACCTCAAGCGACGATGCCCTGGACGCCCCCTCCGGAGCTTCGTCGTCATCCGAGTCGGAGTGCGCACCCAGCAGGGAGTGCTCGCGGAGGGGCAGCAGCGGTAACGCCAGTGAGGTGTCGGTGGCCTGTCTGACGGAGCGCATCCACCAGATGGAAGAGAACCAACACAGCACTGCCGAGGAGCTCCAGGCAACACTACAGGAGCTGGCAGACTTGCAGCAAATCACCCAGGAGCTGAACGGGGAGAATGAGCGTCTCGGCGAAGAGAAGGTGATCCTCATGGACTCCCTGTGCCAGCAGAGTGACAAGCTGGAGCTCTACGGGCGCCAAATCGAGTACCTTCGCTCTCTGCTGGATGACCATCATATATCCTATGTGTTAGAGGAGGATATCAAGAGTGGTCGCTACATGGAGCTGGAGCAGCGCTATGTAGACCTGGCAGATAACGCCCGCTTTGAGAGAGAACAGCTACTGGGGGTGCAGCAACACCTGTCCAACACACTTAAGATGGCCGAGCAGGACAACGCCGAGGCCCAGGAGATGATCGGGGCACTGAAGGAGAGGAACCATCAGATGGAGCGCATCATGGAGTCAGAGAGACAGGGTCGGACCGCCATGGCAGCCGCACTGGATGAGTACAAGGCAGCGGTGAGCATTGACCAGGCAGAGCTGAGCCGCTGCCGAGCCCAGCTGGACCAGGAGAGGCAGAGGGTGGCCGAGCTGTACTCGCTTCACACAGCGGGAGACAAAAACGACATCTGCCAGCTGCTGGAAGGTGTGCGGCTGGGGAAAGAGGAGGCCGAGGCCAAGGCTGCAAAAATGCAAAAGGAGCTGGAGCAAGCCCTCTGTGAACTCAACAGGCTGCAGGAGACTTTCAGTAAGGTTAGTAGGGTCCTTAGGCCTGAGAAGAACATGTCTAATTAGAGTCTAACCTAAATGAAACTTAAATAAACTCAGGTAAGTTTCCAGGTCATAACACTACACGGACAATAATAATTATAAATATTAATAATTAAGTCACAAGCTGTACAAAATCCATCCATTTATGGACGATAACACTCTGCACATTAGTCAGCTAATAACCTCACAGCCCGTAAATAATTAAATACTCCTCACCCCGTGTCTGCAGCTGGACAGGGAATACAGAGAGTTCCAGCAGCAGGTGCAGCAGCAGATGGCCGAGCAGGATCGTGCTCTGGAGAAGCAGCGCGTGGAGCATCAGGAGAAAGAGACTGAGATTGCCGACATGAAGGAAACCATCTTTGAGCTGGAGGATGAGGTGGAGCAGCACAGAGCTCTAAAACTCCACGACAACCTCATCATCACAGACCTCGAGAGTAAGTGTAAACTCAAACCCGAGTGCAAACTTATTCTCAAGGTGAAACTTTGATTGTGTGGCACAGGGCTCTTCAATGTTTTTCAGGCCAAGGACCCCCTACTATAAAATAGTATTTTATATTAAAGTGGGCCTAGTAACATGTATAGACATAGCTACATCAATATGATGGATTCATGGAAATGTATATATAAAAACATTTGAATTTGGGGAAAAAAAAATTGGTCAAATCTTAAAAACTGTCCCCACCCGCCTGCACTACCTTGTAGTGGACCATGGATCCCCTGAGGGTCGCGGACCCCCTGTTGAAGACCTCTGGTGTAGCAGGTTTATACACCGTCATCTTTGTCATTTAGGGTTCCTGTTTAGTGAACCCAAAACTAACTAAGTCAAAATTCTTGGGAAATGTAATCTGCTGCAATGAGCTGTCTGTAAAATGTCCCATGATGTCCTCGGAGATGTCTCAGATTTTCTGTTTGGTGGCCTAATTGCCTTATGACCAACTTGCATCTGCTTCTTATCTCAGACTCTGTGAAGAAACTACAAGACCAGAAGCATGACATGGAGAGAGAGATAAAGATTCTTCACCGCAGACTGAGGGTAATGGTGCTGCACTGGTGTGCAGTTTTTTTAAGGACAAAATTGGGTCAGAGACCATTAGTATGCAATTTGCTTTTAATACACTTGAAGAAAGGAGAATGGCACAGTGAAATACGGCTCTAGTTGTTTAATACTCAATAATACTGAGTTTAATACTCAATACGGAAACTTGCAAATACATCTCTCACAGATCAGATCAGTGATAAAGCTGCTATTGAAAATGTTATGTATTATCAATGGATAAAGTGAATGTGATTAGTGAAAGATTTTGCGTGTGGCGATAAACCCAGAGAACTATCATTTCCTTTTTTTTTAATGACCTATGTAAACTTCAATCAAACTTCAAAGCCTCAATTATGTTCAGCTCACCTCTGTTGTGTGTGTGTCAACAGGAGGAGTCAATGGAGTGGCGTCAGTTCCAGGCTGACCTGCAGACAGCTGTTGTCATTGCTAATGACATTAAGTCGGAAGCACAGGAGGAGATTGGAGACTTGCGACGCCGGCTGCTGGAAGGGCAGGAGAAGAACGAGAAGCTGAGCAAGGAGCTGGACGAGGTCAAGAGCCGCAAGTAAGAGCCACAGAGGGACGTTCGGAAAAGCTCCAGCGGTCATCCTGACATCGTCTGTTTTGTGTTTCCAAAGGGAGATGTAACTGCTGATCTGATTATGAAGCTAAATGCTCAGTAGTCGTAGTTTACATTAATTTGTCCTCATTGAGTCTCACAGTAGAAACATTGCCATGGCAGAGCAAATGGCAATATTAAAACTCATACATTTGAATCACTGCATCACCATCATTCTACAGACAACGTGTTGCCAAGCAACAGCATAAGAACATTTAGTTTACAAACTGAGTTGAATATTTGTTTGTATGTTTACCAGGCAAGATGAAGAGAGAGGCAGGGTATATAACTACATGAATGCTGTGGAGAGAGACCTGGCTGCCCTCAGACAGGGGATGGGTCTCAGTCGGCGTTCTTCCACCTCCTCAGAGCCGTCGCCCACCGTCAAAACACTCATCAAGAGCTTCGACAGTGCCTCACAAGGCAAGTACCCCACAATGTTAGGATACCCAGATCTCCTCCTATTGTATGTGTTATTTATCTTCATATTCCAGTATACAATGCTCTTTTTATTTCTGCAGTATTTTATTCCAACACTATAACATTACAAACTCATTGAGTTTCTCCTGTCTTTTCTCTTCCTCCTTTTGCTAACTCAGGTCCACCGTCCAACGGTACCTCAGTGACTCCAACTGCCTCAGCGGCCCCAATACCACGAACCCCTCTCAGCCCCAGTCCCATGAAGACACCTCCAGCAGCTGCTGTTTCTCCTATACAGGTACTGAAGGGAATATTTTGTGTGAATATTATACATGTATTTTTGGTTAAAGAATGAGTAACACGATCAATTATCTAATTTATTTGAAGTACCGTAAATTCCGGACTATTAAGCGCACCTAAATATAAGCCGCACCCACTGAATTAAAAAAATATATATATTTTGAAGACGTATACGCCGCACATGTCTATAAGCCACAGGTGTCTACATTGAGACAAATGAAATTTACTCAGGCTTTAACGAAAGACAATGCCTGTAACACGGCTTGTAACAAAAATAAATAAATAAACAGTAGTATACCAAGAACGTCATTGGTCAGTATTTGTGGATTTTATTATACAGAAACTGTATCATATATAATTTTTTGCTGTTGTAGAGACACTCCATTACAGGTTCTATGTCAGCAACTAAGCCGCTCTCCTCTCTGAGTGATAAGAGGCCCAGCTACACAGACATCACTATGCCAGGTGAGGCTGCCATGTACTGGATAATTTACATGTGTGCTCTCATATTCTGAATTAAAATTACATAATTATTAAATATACCGTCATTATTTATCAATTTAACAGCTTTCCTCTCCGACATTTTAGGAAAAAAAATATGCTTGTTATATTGATGTCACAGGAAACGGCCATTATGCTAGCTGGATGAACTGTATTCTTATTCATGAGAAATGAAGGCGTAGTCGATTCTCTAGAGCTCTTGGTTTGGGAGTTAGCAGGTTTACTGGATGTTGATGTTATTTTTTAGTTCATCAAAACACTAGAGTGGAAGATGAGATGGAAATAATGAGCCACCATATACCATGTAGAATACCCCTCAGTTCATTCTCACCAGTCATGAGTTGTATCTCATGTGGACGTGCAGACTCGGCTGTAGCCTCCCAAGTTCTGTTTATTTTCTCTGATTTATAGTTTTCTTGCTCAATGACCTTGTTTGTCTGTATTCCCTGAACTCCAAGAGGCTGGAATGTGGCTCTTCACTGACCCCGTTACATCTAAAATCAGAGGAAGTTCCATATGGAACAGCCGTACTGTATATGATGTTAACACTGTGATGTATCCACAGCTGAGCATCTTCTCAGAGGAACCTCAGCCAGCCGGCCTTCATCTGCCCTCCAGAGGGTCTCCAACATGGACTCCACCAAGGCTATCTCGGGTTCGAAATGCTAGTTAAATTACATGTAATAACTTTACATTTTAGTAAACATTTTTGCCTATAATAGTCTCCCCCTGTCCTCAGCAGTGTCACGCAGGAGCAGTGAGGAGATAAAAAGAGAAATGTCAGTGGCAGATGGGGCCTCTTCATCCTCCCTTATGGCTATGAGTGCAGCCTCCTCTCCACTTTCCCTGTCCTCCTCCTCTCCTACAGCCTCCATCACTCCAACAGCACGCAGCCGTCTAAGGTACATCCTCATAAACGACTTCCTCACCTGTATGTGGTGATACTGGGATAAGCAGGTCACATAATTTGCCTATAATCCAACACACGTGCTCACACTGCCCGTTGAAAATCAGTTTAGATTCTCATCAGTGATTTCAATCTGTCAATTTCTTATGTGACATCATGTCTCCATATTGTAGTGGTCTGCTGACAAAACATACAGCCCAAATGATGTCAGCTTTCCTGGCCCAGTAAGCGCACATGCTCACATTATAATGTTTTCCTCTTTGACAATGCTTTAAGTTTGCTTACATCTGTCTCTTCTGTGTGTTGCCGCTACAGAGAGGAGAGAAAGGACCCGTTGTCAGCACTGGCCCGAGAATATGGAGGATCCAAAAGAAATGCTTTGTTAAAGTGGTGCCAGAAGAAGACTGAGGGCTACCAGGTAGATTAAGCCTAGGATCAAATATCAGCAGTCAAGTAGCATTGTTGATACAATATGCACTAGGTTTTGAGAAGAAGAAAGAGAAGCTATTTGATAGAAACATTAAATATATCAGGTCCTGAAAAGGTCTAACAGTAATAATGGAGTACAATGCTAAAGCGCCATTTATTGGTCCCCATGTATATGCACATGTAGAGATATACACAAACACATACAGCGGGGAAATTTGTCTTCAGCTTTTAACCCATCGGTGGCTCACAACACACACAAACGGCCACAGAGAAGTCTTTTTTGAACAATTGTTTCCAGGTAGCGGTTTTGCTCTTTTTTTTCTCACTGGGGCTATGAACCAGCAACCCACTGGTTAGAAGTCAGATCCCTCCCCAGCTAGTCATTGTCACTGTCATTTGTGAGAGTCACTAAAGGAATTCACATTCTGATTATAAACTGTGTTGCTAACCACAATTCTCTGCTTAACTGCTGGGTATGAAGCCGCTTCCTGTGTGGTGACAATGATGTGGTTGGTTGTAGTGAGAAGGTAAAAATCAGTTCTTGTCCTTGTGAAGATATGTACTCAATGTAGTACTCAAAGAGTTCACACTGGTAGCTCACACTCATTTAGCAGTTTTTTCATGAGCCACTTAGGCCTGACATGGAATAACATGTATGTTTTCTTGTAATTTGATGACTTCAGCGTGGCCTCTTTCCTGAGGCAGCTGACTTAAATTATCTGTACATTATCTGCCTAAAGCATTGACTCAGAAATGACTTAAATGACAATCAGCAGATTTGTCAAGAGTCACTTGCCATACTGAAGTGATGTTTACCCATTTTTAACAGATCTAGGTTTTGGTTACCATGGCATCTTAGGTCATGTCCAGGAAGTGTGCAACATTTAGCACATCCTGTGATATGTCATAGACATGCAGCCCGCTATTGAGATTATGTCTGTGGCTGTGAGGAAGCTGGAACATCTAGTTACATATAACCTCAGTGGTCGTTTGGTAGTGTTGTAAATATTTGACGATAAAGGTCAGGTGAAAGTAGATGGTGGAAAAAAAAAATGCTAAGTGTAATTTGGATGAGTAATGTTGGTTTAATTTGCAGAAACAGAACCGTCAGGAGATAGAGCTGCTGACATTTGAAGTGAAATCATTGAAAACATTTCCATTACAAAAGCATTTATGTCAGTATAATATTTTTACCCGCATTGCTGGAAGCCTGTACCCACAGTGACATTTATAACCTGGCTAAAAATGTTAAACCCTGTTAGTTCAGATAAGAACCAGGACTTTCTACTGATTTTTGTCCTAACCTATAAATGTTCTGTCCGATGAAATCCGAGTTTAACTGGGTAACCGTTGCTGTGTTTTTCAGAACATTGATATCACCAACTTCAGCAGCAGCTGGAACGACGGCCTGGCTTTCTGCGCCGTACTCCACACCTACCTGCCTGCACACATCCCCTACCAGGAGCTCACCAGCCAAGACAAGGTACGAGGAGAACAGGGGAAAAGGCAGAACATTTTATTCCCAACAGTTATATCTGTAACTGATGACTTCTCTTCCTTCCCGTAGAGGAGAAATTTCACCTTAGCTTTCCAAGCTGCCGAGAGTGTGGGCATCAAATGCACTTTGGTAAGTTATGAAATGTGATTCATATAAATAAGAGATCTTGGAGGCAATTTTTTTCCTTATGTTTCCTGTCTTTATGCTAAGCTTAACTTACTCGGCCACCTGCTGACATTTTGTATTCATCTCTCTAGATATGAATGGTATACATCTTATCATCTTTGTCTCTGATCCAATCAGAGCATTTCCCAGATGTTGAATTGTACTTTTAAGGGTTAATAATGAGAACTACTGGATGTTAGGAGGTTGAATAAATATAAATTCTACAGGACAGTCTCCATTATGGTTATGCCCGCTTCATAAATATTTATGGTATGTATAAAGGTTTTGTATATTTTTATTTGAAACATTTGAACTACTTTTCCCTATATAGTTTGTCTGATTCCAATGTTTAATTCGAACCTAGTTTCTAATAGTATGACAAGAAAATCACTAACCCACTGTAGCTTTTGGCCTCAACATACCTAATTGGTACTTTATTAGCAGCTGAAGTTCACTCACTTCAACATACGCTCACTAAATTAATTGTTGTGACAGTGGTGACAAGATGTTGTTCTGTTAACTTGAGCAGTCATTTCTTTTATCATTCCAGGACATAAATGAGATGGTACACACAGAGAGGCCGGACTGGCAAAGTGTCATGACATATGTCACAGCTATCTACAAGTACTTTGAGACCTGACTTCACCGCCTCACCCAACCTGCTCCTGCGGCACAATCGGTGCCACACCGGCCCTCCTGAGCTCTCAGCAAACCTTCAATGCCACAGACAACTGTTATACCTCACTAAACCCCACTCTTCCACACTACATCAACACCCAGCCATGCTGCATGCCAGTCTTTAGTATTAAGCAACCATAAAGGCAGAGCTGAGCCTTAACAGGTTGCAACAGCTCCTCCATCCTCCCATTACAGCGTAGGAGGCGCTTTGCGTAGGTGTCCAAGGACTTGCCAGTACCACGACTAACACCAGTAATTTATTCGAATAAACTCGCATGAAAACATGGAGTGTGAACTGACCGGCGATCAAATCCAGTAGATGATCTTCACTTTCTTCCTTTAACGCCTGAAGGAGCAGCAGGGGAAGGAAGCAAAGTCTCAGTGCCTTCTTTCTGGCTCTTCCATTCAAATTAACTTACACATCGAACCCGACACGGAACAAATCTGACCATGAGTGTGCAACTCTGCAAGAGGAGAGGTTTTCATAAATATTTAGTTTTGTCTGATTATGAATATTATGAGGTACACATGTGCTCCTACAGAGTGAAAAGAAGTTATCAATGTCGGAATTGCTCCGCAACCCTGAAAATCCCCTGTGAAAGGGCTCCACAGAGACCAGATCTTAGATGCCTCTCTTTCTGTGGATGAAGTGCCTGTTTGAGTTTTGATGCAGGAGATGAGCTCTCTCTGTGGGCCAAACTTTTGCAGCGGCAGGTCGGAAGTGTCTTCTGTGAAGCTGTAGATCACGGGAGTTGTTGCCAAATATGTTTCGGAGCCTTTCGGGCCTTTGATTTCTGGTGTTTTGGTCATCGGGACAGAGTGGCGCTGCCAAGAGCTGCTCCATCAGCATCAGCTCACGAGTGACTGTTTGATTATCAAGCACGCACATACGCTATGTTATATAACTCTACTCCACACTTTGTTAAGCAGCCGCGACAACTTTCTCTGATGCTTTTTTCTGCATCCTTTGTCATTTGATGTGTTAAGGGATTTGAACGCTAAGCTTACAACTTTTGATATGAGTGTTTGCATTTTCCCTCTCACACTCGGACATCATTAGGCTCGTACAGCACACAGCATTATTTCACCAAAAACTAAGGAAGGGTGACTAGACGTTTGTTTTCTTTTACAAAAATGTGTTTTGATTGATAAAGACGTTTATCAGCCTGAAGCTTTAATCAAGGAAACTAGTCTCCTCATGTTGGAAAATGTGCTCTAGTTTTTGGGAACATGGAAACAGGTGATGGACTTGTGTTTGTTGGTCAATGCAACATCTCATTAAAGGTATAGCTCAGTTTTTTGGTGGACAAACAGCTACTCACTTTTCTGCAGAGTTGGATGAAAAGACTGATACAACTTGCATGCATGTTTAGATCATATGATGGCAGAGTATAGAGCAGATTGGCTTTAGTTTAGTATTAGGGAGAAATCAGAGGGGCTAACAGCTAACCTGGCTTAGTCCAAATGTGAAAAAATACACCTGTCAGTTCCTCTAACACTCCCCTTAGAAAAGTTTAGCCTTACAGTTGTGAACGGGCAGATTGTCGTATGTCAATATGGCGAGATGAGTTTTTTCCAGTCTTTATGCTGAGCTAACATTTTTGACATACAAGCACGAGAGTGTATCGATTGAATTTGTACGTCAATGACAAAATCTGCTCAAGTGATCTGAGAATTGATGGTGTCATTGATTTAGTGTGTGTGTGTGTGTTGATGCTGTGTTAGAGAGGTCGTTTTTGAGATTTTCAAAGTAGGACTGTCACTTCATAGGAGCATTGTAGCCTCATTTACTTTCTCTGGTTTCAGTTGGCAGTCTCACTGTGATGCTGCTGACTGCTGTGAGATCATTGTGCCTCATACAAACCAAGTTCACTATATTTATTTGCATGGTTTCCAATCCTTGTAGTGAGGTCACTGCTTTGTTTGTGTCTGAAGTGTATTTGGATGTATTCCACCTGACAATAAGTAGCTGCACTGAGATAAGCTTTTTGTATTACCCACCAACTTCCTGCCTTAACAGTTCTGCAAGAGAAACTGTGAGCTGTCAGACTGCGGGGATTTTTCTCTCGCCACGCATGTGTGACAGTGCAGAAGTTTTCCCTGAAACATGTTCTTTTTTTGTCTGTGCCTCTTAAGGAACATAGTGAATGATAGTCCTTATTTTGGGATGTTGGTTGAATCCTTATGTGCCTGGAGAAGGTGAGGTGATTAGGCACTGCTTTGTTGCGAGCTGGCATCAATGGCAACATCAGAAGCGATGAACGTTTTTCAGAGGCCACAAATTGTACAGCTGCATGAGACATTCATCGATTTAAAGTCAGCACAAGAGCCTGCGGCAGTGACACTTTCGCAAGTTATTTAATATCATTCGAAGGCACTGGCTCTCAGCTGGCAGATTGTGTGATGCTATGATGGCGAGGATTATCGGCCAGCAGTTTTATCGTGTTCTGCTCTATTCCACCGCTGGGCCCCGCGTGTTTTGTTGCTCCCGACAGGAATGCCTGAGAGCTACACAAAGATTTGAAGCCTCTCACTCCTGGAAGCGGAATGTGTTTTGATCACGCTTTAGTGATCCTGTGACTTTACGAGGTCCATGGTGTGGAGTGATTGATGAACACCGAGGCCTCGCCTGCTGAGGAGAGACCAGACGGCTGGCAAAGGGTAGGGAGCACATTCCACCTCCTCTCGATGCAGCCGCGACGGACATGTTCTCTAGGACCTGAGATGACGCCCTTAAAGTGTGTGGCTTGACTCTGAAGCAAATGTGAACATGTCGGTTATGATTTTATTCGGTCCACATCTTCATGCTACATTTATTTTTCTTTGTTTACTTGAAAATGCTCTGAGAATTCCACTGAATTTGCTTTAGTTTGTCTTTTTGTTTCCACGTTGCCTTGTTGTTGTTTTTTTCCACATCCATGCCACATTTGTTTTGATGTGGAGTTTTTTTTTTGTTTTTTTTTCTTTTGAGAGATACTCCTGGTCATGCTTCATGCAGTGCTCAAAAGTTCCCATTTCAAAGGTAAAGCTGAATGGATACGTGTGTGTTTGTGTGTTTGTGAGCGCCTGCGTGTGTAAGTGTGTATAAAAGCTGTCTCTTACATCCATGCCACATTTGTTTTGATGTGGAGTTTTTTTTTTTTTTTTCTTTTGAGAGATACTCCTGGTCATGCTTCATGCAGTGCTCAAAAGTTCCCATTTCAAAGGTAAAGCTGAATGGATACGTGTGTGTTTGTGTGTTTGTGAGCGCCTGCGTGTGTAAGTGTGTATAAAAGGGACGAAGCTACAGTATTAAGTGCACACTATGATGATAATCAGTTGTTAATTAAAGGTCATCTGGTTTTATGTTGCTTAATTTTATTTTTTTGGCAATAGAAATAAAAGACCATTTGAAACAATTGCGTTTGTAATCACGTTCAATTTCCACTTTTCCAGTCGGAATGAAATGAATCTGTTGAATGATAAAACAATGAGCAGACACTGGCACACAGTAATGGCTCGATATTTGCACTGCACTGTAAAACAGTATAAAGGTAAATTGGACAACATGACGCACATGCTCTCAGACACACAGGAGTTGTAATGATTGTGTGTCACGTAAAGACTCAGCCGTGCTGTGTGCGACAGCGTTTAACGGGTCCGCCCCCGGAGAGGACACGCGCACGCACACTATCAGTATGGTTTATGAAGAAGTCTCTGTGTGAAAAGGGGGAAACTCTTTAAAATCGCGGTCTATTGTTGTGACTCAGCCGGACACATTGACCACTCCTGGTATTTGTGTTGTTTAATGACCTGGACCGGATCGGCTTGTTCAGGTTCGAGTGAAAACGATCAGTTTCACATTTATGTATAGATCGAGCGGGGTTTTTTTTCTTCTTCTTTTTTTTTTTTTACCGAAAATGATTGATTGATATCATTTGTCTGCGATCTACTAGATTTTGTTTGAACACCAAGTAGAAAAAGGTGAGTCATTTTAATTGAGATAATCATTCATTTTATATTAAAACAGCAGAATTTGTTGCAGAACTGTTGCATTAAAACAAATACATATATTAAATATATTATTTATAAACTGTTTTGTTTAGCCTATGATGAGGGATTTGTGGGCTGAGGTGAGTACTGGTTAAGTTGTCCGGGACAAGGTGTGTCACACTGGATGGTCACTTTCCTTACATGTTAGACTAAAAACCAAGCAGTAGTTTCCCCATAACATTTCTATAGGTGCGTGCCTCAATGTCCTACTGTTGCGTCTATAGTTCATGGTTGTTATAATGTTCCCACACCTTAAATTGTCAAAATTACTGAAACACCAATGCATGCATTTGTGTGGGTCCAGTCTCTAGCATTTTATGGCATGACCAGATCAATCTTTTAGACGGACACTATCCGAATGAATGAGACAATGTCTTTGTATTTGTCTCCATCTGCATCCTTATATTTAAGTTCACATTTACTTGGGAGGTTGTACATTTCAGTCAGGTTTAAATACCTTTTAATCAACGTATAAAGACCAAATCCAGACTGTGACCGCAGTACAACATTTTTGTCTCAAGGGGAAAGAAATATGATGATTTCTCACAGAAATAATTTTATACCAAATGATCCAGACCTCATGACTGGTCCTGAGGCTTGCTGCCCTTCCCAAAGGAGCATCAGTGTGCCAACGCTGCCTGCAGCCATTTTGTCACGTTGGGCGTACATCAGCCCTGTACACTGACAGTGCAACAATGATTTGTTTTCTTGGTGTGCGTCAGCAGAGCTTGGGACCAAGTGGACCCGTTAGAAGTGTACATTAGTCCATTCACAACCATTGTGTACTGGAATACAAAAATGATTAAAATGTTCGTTTTTATGCAACAAAAATACAACTTAAGTGGCAACGTGAACTTGAGCATGTCCTTAAAAAGGACCTCAATTAACATTGCTTCCCTTTTCATTTACAGAGTCAGAAATATTTCATGATGCACAGTTTTCAGAAATTCCTTATTCCGCGACTGACCCAGCAGGGGATTTTATTTTGTATGCCCAGCTGATTGCATCAAACATCATAACATACCTAATACCGTGGCATCAGGGCAAATGAATACCCAGGACTCAGTGGAAGGTCACCAACAAAAACGTTATTTGTCTGTCAAGTAGGATCAACAATTAAGGTTTCTTCGTAACTAACATCCATGAAATAACACGCCCTAAGCATTGATATCAGCCGACCAGAAGGGAAAAAGTCTGACTGGGAGAGCAAAGACCTCGGTGTTCCGGCAAAGCTGTTATCCTCCGAAAATTCTGGGCAACCTGGAGAAACTTTCCCCCTGAAGGGAATTGACATTATACAAAAAAAATGCAGATTTCTGTCTGATAAGCCTTTTATGGCCCACGGCTTGTGGCTATCAGACAATCTCAGTAAAATGTCAAACACTAATTGAGAAGAACCCATGAGCCATATTATTGAGCCACAGGGCAAGAGTAGGAGTAAAGAGCTCCTCATTCCAACTGAAGATAAGAGACCTTTACCCAGACAAGGTCTCCATTTGGAGTTAGACAGCATCCAGCAGACATGGAGCATTCTTTTGGACTGGATGTATCAGACCCATCTGGCAAATGTGAGTCTGATATTAACTTCCTTTTAGCTTCATTTTGTTCCTCATCATCTCCCGAGGGAAGATTTGTGACTCTTTTTTGTGAATGCTTCACACAGAGTTACTATTCGGAGGTCACGGGTATAATCAGCGTCTGAAACAAGTGAAAGAAATGAGGTACAATCTGAAGACAGGTAGGGGACTGACTAGACCGGGGTGAATCTGTAGCCATACACTCAATCTGAGAGATATCCTTTAAGTGGGTCTGATCACATGTTGCTCTGAGAACTAAGGGAACTCTTTGGCGTTTAATGCTGAGGAGGTATCATGGGCTTTTTTTTTTCTTGAAAATGATCATTTTAAATAGGGTGAATCAAAACAGGAATGTTTGAGATTTGAAACACAAAACGATCCACTCAAAAGATGCAGACATGCTGTTTACTTGTAGTCGTAGTAGTTGGTAGTGTAGGTACTGTTTACCACAGTGTGGAACTTTGCATGAGGTGCTGGTTAATAGTGTTCTAACTTTGTGTGTCTGTTTTAATTGTGAGTGCAGATGAACATGAGCCTTAATCCATCTCTGGTACAACAGGTGGTGACAATGGTAAATGTTTGATGCAAGCGTGTGTCTGTTGAATTTCACTTCCTTGTTTGTTAATACCATTTCCTCTCTCACTTCTGCACCTCTTTATCTCTGACAACAATAAATCCCAGGGGTTTGCCTCGTCGCCATCATCTCAGCCTTTTGAGAAGTTAAAGGAGAAAAAAAAAAGAAAAACAGCCGAGGGGACGGACCTGAGGAGAGAGGAGAGCCGAGCAGCTTTGTTTGTCCTCGTCTTTTTACCAGAAGAGGATGGAGACGACGTGCGTATGGACTCGGGAGGAATGACAGATCGTTCTGCAGTTGAACAAACCTCTTCGTCAGCTATTTGGAGCTGAGCAGGTGTGGAGAGAATCTGCCGGAGGTTGGAGGTGCTGGAGCTCAGTGGTTGCCAGGCCGCCGCTATGGTCTTTGAGGCGGGGTTTCCTCTCTCCTCATCAGTGACCTCGCCGCTTGTCTCACCATGCCGGAAGACCCCATCGCCTCTGTCCTCTACATCATCCTGGAAGTGCTGATCGCTGCCTTCTCCGTGCTGGGCAATGTGCTGGTCTGCTGGGCCGTGGGCCTCAACAGCAATCTGCAGAGCATCACCAACTTCTTTGTGGTGTCGCTGGCGGTGGCCGACATCGCCGTGGGTGTCCTGGCCATCCCCTTCGCCATCGTCATCAGCACCGGCTTCTGCTCCAACTTCTACGGCTGCCTCTTCATCGCCTGCTTCGTGCTGATTCTCACCCAGAGCTCCATCTTCAGCCTGCTGGCCATCGCCATCGACCGATACATTGCAATCAAGATACCACTCAGGTCAGTGACCCGGAGGCCACCTCTTTATGTTCCACATTTGATTAAAACATCCTTAATTACTAGAGAGTGTTTTTTAATATTTGTATCTTTTAATTATGACCTATTCAGACATGATAAAACAATGGTGTGTTACTACTGCTAGAGGCCATATTAGAAATTGATAATGCCATAAATATATCTCGGATATTACAGTATGTATATATACATACTGTAATATCCGAGATATATTTATGGCATTACTCTCTCTCTCCAAACAAGGCAATCCAAAATTGCTCTGCATCGTCAAAGGAGAAAGAATGAAGAAAGAATCATTTTTAAGAATGTTTTTAAATGTTTTGGTCCCAGGCAGCAAGTGTCCCGCAATAAAATGTGTTCATTTTTCATATCTGTAAAGACATGTCAAGTGAAGTGTGTCCAGAAATGGCCTCTCCCATGAGTCCATGTCCCCCTGGAGCAATCAAAGGACTATTGCTTCTAATTGCTTATACAGACCGTGTGAGCCCCTGCCTAAATCTGTTTTCATGACCTAACTCTAAGCACTATTGCTTGTCAGGCTCTTATTACATTATAAATAATTCAACATCCGCTTCAATTCAGCACTCACACATTTGCTAAGGGTGGTCTATCATCAGCCATTAAATCATTAAAATGATGATATTGCTGACTAACAGTGATGCTTCTGCTCATGCCGTGCCCTCCTCGTGCCGCATCCATATCCGCCTTCCTGTTTTCTCTCTCTCTGCCTCCTGCTGACGTTACGTGAAGGACTGTCTGAGCTGGGGGGCTGGGGAGGGTGGTTGTTTTTGCAGTGTTAACCTTTGCACTTTAACATCTTAAGAATGTAATAAAAACAAGCCAAACGTCTCAGCTGCTCTCCCACACTGTGCTACAGGCGTGCTCAAAATAGACCCTTCCTTTGAGGAGTCCTGATTTGTTTACCATTTCTTTTTTAGTTCCGGGCTGAGAAGTGCTGCCACGGAGCAATTTGATTAGCAAGTTATGATCCAATGGAAAATGGATACACTGTTTTCAATTATGTATTGATCATTAACTCCATGTGTGGTTTTGTATCTAACAACAGATAAATATGTGGATGCTTATTATGTCATTCTTTTGGAGTGTGCTTTTGGGACCTTTGAGATGGTTTTGAACTGTCGTACAAAGCTGATGCGAGGTGTTTGGGTCATTTTCCACCGCAGATACAACAGTTTGGTGACAGGCCAGCGGGCTCAAGGCATCATCGCAATCTGCTGGGTCTTATCCATCATCATCGGATTGACCCCGATGATGGGCTGGCACAAGCTGTCCGACAAGAGAAACGGCAAATGCCCAACCGGCCTGATGAAGTGCCTGTTTGAGGAGGTGGTGGACATGAAGTATATGGTCTACTTCAACTTTTTCGCCTGCGTTCTGATCCCCCTGCTGCTGATGCTGGCCATCTACCTGCGAATCTTCATGGCCGCGCGACACCAGCTCAAGCTGATGGAGGTGAAAGCGGTTCACGGAGAGAGGTCCCGCACCACGCTGCAGAAAGAGGTGCAGGCCGCCAAGTCCCTGGCCATCATCGTCGGCCTGTTTGCAGTCTGCTGGCTGCCTTTGCACATCATCAACTGCTTCACCCTCTTCTGCCCTCGGTGTCCCCGTCCTCCCGTCTGGATCATGTACGTGGCCATTATCCTCTCTCATGCCAACTCTGTGATCAACCCGTTCATCTACGCCTACCGGATCAGGGAGTTCCGACAAACCTTCCGTAAGATCATTCGTCGCTACATCCTGGGCAGGCACGAGATGTCAGGGAGTGGCAGCAGCAAGCGCAACTCCACTCACCACAGCATCACCGACTCCATCAGACTCAAGGCGAACGGCCTCAGCTTTCAACTTTTCACTGAGCACAGTGGCAGCAGCGGGAGCTGTGAAAGCTCCCAGCACTGCCCCGCTCACAGCCCTCCTGTAGGAGGAGGACTGGTGGCTGTGTCCCATCCTCCTCTGTCAGTCATCATCTCCCACTGTCCCAAGGCGGAGCTGCGCGCCATGAAGACCCTCAGACAGACTCAGATCCCACTGTGTCAGCATCTACAATATGCGGAGCAGGAGCGTGACTGCAGCGGACACGCGGTCACGGAAGATAAGGACCAGGTCACTTCACTGTTCAACAGACAGGACAGGAAGAGCTACTTAAGTGAAGTGGCAAAAGTGTCCTGACAAAGGACGGATTGTCAACGAATGTTCAGGAGCCACTCCGGCAACTGTCAACAGATCGGAAGAAGTCCTTCCGGATTATGGACAAGTGTCTCGCATAAAACTGTCTCCACCATGTGTGTTTTAATTTAAAGACCCAAAAAGAGTCAATAAGCACTGCTAGTTTGCCACAGAGGTCATGCTGCTCGGTAAACAGCATGCTTCATAATGACCCAAAGTGGTTTAAATCTCACATTTAAGTTCAGACACTTCAACATTGAAATAACTTTTAATTTCAGCATGGGAGAACAAATGTCTTTTTTTTGTTAAGAGTTCAGTGAATTATTATACACATAGGGACATTATAGACTTTATTAATGTCCCTCTGCAGGTTAAAGGAATTAGTCGTGTGATCAAATGCTTCCACCACTGCTGGGAATGGGTCCTTCGACTAAAGTCAAACTGATCCTATCATTAAATTATTGACAAGTTAGCCTCCATCGCTTTCCATTTTTAGCTTCAGCAGAACCAGAGGCCCTGCAAGGTGCGCAGATAGCGCCACCAACAGTTACGCTTACACTTTAACATGTTTCACGTTCAGCACACTCCTATACTTTGCATTATGGTTCCATATATTTTGCAGTGATTTACATGCGCTCCCGACAGACATGAATGGTTTGTGGGAATATGTTGCACCCTATGCTGTTACTATTTGTTTGTTTGTGTCAAGAGCAATGTCAATTATCACGTTACATAAACTTCAAATTTGGTAATGTGATGTTGGTTTTTCATCCTTGTGTTTGTTGACTTGATTGTGTGCTTATTTATGTTCAATGAATGTTGACTTCTGACTTCTGATTTGCTGAATGAGAAATGGGGAAAAGGATGATTTTTGTGTTTTTTGCTTTCTTCCTGATGAGATTGCACTCTAATGCAGCTATGGCCTTCTGTTTTCATGTGGAGGTTGACACAAACTCCTCTTCAAATAAATCGCTTTATGTTTTCAATCTGTACTCACTGTATATGCATTTAACAGAGGCCATGCAATGTTCCCAGATGTCATTACACACGTAGGAAACTTTCACCTGGCAGGGCCATGTTTCATATCAGATCGAGCCTCAGATCCGTTCTGCTCATGGAGGGAGATGCTTTGTGAAGTTGTCAAACTATCTTTGGGGTTCCTTATTTTCCCAGCTTTTACTGCAGTCCCCTTGTGACTTCAGGTTAGAGGGCTCAGAGCCTGCTTTTTGAAAGCTTCCCCTGGGGTCTTTAATGCTTTTTTAAAGATTCGCCACAGAGACCTCCAGAGTCTTGGTGCTTTGTTGATGTCCTGTGTGGCAACATTTTGTCCCCTCAGCTGGATCTTTGTAAGGATATAAAATACAAAATGGTTTGCTGTGTTAGTGATACACTGAGTAAACCCAATTGTCAGTGCTAAAAAAAAGAAAGGGTGTTATCTCACTATCTTTAGCTGATCTATTTATGATCACATATATCTACGTGTAGCTTGAGCCAGTGAAGCACCTAAGCATAAAGACCGGAATGAGAGGAAAGTAAAACTTCTGTGATGGGGATTGTTTTTCTTGCAAACTGAATAATGAAACCATGGCTGCCTTCCTTAGCTCCAGAATCAAAATGAAACTGGGATTACAATTCATCAGACCAGTGCAGGGCCTTTAGGCACATTTGTTCCAATCTGTAGCATAAAACTATGACATTTTACATTTTTTCAGTCGGTCTTTACATCACCTTCCAACAAGTGGAAAAGTGGAAGTCCAGAGTGTTGGACTGTGTCTGTGTAGAAACTCCATGGATACAGACAAAAGCAGTCCCTTGTAAAAGACTGCAGCTTTGAAAAGGACAAGAGAGATGGGAGGATGCAAAATGTGTGTGTCTGTGTGTTTGGATCTTTTACCATCACAACATTATACAGGCCAGTTCTTACAGGCTCTCCCTCAAAGACCAGTCTTTCTCACAAAGTGTGAACCACCACTGTTGTTGTGTTTTCTCAGTCCGAGCTCATGACTCCTTGGACTCCTTGGAAATAACCGTTGATTCAAACTTTTGGTAGACGCAGAACCAGAGGAGTTTAACTGAAGTCAAGACCAGAAAATGTTTGTCACTATTCTGTTTGGAGGTAAGAGAAGTTCCTGGATACACATGTTTCTGTCTGCTCTGTCGAGAAAAAAAAATATTTAAATTTCAATTATTGTGGATGTTAATGAAAAGTTGGATTCGGCCTGTTATTTGAAGTTTGAGGATTTGATCTGAGTGGAAAACTTCTGGAATACAGTAAGTATGGCAGTAAGTGGCTATCAGTATTTATTGTGAACCTGTTTTTCACAGTATACAGTATGTGCCTAAATACAAGAAGAACAAATAAATATAATAATCAAATAGAAAATTTGAATTTGAAACTCTGTTTTGAATGTTTTGACAGACAGCAGGATGGAAATCTTCAATCTCAACTGTATGCTGAAACACTTTATACATCATTTAAAGGAGAAGTGCGGCCTAGACTTAAAAGGTGAACATTTCAGTGCAGCAGTGTTAAAGTCTACTGAGACTAGGCATGGAACATGCACTCTTGCCCCATGAAGAATTGGCTCTAAGTCACATTGATTCCCCTTTTCTTTGGGTTAATTCTGTAGGAATAAATACAAATAAAATCATGTCTCTGCAGACTGCGTGGACCTGATGGACAGCAGTGGAGCAGTAATGAACTTGGAGGGGAAGCAGCACAGTGTGGCTCTGGCTAGCAGCATTCTGCTACAGAGGCAACACTACGTCCTCCTCCGTGTCTGCCGTGAGTCTGTCTACTCCACACATGAGTCCAGAGTCACAAACACTCGATGAATGTAATAGCATTGGTCCAAAAAGTTGTTTTTTTAAGTTTAGATACCTCAGGTTTTGAAAAGGATCAACAATGAAAAGTGACAGCACAAGCAAAATACCATATGTTTTTAAAGTTTTGGAGCTGAGAAAAAGATAGCTGTCTTCCTGACCAATCCTAACTATAGCTTTTGATAATAGCATATATATATATATATCGCTTATATGGATACGTTATACTTGGTGGACTGTAGCTTTAATGCATATCAAAAATTGTGACTTCTCTTCAGGAGATGAAGATACTGGAGGTCGCAATTATGTGTCTCATCTAAACAACTATAGCCAGAGTCATCCTGGGTTAACAGGTACATACACACATCACGACAGTAGAACTGTGCACAAGGCTCTCTGAGGCCTCCTCATACACCATAGACAATAAGCTGTGCATTTCCCCCCATGTAGAGTTGCTGAGAAAACTGACAAACCCCAACAAAGAGAGAGACAGACCGATCAGAGGAGGACGGACAGCGGCCAAACAAACCAGGAGCAAAAACACCTCTGCAAATGACAAGCCACAATGCATATGTGTGAATTCATGCATCTGATTAGGTCATCACAAATAAGAATTTGGCAAAATGTATGACTTCTATTTTAGTATTCTAAATATGAATATACAAGGCATGCTGTGAGAAAAGCATGACACAGCTACCTTCAGACCATTACTTGATTTAATTTAAGTAAGTTCAGCTGTCTGTGCCCTTTTCGTTCTTTTTTTTTTGTCCATGTCTATCAGATTATGGAGTCTGTTGTGTATTAAAGTGTTTTGTGTGTCTGTGTGATTGTTGCTTGAACATTGGAATTACCAGGGTGCCCTGGTCCGGGCCGCGGGAGCCTCTCGGCGGCTCTGACAGGTAGTGACAGCCGACCGGCTGCAGCTCCCTGCCTGGAGCTGCTTTTCTCCCGAGGAAGCTACCGATTTCGTTTACGCGGGGACACGTGGGTGTTACACAACGGACACACTATATATTGAGACACAGACAGGGTAGCAGAGAGTGGACAGTGTCGCCGACGCTAAGGAGCCGAAGACACGCGGACAATGAGCGCGCGTGAGTTTGCGTCTCTCGAGGAGAGTCTGGAGCGGCACCTTCCACCGGCCGAGCTCTCCGAGGTCCGACGCCTCCTGTACGGGAATGAAACCAAGTGAGTCTTCATTTTATTTTCATTTCATTGCGTGAATTCACCCATGTTCCTCTTGGTGCTCTGTTTGTCCCGGGTCAATTATTATTTTGTTCCATGGACTTTGCACAGTCAGAGAAAAACAAACCTGTCCAAAGAAAGAGCTGATCAATGCAACGTTTGAAAGTAGCTTGTGTGTCCACGAGGAGCTTGCAGATACATATTTATAATAAAATGGGTCCTGAAGTATGACTGTTTGACTGAACCATTAAAACGTTTTTGTACTGGTTTTCTTTTTCCACGAGGCAATAGATTTGGGGGAAAGTGCATAACAAGAAAGACATTTTCCAAGCACTTATTATGTTTCTTTCGACCATTAATAGACATTAATATTTTATAGGAAGAGGATTTTGCATCTTCTGTCATTTTTATCTAACCACAATGGCTGGTGGGTTATTGAGTATTAAACCTATACATGGAAAGTTCCTAATGTGCCATTGTCCTTCCATGTTCACTTAGCTGAATATGAAAGACATTGTTAAATATATTGCTTTACTCTTTAGAAAAAATAAACATTGATAATGAAGAGCCAGAGTCTAAAATGTTTGACGGCTGAAAAAAAAAAGGAAAATGGACAGATTTTATAGGCCTTGGTTTTGAGATGCATCCATGATAAGGACACTACTGCTGGAAATGTATCTGAGTTTAGTTCACATTTATGAAGCTAAAATCAGCCTTTTTCCTTTATTTCTTAACTGATTATCAAAATAGTTTTGCTGAACAAAAAAGGGTCCAGGCCTTTGATAACTTCTCCTTTGTCACAGGAAGCTGGAGCTCCCAGCGCACGCTGTGGAAGCGGCGTCTGAACGGGAATTTGAGCTGAAGGGTTATGTGTTCGATGCAGCAGTGGAACAACTGAGGGCCCCTCGAAGAATCCGGGTGGGACTCATACAGCACCGCATCGTTCTGCCCACTGACGCGCCCATCCAGGACCAGGTCTGGACCCGGACACATTTGAAGGGCTGAGGCGACGGTGATTTCAACCTGTGACTGTTTCCTCCACAGATCAATGCCATGCACAGCCGGATCAGTGAGATGGTTGAAGTGGCAGCCATGTGCGGTGTGAACATCATTTGCTTCCAGGAGACTTGGAGTCAGTATTCTCATGTGTCACAGTCACATAAGCAGAATTCCATGTTTGTCTTTTTACAATCAGATGCCCCCCCTCCCCTTTTCTTTCACAGCTATGCCCTTTGCTTTCTGCACCCGGGAGAAAGAACCATGGACAGAGTTTGCAGAGTCTGCTGAAGAAGGAAACACCACACGCTTCTGCCAAGAGGTGAGACATTTGTGCCACAGATACGATTCACTGCACAACACAGGTTCTAATAACGCTGTAATCCTGCGATTAGCTGGCCAAAAAATACAACATGGTAGTTGTCTCCCCAATTCTGGAGCGGGAAGAGCTGCACAACACTCTGTGGAACACATCTGTGGTCATCTCCAACTCTGGAAACGTACTGGGGAAGAGCAGGAAGAACCACATTCCCAGGGTTGGGGACTTTAATGAGGTCAGTGGCTGTTCTCCTTCAAACGATATGCTCCACAGCACCTGTGTATGCAAACCACTGTGATCACTGGGTTTTCTTTACAGTCTACCTACTACATGGAAGGAGACACTGGTCACACAGTGTTCCAGACGCCGTTTGGGAAGATAGCTGTGAACATCTGCTATGGGCGTCATCACCCTCTCAACTGGTTCATGTACAGTATAAATGGAGCGGAGATCATCTTCAACCCCTCAGCTACTGTCGGAGCCCTCAGGTAAGGGCCGGGGACAATATTAATTAAGGACAAATATTAACACCATTCTTACTGTGTTATTTAATTAAACCATGAAGCATCATTTCTGGGAGCTGTGGCTTTGATTGGGACCCAGTGGTCCCAGGACCTGGTTCCTTATTTTTACCTACTACTGTTCTTGTTTATTGATATATATATATTATTTATGAATAAAAAATAATAATAATTCAACATTTATTTTCTACAGCGAGCCCATGTGGCCTATAGAGGCCAGGAATGCAGCAATAGCTAACCACTGTTTTACTTGTGCAATCAACCGCGTTGGGACGGTGAGTCCTCTCTAATCTGTATGTAAGCAAACACTTACTGTAATGATTAATTCTCAGCACATCATGTAAGAAGATGTTTCTTTGCAATTCCTGTGCTGTTCTTGTGTTTCGAAACAGGAGAGTTTTAAAAATGAATTCACATCTGGCGATGGAAAAAAAGGTATGGGATATATTTCCTATTAAATTGATATTATGGTACAATGTGGTATAGTGAGAAATTAGGTGTATAAAATATGTCAGAACAGTATCCTTTTAAATCAGAATGTGTCTACAGGGCACATGAATTTAATAAAAGTTCAAATTAACTTGACATAAAACGGATAAATCAGACATAGACTATAACATAGGTGTGTAATCTTACATGTTTGTTTTAAAACCTTCATGAGAGATATACAGGTGCATCTCAGATAGGAAAAGTCAATCTATTTCTGTAATTCAATTCAAAAAGTGAAACTCCTATATTATATTGGTTCATTATACACAGTGAAATATTTCCAGACTTTTTTTCTCTCTTTTAATTTTGATGATTATGGCGTACAGTTAATGAAAACCCCAAATTCAAGTTCTCAAAAAATTGGAAAAAGTTCAAGATGGTAGCCCCATTGGAGTCTCATTGCAATCAGTCTCGTTGGAATCAGCTAATTAACCCAAAATACCTCCAAAGGTTTCCTTGGCTTTTACTTAAATTGTCTTTCAGTGTGGTTCAGTAGCATACACAATGATGGGGAAGACTGCTGACCTGACTGAGGTCCAGAAAACAATCATTGACATTCAGTGGAAGGAAGAATGATGGTAGAAAAGGGTGCACAAGCACCGGGGATAGCCGCAGCCTTGAGAGGATTGTGAAGCAAAGGCCATTCAAGGGGGAGACAGACAAAGAGTGGACTGAAACTGGAGTCAGCCACCATGCACATACATGACGTATTGATGACGATTTGGGGAGCCATGACATTTGATGGTGTTGCTCCACTGTGTTTTATCAAGTCCAAAGACAACCCAACCATCTAAGTTTAGAGCACTTCATGCTTTTGTCTGCTGAGAAGCTTTATGGAGATGCTGATTTCATTTTCAAGCAAGATTTGGCACCTGCCCACACTGCCAAAAGTACCAAGACCTGGTTTAAGGACCGTTGGATTTCTGGTCTTAATTGGCCAGAAAACATTGTCTGACCTGAACCCCATAGAAAAGCTACGTGGTGTTGTCAAGAGCAAGATTAGAGACACCAGACCCAACAATGCAGACCAGCCGTAGGCCGCTATCAAAGCAACCTGGGCTTCCATAACACCCCTGTAGGGTCACTGATCGCCTCCATGCCACGCCACATTGATGAAGGAATTCATGCAAAAGGAACCCTGACAAAGAACTCAGTGCATACACATAAACAAACTTTTCAGTCGGCCGAAATTTCTGTATCAAAAATATGTTTTTCCAGTTGGTAATGGTTATGTAATATTCATTCATTCATTTTAATTAGCTGTATGCTATAATCATAAAAATTAAAAGAAAAAAAGGTTCAGCATGTGTGTAATGAATCTATATATGATATGATTCTCACTTTTTGAATTGATTTCTAGAAAATAGATGAACTTTTCCAGAATATTCTAATTCATTGAGATGCACCTGTGAGATAGACAGGGGAAATAGATAGCTGGTGATTTTTCAGTCTGGCTGAGTTTTGGTGGTTGATTGAAACATATGTGGTGGGATGAGGGGGCAGATTTACTTATATATGATTTCTAATTTAATAAATAGTCAGTTGTGTGTAGGTATAAAAAAATCCTTACCTGCCCATCACTACAGCTCTGTATTAAGCTAAGAAAGTTGTTATATCCTAAGAACAATCAGCTAGTAGCCTCAATAGCCTCAACATGATATTTCCATGATCATTTTGGGGAAGCTCAGCCTTCCCTCGCCTCTCATAATGTCAAAGAGTCTCATTTCCAGCTGGCACTGGAGTTGGAGCTGAGGGGGGACAGAGAGGGTAAATCTGTTTGGAAAACAAACCTTTCAATCTGTGACAGGAACTTTGTCTCGAAGATCCCACGGGTCTTTAGTTGCTCAGACAGTTTGCCTCTGAACAGCAGGCCCTTGGCAGTAAAATCCATTAGCACGTTCCTCACAATCTCCCCCAGGTACATGCCACTGATCATCTTCTCATACCTGCCAGAGAAACACACTGTAAACCTTCTAGAGTCCCACACTGGGAGACAAAAAGACATGAATAACTAAATGAATAAGCCTAACTCTGTTCCCTCTACAAACTTTGACATTTTAACACTACACATACAATACCAACAATATTTACATAATTTTCACAGCAGGTCTTTTACTTGCAACACAGGTAACGTTTACAGTGTGGTACAAGTAGTTTTTATTAAATTAAAGATGGCAATGCTTCCTCCATCTCTGTTGCTGACATGTAAACTGCACATGTAAAAGCAAAATAAATGTTTTTTTTTATTTTATTTCATTAAAAGTCGCTGTGACAAATAATAACAATATTAATTGTGGAATACCTTGATAGCGTGAAACCAAGATATGTTGTGTGATGTTACCATACCTCTGCAACGCTACACATACACACAACACATGGATTTATCTTTCGCAAGAAAAGCGCCTAAGTAGTTTTCCATCTCAAGACTTTTGTAATGTGCTGTGGAGTAGGAGTGAAATCACTCCTTACCTCTGTTTCCCCGGGGTGTTGGAGCACTCGTCGACAATGCAATCGAACTGGGTGCAGAAGTCATCGAGTTCACCATTATCACCAAATGCTCCCCACTCCATGTTGACACACATAAGACCTTCATCCCCTTCAACAAGTTCAATGTTGTACATCTCTTCCATGTAGCAGGCATTAGTCCCTGTACCTACAGAGACAGGTGGACAGCTTTTACATGAACTGTCATGAAAGGTAAAAAAAAAGGCTCACTATTTGATTAGCTTTTGATGGAAAAAACACAAAGAGACAAAGATGCACTCCCAGGGAGGAAGATTGGGTAGAATACTTACCTACAATAAGGCCCACCTCACATTCGGGGTCCTCATAGCCACAGGTCATCATGGTTCCCACAGTGTCATTGACCACTGCCACGAAGTTCAAGTCAAATTCCTGAAACAAATATTATAAATAAAAAATGTACCTACTACCTTCAATCCTATTTCAAACACATTCATTTACATCTAATGTAACAACTGGTAATATATAACATACAAGATATATAATACACTATACTTTTTTTAGACGTACTATTTTGAGATTGATCATGTTTTTTTAACCATGCTACGTGTTGTGTAATTTAAGATCTAAAAGAAAAACTTGATAGTTTGAATTATTAATTAAGGAACGAAAGAATGTTTCTATATCTCAATCATGAGAATGGCTGTATGTGTGTGTGTAAGGGGGTTTCAGTCGGTCTCACAGGGGTTGAAAGAAAAAAATCAACAACGAGCTCTACTTCTATGTTCTGAGTTTAACTTTAAACTCCATCAATGATGTGATTTGTCTGACTTTTAGCAGTATTATATAGAAACCACAGGAGTATTTTCAATGAAACCACAGGCTATGGAGGGGCCTGCCTGAGTGAGCCTAATTGCTACGCCACTCCAAATTTGCTACTCCAGCTTTAACAAACTGCAGAGTGACTATCTCACTCGCATTTGGCCCTAAAAACGGCAGCATAAACTGTTAACTAATAGGTATGAAATATGTCTGCCTAAAGAGGGATTATGGAAGGTTCTTCTTGATTCTGGAAATCTTGTGGAACATACTGCCTGAGACAAACCAGCAGGAATGAGGACAGGAGATAAAAGGAAAGACTGATAATGACTGACATCTGTGCTCATGATCATCCATTTATTCTATCACCAAGTCATTTTCTTCTGAGTTGTGTTAAACAAAGAAAATGTAAATTTTTAACTCACTTTCTGCTCACTTCAGAGTATACAGTGTGTGGACTTAGTCGTAGATGTGTGTGGCACTCTCTCACACATTATCAGATACACATAGTTTTCCAATCTGGCTGCTGTGGGTATACGTTTTCTTATATTTAACAGCTAATAATCAAAGCCTAAATTTTTCAATAAAGTTTCAGACAGTGTGTTTGTGTACCGTGTGTACTGACCTGTCTCCGGGAGACGGCACCTTTAAGTAACGCAACAACATCTTGCCCCTCACAGCCGCTGGCTTTGAAACCCTTTGTCCACTTCAGGAGAATGCCCTGGATGAATGACAGCAGGACTTTGTGTTGGTTGATGGAGTTCAAAAATAACATCATCCAACCATACTTGAGATGTGGAGGTCATTGCAATAGCTGCTGTAATTAAACTGACTGCAATACAATACAGCAATACAAATGTGGGAACTATGATAGAAAATGCATGTTGAAATCGCATATATTGGTCCTGATAATGAAAAATATTGGCATCATTTTGAGATGTACGGTCAAAGATCTTTATCGAATACACTTTATATGAATTATATGAATGCTGCTAGTATCGTGTCACAGTCCGTCTGAACAGTGAAAAGGAAATGTGTTTATTTTCCAAAACTTACCTTACCTCACCGTTAACTAATGCATCTACAAGTTTTTGACAAACAACCGGAGAGGTGACGGGGGCCTTTATAAAGGTGTTACAGGAAACAAATACAGCGTTTCTACTGACTTCATTTTGGTAACATGACATTCATGAAAATCATACAAATATAGATACATGTGACATGTGACATTATACATATGATAGCCAGCAGTATTCCTACAAGGATTATTGGATCCTTGGATCAAACACATACCTGATCCAGTTTGCTTTGATGACAGGGGAAAGAGAATGTAAATCCCAGAGGTAAGGATGCTCCTCTCATGCCCATGTAATCCAGAAAGTCAGAGATGCATTGCACAATATGGCTGAAAAGCTGAAAAACAGAAAAACAAATAATGCCTGGACGCATTTGCAGGCTTTTATGTACTCGGGTATAAAAATGTATACAACTTAGTATTGAGCTGTTGAGAACATGTGAACAAAAACATGTTTCTGCAAAACATGTGAATATTGATTCTCTTTATATCTTGCGTGTCTCGCTTAGTTTGTTGAGCAACTGAATTGGGTATATTTTAAAAACGTTCAATATCTTTACAAAAGCGCAATATCTTGACAAGGAAGCTGCATATTACATAATTATTTCATCTTTTTAGATGCTGTGACCACTTATTGTATTAAATATTAAAGCTAAAGCTCCACCCAGTGGTGTTTCACCTCTTCTCCTGTGCCTTGCATGGTTTCCTGTGGTATACTGTAGATCTTGTGGTGCATGTCCACATTGTGTGTCTTTCCACTTTGCATTCGCACCAGCAACACCCGGAAGCTGGAGCCTCCAAGGTCCAATGCCAAAAAGTCGCCATGTTCTGTTCAGGTTAATAAAAGAATTCTGAAACCATACACAAAGCACTACAAGAAGAAGAGAAATCTTAAAAAAAAATCAATTGCTTCAGTTTCTCAAGTTACCTGTTCCATCTGGTGTTGATCTGACATAGGTAGGAAGCATCTTAAGACTTGCCTGCTCATGTTTTTGCTTCGACAGGCCTCGCATCATCTCCTCACTCATTCGTGTTCTCACCTCCAGCAACTGTTCGCGGGTCAAACGCAAGGTGTCTAGGACCTGCTGCCGCTCTGCATGTTGAGCAGCAAGGCGGTAAGCTACTGCCGTTACCATTGCTGCTCCCTTCCCACTGCCATCCTGTGACTGCAAGAAACGCACATCACAGTCTGGCACAAGTCGTCGTACCATTTTGTGGAGCCTCCTGGAAAATCTATTAAAGGAAACATCATTTTTCTTAGAAGGTGTGTTGATTCATTATCACTTCTGTTCATCCATTTTCTCTTGCAAAAAACTCATAAAGCTTCAAATACTAAGTGTAGAAAGTTGGCAACAAAAAGACATACATAGTGTGCACTAAATTATTTAAAAAACCATTAGGCAACACATGAACAGTCACCAGGGACATATCGTAAATACTAAACACAGGCAAATTTAGCTTACAACAAATTCTCTTCAACTAGATATATTCATCTGAAATGGATTTTATGTGTTATTGTGATTATTATCTTTTAAAACTCTAAATCAAAATGGATGCACTAAGTATGTTGTGATATTCCTAGCATTACCGAGGCCAGGAACATATATATACTGTAGGTATAGAGAACAGTCAAAGTATACAGTGATATGTGAATTCACACAGTTTGGTTTTCAGAATAAACCCAAACCCCTACACCTTAATTGCATAAATGCAAGATACAACAACACAGACGTGGTGGTGTTCACGATAACTTACTCTGAATGATTTTTGTAAACAGAACCATCCACTCCAATAGTTGTACGCAGCTTCTCGGCTGCTTTATTGTCCCGGACTTGCCGCAGCATCGCCCCTAGTGTTGCAGCACACAAGTGTGCAGCCCGTGTAGACACTATTTGACAAATCCTGCGCGTGTTTTTGCAGTCTTCAACCGACGGGTCCAGGCCCAGGCACCGAAGCACCTTCTCAGCACTTGCCAAACCTTCCTCATCTCTGTGGGGTTAGATAAAAAATATATAATTTGGTGGGATTTCTGCACTGGTTATGGTATGTATAAGAAAGTGCATTGAATAATATTTTCCAAAGTAAAATCATTGAGGATACAGAAGTGTATGAAGTTAGTCAGTGATCGTTGGTACCGTTTGTCTGTTACAGCATCATGGTAACATAGTTTGTATTTCTCAATTAAACAGTAATAAATCACTAACTTGTCGTTGTCAATGTCATAGATGTAGCTGGTGTTGAAGCGTCCAGTGGTGAGGAGCTCAGCTGTGATCTTGCCCTGGAAAAGCAGCTGCTCTTTCGCCATGTTCACCAGGATAAGACGGACCAGTTCCCCTAAATACATGCCACTTATCATCTTCTCAAACCTAAAAACAAACCAATGTCATATTCATATTTACCAAAACAGCCTTATGGTTGTAGTGTAATTCACACCTAAACTACCAAACAAAGCCATATATAGACACAAGCTAAGACAAATGCATACAACTAAAAGCCTTGTATATCACACCATCTCTGGAAATGTTCACAAAATCAGATTTGGGAATACCTGCATATTTGATGGTAAAATGATTACATGCTTTACCATGCTTGTCATCACAGTTTCCTTTTCTAACAATAAGCATTAGTAGTCTGATATTTAATCGGTATTGCTTTGCACTAAAGAAATGCAAGGACACAGATCATACAATGCATCTCAGAGGCCAATCATAAATCCATTTCACCCTGCATTTCATTTCTGAAAAATGTATTCTTCAGAGCAATCTAAAAGAGGAAATATTTTTTTCTTTCTTTATGTTCTCGACATCATTTAATCACATTTTACTGTGTCCTGCCAAATAATAACAATAATTATGTGGGGTATTTTCAAATACAGTATTTCAATTTTAGTCCTGATTTGCTAGGCGCTCCAGTCTGTAAAGTTCAGCTGGCTGTTGATTCAGGAGCAACAGTGATTCAAGTAACATCTGCAGTTGGACATATGGGAAGGACGTCAGTCAACAGGGATGGAGCATATTGGATGACCTTGGAATGGTGACATGTATGGACAAACAGAAAAGCACCTCCATCTTCTGTGACTGTGAATCTGTGTAGAGGATGTGATCAGACTTTCAACAACTGATGTCTGATGACAATTACAGTGGTCTATTTGATAAGGGTCGCCAAGCATAAAAGCCACATTAGAATGAAGAGTTAATCCGTGTTTACAGTGCAAAAACCAGATAAGTTCTTATATAGTTAGTTGAGTCATTTTTTAACCACATTCTCAACATGAAGTCAGCCACATGTGACAGCATGTCTGAAATACATGAAGAGAATGATTACTGAACATTTGACTCGAGAATGAGGCCACAGTTGCTATACTGTGAGGGCCATTCAATGCCAATGTTTGGTTGTCCTGAGTGAACACTTGTGTCCGGAAATGAAACACATCTATCCTCATAGTATAGAAAATCCTGATAACCAAATATACCACGGGGCCAAATTATCAATACAGCAGACAGACAAAGTAGAATGGATAATTATAACCAGACAGTGTATTCCGTTTACAAGTTGGCCATTAAAGATATATATTTTTTTAGCTGTTGGAATGATTTCTTGTTGTGATGGCCTTAGATTGTATTGCAAACAGATTAAAGAAGAATAAGATTACACTTGAAGTTTGAAGGAAAATAAACTCACAGCTGCTCTCCAGGGTTTAGAGAGCCTGCGTCGATTTCCCGGTCAATATCAGTGCGCAGGTCCTCCAGGCCACCATCATCTCCAAAAGCACCCCACTCCGTATTGACACACATTCGCCCCTCGTCACCATCTAGCAGATCAAGGTTTCTCATCTGTTCCATGTAGCAGGCATTGGTCCCCGTTCCTTGAGGGATGTGGGGTTAGTGTTACAAATACACAGCAATTATTATCCAAACCCTAACCCTATCAAACTTCTACAATTTTGCAGACAACACCACTGTCATTTGACCTATCAAGGATGGTGATGAGTCTGCATATCAACGAGAGGTTGATTGGCTAGTACTTTGGTGCAGTCATAAAAACTTCAAGTGGAACTCTGCAGAGGACAATGGACTTCATGAGACACCACTCCATTTTCTCATACAATACTGTATATCTGTACAAATCTTTTAATATGTATATTTATTGTTTAAATATAATTAAACTTCAATTAATCTGTTGTTACATATAATCATTGCCTTTTGCATCGTATTCCATTTGCTCTGATTCCCACTGTTGTGATGCAGTGCCATTCAACAACATTGTACACTCCTAGTAAGTGCAGCACAAGACTGAGTCTACACAGACACATTTAAAATTATAATCATCTTGTTCTTTAAAATTTCCATTTCACAATTTTATGACACAGTGGGAAAATTGCTCAATGGGTAATTTTAATCATAACTAACATTTACTGACCTACACCAATCCTTATCATTTGATTTCACTCACCTACGATTAGGCCAATTTCACAGTGATGATCATCATAGCCACAGGTCATCATGGTTCCCACTGTGTCATTGACTACTGTCACAATGTCGATGTCAAAGTCCTGTAATTCATTTAAAAATAATTGAAAAACAGCACACAAATGGCAAACTGCTCCTCAAGGCACATGCCACATAAACTTATTTACATAGGCCCTAAGAACAATTATTGTTTAAAATATCGACTTATTCTTTTAAAAGTGTGGTAATATGCAAATAACTCCTGATTAGTAGGAAAAAAAACAAGGGAAAATGATGATAATTTATGATTATTTTCATATACACATATAACATAACATGATCAAGCAACAAAAACTGATGTCTCACAACCCAAAGATATGATGTTTTTAATACAATGTCGTATTAGCGTTTCCTTAGAAAAATATGGTTTGCATCTCGTGCTATTGTAAGTATATGTTGGCTATAAACTAACCATAAACAGACATACCAACTATGTCTGTAGGAATCTTTCTCTGAGTTTTTTTTTTCAGTTCTGTCCCGAAATACTTTTCGGATAGTTGATGCTCCTTACACGATAATTAATCACTCTGACAAGATTAAAAGGTTAAAGTTATATATTCTTTCATTTAACTTGCAGTGTTTTGTGTCCAAAGATATGATATAATCCCAACTTTATTTTTCCATTACATTTACATTTTTGTCCATCTTATGTATCAATGAAATAAAGATCACCTATAGAAAATTGTGAAATGAAATGGAACATAATGTAAGGAAACTTATCTGTTTTCCACACTTACGCCGCGTTTTTTGATGGATCTCCTCAGAAGGCTGACCACATCTTTTCCTTCGACACCACTAGACCTGAAGCCTTTTGTCCAAGATATCAAAACACTCTGCAAACAGGAAAATGATAACCAAGATCAATCTTTTTTCATTTAGGTAGATCAATGGGCATGTGTCGGTATGAGATTCTGATCGTATGATAACCCAAAAACGGTATTGTGACGACAGCTCTGTAATGTGTTATTTTCAAAAGTCTGATCAAAGAAACATGATGTCCTTTTGCATACAATGCATTTGTAACAATAGTACACATCCACAATATTGCACATGGGGGTGTGGGGAATAAAAAATGTATCAATGAGAACTACCTAGAAAGCAAGAAAGGTAATCATCGTTCATCAGTCAGATAAATGAGAGATGAATTGTAAAATGAGTATGTTCCCTAGATGACAGCATCCAGCTAAAATGACTCCAAAGGCACAACAGTAACAGCTCTATAATATCGTAGAACAGCTTAGCAGTGTCAACATTATAATTAGAGCTAGATAACATGTCTTATCATTAGTTTACATTATGCAAATCATGGGGGATAGTGTCAAAGGCAGAGCACTATAGTAGAAACTGCAGCAGTGCAAAACACTTGATGTTTACCAAAGAATAGTTTAACATCAACACTTTACACTGGTGTCTGATTAAACATAGATCAAGTTGTTAAGGAAGATAATTAAGTAAAAGGGGCTGTACACTGGATGGAGCTTCATGATCTGAGGCTGCTGGCAAGCAAAATGAAATCAAACTTTTATAGTCTTGTTTTACTGGGTAAACTAAGCTCGTCTGCCCACCAGCTATGGCTTTGGAGAGGTTGGATGATGCAGCAGGACGATCACCCTAAACAAGTACTTACTTCAAACAAAAAACATGCACCTTTTGGGGTGGCCCAGTCAGAGCAACAACAGCAACATGTCAAACATTCTGGGGAAGGAGTTCAGAGTTTTCATACCAGCATCGCCAGAGTATATATCTGAGCAGGATGTTGCTTTAGAAATGCCAAACACTCTATACTGAATACAGATGTCTGGGCTAAAACAGTACTGTGATTAAGAATAGTCCTGAATGGTTCCTGAATGTGACCCACAGCTAGAGAAAGTACATAGTTGAGGTTACTAGGGTATGATTTCACTAACTCTGTAAAGTGTGTGAATGTTGAAGGGATGGATTCAATAGCAACATGAAATATGATAGTTGGGCATGCATTTACCCAATTTCTCCTATAAACCTTATAAATCACTCACCTCATCCAACTTGGTCTGCCGACAGGGAAAAGAGAAGGTGAACCCTAGAGGAAGTTTTTTATTCTTTATGCCCATCTTCTCCATGAAATTCGCCAGACAATCAGCAATGTGATCAAATAACTATAGAAGGGAAAATAACAAAAACCTTGTTAACAAAGACCTGGAACACAGACGTTCATTTATTGGTAAAATATGCAGTGCAAAATAGCAAACACTGGTATACCAATTACTAACTGACAAGATTAAAATGTTATAATAAATGTTATTATAAAGATAATGGATACGTGTCTGATAAATGAACAAAACACAAATTTTTATTTTTTATTTAAGACTAATAGTATTCTCTCATCAGCATCCACCAGATGCACTGCTATGTCTCTCTCCCCCTCACATACACACCCACACGTATAAAAACCTAGTGCTGGGCAACGATAAAATGCTTTAATCCCGATTAATCTCATTATTTCCTGGGATTAATCGCGATACATTGCATTATTATGCACATAAGTCAATAATGAATTCATTATCATCCCCCCTATATCATCAGACACAGGGCCATGATTCCTCTTACCACAGACCCGCTGCCTCTCATGATGTGTTCAGGGATAGCATAAATTTGATTTTCCATCTCCACCTTTTGTTGGCCATTAGCCATGACTTTGACCAGGAGAACTCGGAAGTTGGATCCACCAAGGTCAAGGGACAGAAATTCACCTTGCTCTATAATGAAAAAAATATATACATTTAAAAATGTTAATAATTGCTATACCCCTTTCATAACTGTTTGTATGTGGTTCAAACGTTATCCTTCTCTCCAAAAAACTTGGAAATACATTTCAACATAAAGCATTGAAAAAATCTATTTTTAATACATTTTGCACATTCCAGGTACTAACCTCAACAATAACCGTTGAGGGTGCAGTCAAAATAGGGACCGAGTCAACTTGTGTTCATTAGTTGTCACATGTGGTCAAAAATATATTTGTAGCAGTGCCTTAGCATTCAACTCCACACTGTTTTCTAAGCACTAACCTAAATTTAGTCTCAAAGCTGAGTTTAGTACCGCAAATCACTAGAATGAATTTCTGCTGTTCTGTTCTGTGTGTGGATGAAATATTCCAACTGTGTTGCACATGAAGCAAACCCGCAACTGATTTTAACACGGTACAAAGTTTGACTACATTTCTTCACTAAACCAGAAAAAGAAAAGGATAATTAATGTTCTACATGCTACATGATTAAGCACGGTATCTACCGTCTCCACATCCTACAAACCCAAATTCCAATGAAGTTGGAGCGTGATGTAAAATGTGAAGAACTGAAAAGAAAAACTCAGAGAAAGATTCCTACAGACATACAGTAGTTGGTTTGTCTGTTTACGGTTAGCTTATAGCTAACATATACTTATGATCCCCCCAAAGGAAATACTAAGACGCCTTGGGAAGTTGGGACAGGGGCAACAAGACTGGGAAACTGTAGAAATTAGGGAAAAAAAAAAAAAAAAAAAAAAAACCCTGTTTGGAACATTCCACAGGTGAACAAGTTAATTCGAAACAGTGAGTGTCATGCTGTATAATAGGAGCATGCCTGAAAGGCTCAGTCGTTCATAAGCAAGGATGGGGCGAGGTACACCACTTTGTGAACAACTGCCTGAGCGAATAGTCCAACAGTTTAAGAACAACCTTTCTCAATTTACAATTGCAAGGAATTTAGGGATTTCATTATTTACAGTCCATAATATAATTGATAGATTCAGAGAATTCTGAAAAATCTCTGCACATAAGCGGTAAGGCCAAAAACCAACATTGAATTCCTAAAGAGGAAAAGGACCATCCAGATTGCTATCAGCGCGAAATTCAAAAGCCAGCTTCCGTATGTTAGTGAACATGGAGTGGTAACTTGCACATCTGGGAGGGCATCATTCATGCTGAAAGGATCATACACATTTTGGAGAAACATATGCTGCCATGCAAGCAACTTCTTTTTAAAGGAGGTCCCTGCTTAGTTCAGCAAGACAATGCCAAGCCACATTCCGCACGCTTTACAACAGAAGAGTGTTGGTACTACACTGGCCTGGAAGGCGTCTAGACATGTCTCCCATTGAAAATATATAGCACATTATGAAGTGCAAAATACGACAACGGGACCCCGGACTGTTAAGCAACTGACATCCAGCAAGAATGGGAAAGAACAATTAGTGTCCTCCCAAATGCTGGAGTGTTTTTAAAGGGAAAGGTGGTGTAAAATAGTAGTAAACATACCCCCGTTCCGTTTTTGAAACGTGTTGCAGGCATTAAATTTTAAAAAGTAAATATTTGCTAAAAAACCAGAGGGTTGCTGGTTCGAGTCGAGATGGTCTCCATCGGGAAGGATGCACGAACCCCCGCCACTAACAGAAGAGATGCCACCTCTAATGCCCTTGACCACGGCACTTACCCCATCTGCTCCCCGGACGCTCTCAGCTGTCCACTGCTCTGTGGCCTTGCGTGTGCCACAGATGGGTTGAATGCAGAGGTCATATTTCCCCCAACTTGTGTGTGTTTGCATGTGCATGTTTGTGTGGGACGATACGCAATTCTAATTCTAATTCTAAATGTTTTGTCTTTGTAGTGTATTCAATTGAATATAGGTTGAAAATAATTTGCTTTAATCTGTATATATTTATGTTTTACACAATGTCCCAACTTCATTGGAATTGGGGTTTGTATCAATATGATATTACCTGTTCCATCAGGAGTTGAGCGAACAAATGTGGGCAGCATTTTGACAGCAGCTGTGGGGTTGGTGTCTCTGCACAAGCCTTTGTCCATCTCTCGCCGAAATCTTAATGACACATCCATCAAAGTTTCATCTGAAAGCTGAAGATGATGCAGGTATTGGTCCACCTAAACAGGAGAAAGCATAATTACTACTACTACTAGAAACTACAGCAGTGGGACACCTCTATATGAATATTAATATACCTTGAGTAACAACTTTCTTGGATTTGTGCCCCATCAAATTTATATTTCTTAAAATCTGATACTGAAAAAAGACTAATTAATTGTAATTGTACAAATGTATTTTCCATTACATTAGCATAAAAATGGGACCCTGCTCTGTGACCTTGACCTTTGATGGATAAGGAAAAAAAATCTATTCTCGACCTTATCAGACCACAATCCTAAACCAATTTGCCAGATTATATCCAAAAAAGAGATATTCCTTTGACAGACATCATCAATCTTTCAACCTTTTTTGCTTTCTCTAAAGAAATGTTGCTTGTACTATTGGCTGGAAATCAATGTCAGAGGGTTAAAAAAAATCAGTGTTAACTCTTTCATAAAACATTGGAAGGCATTTTTCCTTTTGTTGTTCAAAAAGAACAACCTTCCTGGTGTTTGGCTCCCTCTAATTTGCATTGCTTTAAGAACTGAATCCCACTGTCAATAAAGTCAAACTGCTTATATAATATTCCAAGTTTCACCAAGTGGCCGAAAGTCTTTTATTATGAAGTAGATATGAAAATTGAAAATGTGTATTTAAACACAATATAAAGTAATTTATAAAACATCAGTCTGGATGGATGTTGCTCCTCGTTTGCCTCTTTGATTACATACACTCATCACATGAGGTGATGAATCAGGTGACACTTTACTTTTGTGCAAGCAAAGGTAAAACATTTCATGTGTGTCTGTATTATTATATTTCCAGTTCGTTCAATATAAAATAAGATAATCAGCATGTGAAGCAGATAAAAAAAAAAAGACTAGACTAATGTTAGACATTTTTTGCTGTTAAAGCGAGGAGATAAGTAGTTAATGCTGGATGAGGTCAGTCTGGCTGAAATATTAATTAATAGTCTTGGATGATATTAAACTGTACGTGGATAATTTTAATGACATCAGAATCTTCCGTTTTTATTTGACCTCATGTTGGTGTATGCTACACGAATAGAAAAGGATTAAAATCAAAGCATCTTTGTTCAATTTAAATTATGATACAGTATTTACATATTTGTTAAGCGTGATAACGATACATGTTAAAAAAACAGTGGAAAGTCTGAAACAGTTCGAGTTTTTGCCTGAGGGCCACAGGCCTACTGTAGACTATAAAACTATCAACCCAGATTCTGTGCATGCTAGCCCATGTCACGATGTACTCTAAACTGAATGTGTTCATGTTAATGCCAATAAATACACTTGATCTGAAATGTCTATGATATAATCTCTGCTGCCAAATTTCCAGCTATAGTGTCCATCAAATGTGATTTGACATAAACAATTAAGATCTTAATGTGGAATTTATTTGATCAAAGAAACCAAACATAAATGTTTTTGAACACAGCATAGGTCACTGTACTTCTGTGTATAGCGAGGTTGTGTACAGTCCCAGCCAGGCTAGGAAGGTGAAGCACCAGAACTAAACTTATTCAGATATTTTTCAAAGTGTGAAAATATTCGTTCACCATGTCATCCTCTGCCTGCTGTGAAAACGGACTTCTTTATGAACACTTAATGTAGTCATATATCAGAAAATAAACCATGTAATGGGACAACATCGACGTCCACGTCTTGTATGTATCGCACTAGCTCTTACACACAGGGGACTGAGGCTGAGATAATTGACTTGGGCCAGAGTGACGTGGTAACATCCATGTCCTCCTTGATCCGTGCCAGAGGACGGGCTGTATCTTTGATCAGTCCTTCTCTCAGTCAAACAAAGACGCTCAAATGTCCCTGAAACAAACGCAGTGGAGTGTCTTACACCGGTACTCACTTTACTCTCTCGGTCATCGTGGAGCTCGGTGCAGTAGTTGGGCAACAGACTCGAGGCTAACATCTTAGTTTGGGCTGTTCGACGAACTTTACGTCCTCCTGCTCGTTAGACTTAAGCGGTGTGACAAATAGCAGACTTCTTTAAATCAAAAATGCAAAGACAACAGTGTTTTGGACTGGTTTTTGTCTACAATCCGCAGGTTAAAACCTAAAACTATTGTTCGAAACGATCTCTTACCTTAAAGAAACTTCCAACTTCCTGGACTGGTGGTGGTGTGACGCCATACTGAGTTCCCGCCACTGATTGGCTGTGGAGTAGGAGAGGCGCGGTGTCTAGGATGTACGTAAGTCTGGGACAGCCAAAAACACGATCACATTTTCCTTTAAATATATATATATATGATTAGTACTGGGCATTTTTTATTAAGTCCGTCTCTCACTGGCTCTGAGTACATATACAGACAGACCATGGGTCACAGGAGAGGCAGAATGTTGATTAGCATTTGTTGGTTGATCAGTCAGTCACACGTCTCAACCAATGAGAACATCCGAGGGGCGGGGCCTAAGTCCGCTGCAGCACTCATGAATAGGTGGAAAAGTCAGAGCGGAGCGCATTTGTCATTCATTTATCATTCTTGAAATTAGGTATATCCGAGTAACGGCTAATTGAAGTTTCAGGTCTTTGATTTCCAGGTATTTATCCTCTGTGTAGTTATCATACATAGGAAAAAATAAAATAAACCTACCCATTCGATCTATGTGTTGATATTTCTTTATCATTATAACATATTAAAATATTTTTTTAAACTAAAACACATGAAACACAGTTTTCAGACTATGAATATATAAATAAATGTATATAGCACAGCACCTGTTGTATAACATAGCATTTATGTATATATGCCAGGACACCCTGTAGTGAGAAAAGCAGTGATCCAAGTATCATAATAATAACTATGCGTAACCCAAGACTTAAAGCTAAGCTTGGTCACACAGTGGTCTAAAAGTTAAAAAGGAAGCTGATATGTCACCAAAACATTTCCGATGGAAATGCCTGGATTGAGTGCTATATCATTTGGTTCACATTCTTCTCTTGTGGAAATGCACCCCCAGCCCACTTTTATTATCAGTGGTGTGGTGTAGTTTGTGTCTTTAAACACATTCACTAAAAATAGCAACAGACATTGGTAGTCTGACAAAACCAGATGTCCCACGTGTCCTCAAGTAGCAGTCACTGTGTACTGGCTTCTCCAAGGATATGTCTGATGTGGAGCTTAATGTGATAGGAGTATAAAACCAACATTCAATTAAAAACAAGATTAATGTTGAAAAGTATCTGAAATACAGTTTGTGCAACAGGAATATGTGACTGGAAACAGCATAGGCATTGCAAATCATGGTTTGTGCCTGATCTAAACATGATTTTTTTCCATAAAAAGTTATGTAAACTATGATCACTGTGTGTTTCAGGTGTTTTCATCATCATTGCTGTCTCACCCAGGCCAAACAGCCAGGATGGGTCAGACCCCCATACTGCCTCTTGTTTCTTCTCTTCTCAGGTAACTCACGTAAACACACTATCTTTTAAGCTCTCTGACATTATGGCGGCAGCGTCTCATTGATATTTTGTGACCCGTGAGTCATTGTCTCAAGTACAACTCTCAACAACATGGACTGTGATTGTGGCTCCTTTGCTGCTCTCGTGGTGGATTATTTTGCCTGCTGTATCAAACGGTCTCGCAGGTCGTATACGGCCCGGGGGCCCACACCTTTTTATTCATATTCACACAAAACAACAAAAGAATCCCACATATTATAATATAATATTACGCGAAGGAAACACCATACGATACGATACAATATTATCACAATACTTATGTCACAATAAGTGACATTTTTTAGATTTGAAATATATTGCAATATGATGGGATTTATTAAATATTTAACTGTTAACTGTCCCCAAAGAAAACATATACATCAACACCTGTTTTTTTCTAATGGCATTAAGTCCTCAGTAAATAACCCAATTTATGTTTGATTATATAACGAAATGTGCCTGTTTAACTGCCCCATGCACCATGCATATCATGTCAAGTTCTGTGCGAAAATGTAATTACGATATGTTAATAATTACGTTTATTATATGTTTACTTGAAGTCGGAACGGTAAAGTTTGATCTAGTTTTGGATTTGTTTTTGTAATAGCACCCTCCAAAAAAGGCACACGCTCTTACTTGGTTTTGAAGGATTGTAATAAATGGAAAGTTGCCAGTTGACCATCTTTCACGAGAGATGCTACATACGCGGACGGCGTATTCCGGATTTCAATCTCTGATGCCTCCATCTTTATTTTACGTCTTCCTTCTGCATGCTGACCGTCACCTCTGCTCACCTCACCAGCACCATCTGGTGGATTGAAAAATGAATTTATTTTTCATTATTATATTAACGGAAAGTAAATCTTCTCTTTTCAATGTAAGTAATAAAAGATCGACACTTGGTGTCTGCATATCAGTACTATTTTCCAAGAACAATGTCTCAAACTTTTGTTAAGCCCGCACTTGCACAATTTTGTTTATTGAGCAAATGGGAACAATAACGACCAGGTTATTTTTTTGGCAGCATATCAAATGCAATACGCAATTTCCCCTAACTTTTAGAGTATGTGCATTAGAAGCAAAGTAGATTCAGAGTTAAGCCACAGGGATTCTTTGTGAAGTGACCAGCTACTACTGTCAGCAGTAGGAAATAAAGCGAGTTGTTTCAAATGATAGTTATACCAAATGAATACCATGAAACAAACAATTTCTATAGTTTCTATATTTTAGGTCAATACATAATAAACACCAACGTTTTCCACAGTTGAATGAAACACTTGTTGTTTTGTGATGGGTTTTGCTATGGTATCTCAACCTTAAGTGCAACTTCCCAGGGTCTGAGATCAGAGATGAT